>NQII01000725.1:233201-304263 GCA_002778355.1 Clitarchus hookeri
AGTCTGACCATTACACCACCGCGGCCCCATAGGCAATAGTAAAACAACCCGCAGTGAAGCTGGTCGAAGGTCGAGCCCACGAAGTCACGAATGCAAGTCGGTTCGCGCCAGCTGCATGCACGTATGGCGCAAGACGCTCGCTCGGCGACAGAGAGAACGAGCGTCGAGGCCGCGAGGGCGTTTATGTTGCAACCTACGTACAACGCGTGCAGTCGCTCGCGAAGGTCGAGTGTGGCGCAGCAGCGAGAGTTGCAGTACAGTCCATTCACGGTTACTTCCAACGTCACTGAATCCCTGCTCAAGTTGTACTTCCTGGGTATTCCTCCATTTCACCCAAACAAAGCTTAACCTGGTCTAGAAAAAAAAAAACACCAAAAGGGACAACGCAACGCATTCGTGCGCACTCACTTTAATAATATTTTGCATTAGAACAATTTCTTACTAGGTNCCAAAAGGGACAACGCAACGCATTCGTGCGCACTCACTTTAATAATATTTTGCATTAGAACAATTTCTTACTAGGTATTAGCAACACACCCATAATATTATCATATAATGATAAAGTATAAATATAAATAAAAGTAATAAGAAATAAGGTATTTTATGTTATCACAAGTATAAAACGCTTGTGGTATAGACTGTTCACGGTAAACTGAACACTTTTGAAAACGCTGCTTAAGATCTACTTATATGCGCATTATGTATTATTCCACCATATGTAAAATTAACATTGCCATGGGCCTGGTCACTTTACTCATGCGTAGGTCACGGAAAGCTATGAAATTATTAGAAAAGAAAGTGTTTTATAAATTCACTCATTCTTACGCCTATATGCTTAAAAAAAAACTGAAATCAAAAGCAATTGTTTTATTATTAACGAATGTTTAACTAACACTTTCAATTCAACGTTTGGACACGGAACTATTTTTCTTCCGTCGTTACCAACTTTACTGGGCGCATGCCAGCCAGTGTTCCTGTTAAAATATATGCATACAGGGGTAGTGATATTTTTCAAAGGTTGATTTCAAAAGTGCTCACCTTACCGTGAACAGTCAATGCAGGACATATTTAGGAAACAACCAGACGCCTCAAACATGGGGTGATTTTTCAAAGGTTTGATTCACGTGTGAAGAAACCGCGAATATACTATGCAACTTTATCCCCAGTTCTTCAAGCAATCACTTGCCAAAGAGTAGATACAGCAAGTTCCCGGTGGAACCGGCGTTGGCCTCACCAAAACTCCCCTCCTGGTGGCCGATACCTATTAAAAGGTTATACCAGAAGCACTTCTTTCTATTGCACGTTAATCTCCCACAAACAAAAAGCTAAATCGGCTCTTTTGTATCGCAAGGTGACACCGGGAACTCGCGTTTTTGAAATCCGCCATGCTGGGCCGATCAGAATCTAATTGGAAAACATAATTATTTTAATCATGCATGCCTAACGCTTACTGCGCGAGTCCTTCTTTCACCTGAAATTAATCATGGCGGCATACCCTTAGCACAAACACGGGCCATTGCGCTCGAGTAAGGGACTGGACTTAGATTTGGGGGACAAGAGTAGATAAATAGACGGTGACGAAATGGCGTGGTTGTTGCTTTGACTCGGATTTAACCAATTCCCTGATTAGCTGCGCGAGGTTCTGGGGAACGGCCATTGTGTCTTATTAGCTAATGCGTGCTGCGAGAGGTGCCCTATTGGCTGGACTGCCGGCTGGCGATTTATGCTGGACTCACGGCCATCCGTCGCATCCGTCCGGCGGTCACGCGATCTTCAACCAACCGCAGGGAAAAATTATTTTCTATCGGTAAATGCGTCAAATATTTCTCGAACTTTAACTTTCGACGGACGGCCGGACTGATGGGTCACCGCCTTCTGCTGACATTGCGTAGACGAGAATGCGCGCTTTGAAATAAAATGCAAGGCGGTGGATACGCGTTTATTTATCATTGGCGGTAAGTTCAGGAATTTAGAACGTAAACAATAATTCAGTATAAATTCTTATCACGTAAAAAAATATTTATCCAAAATGTTTCTCTCTTGAAAACGTTTTTTCCAACCAACGAAAGATCACGATGTGAAGTTGTCACACTGAAATCTTGCCGTACAGAAGAGTTGACGGACGACGGACCGTTGTGAATCGCTTTCAACCGACGGACGGAAATCACAGACGGATAACTGACCTTAACCCTTTCAGACCCACTTTAATTTTCGGTTTCAGGTGTCGCACACAAAAATGTTTTATGATGCGTGCTGTACTTAAGTCGACACAACACTTGTTTCGTTGTCACAGCCAATGAGATGTAGGCTATATGTTTGGCTACAGTTATGTGAACCAATTATGACGAAGACCAGTAAGACGGTTTGCGAATCGTTCACCCACAGGTAAGATTATTGGTCATTTGAGTTTTGCAGTGTACAGCATAGACCAAAAGCTACCTACACGTGCGTAATGTACATATATGACGAACAGTGTTTTGACATGTCGCTGGCTAGTGACGCCATTTTGCTGGCGCGTGCAGCTGGATTTCTCGGCCCGAGCGGCCGTTTAGCCTCTGTCTGGTTAAGTGCTCTGGAACCTTGCGAACGGAAACTAAGGCCTCTCTTAGTTGGTTGAGCACTTCTGGTGGAAAGATGGAAAGAGAATAGCGTAATCACAAATCAAGTTGTATCCACTTTTGTGAAAAAGTGAGGTTTGTCATCTCCACGTACAGTTTAAAACCGCATTCAAGTTGTGCAGTTACGTTTGAAGCAAAATAAGTTATATCTTTACAGTAACGAAACAGAACGCAATGTTGTATGACGCAGATTGAGTTACATCCAAAAATCTGTTCGCTGCAAAATAGTTGCATCTAATATCGCTTTGTTTGCTTTACAGAGAGAGAGCGCTTTAATAGTTTGTGCATTTTCTGATGACTACCCCGATCTTTATGGTTAGTTTGTAGGTTAATGTGAGAGACTGATTTGTTGTGTGTAATTTGTGGTGTTTCGTTGTAAGCATTATTCATTTAATGCTATGATGATTGGCGTGTGATGGAAGTTTGTACACTTTTATTTCATTTTAGTTCACAACTCTTCCCGCAAACACAAAATGAGACGTTAACTGCCCCTTTAATATTGTTGTTTACTATATTCTGTAGTTGTTTTTCCATACTAAATAAGTTTTATCCGAATTCATTTAAAAATAAGTTATAGCCTGTATTACTGTTTTGTTCAAAACAAGTTATATCCAACTTTTCCTGGAAAGTAAGTTATATCATAAATGTTTTGATCAATATTTAAAATGATAATCCCAATTCCAGACTCGTAATATTATGTAAACAAGCGTGTATTGTGGTGCATATTCAGACACAAATCATGAAGACACTATGTTAGAATAATATTGTGCTTGTGGTTTCTCCCCATTTCCTACATTTTTATAAGATGGATACAACCTGATTTGCAACTATGTCCTTCAAAAATTCGCGGAGCTGTAAATCCTGAACAATATTTTTTCTTTTATTGGGCGGCGGCAACAGCAACGGAAACCTTTGCATTGCGGAAGCGGACAATTTATAGGTAAAATATTTAATATGTGTTAAGGATTTATGTTTAATTTTAGTACCATTGTGATACACTCTTAAACCTCAAAAAGTTAAAATGAGGTCAAATCAGTGAATACCAATGTGAGTGGCTCCACTTGTAATCGGTGCTAGGGAAGTGATTAATTTGATGTCTGCATTTCACTCATTTCACAAGTGATTACTTCTGAATGTCGAGGACTAGACGTAGACTAAATGTGAGGTAGACCGATCTCGCTGGCTGCGCGCAACCGATCTCCGTGTTCTAGCGAAAACGGCATGGTTTGGTTTTTAGGTTAGAAAACTTATTTGTAAACAAATGCTTTTGAGATGTATGTATACTTCCTCTAATCAATTTGTAATGTAGTTTTATTAAGTGCTTGTCATTTAAAAATTAAGATATAAACTAACACTTTCATCACTGTTGACAATTGACTTTGACAGTTGTGATCCTGTGGGGTAGTTCAATGTTGGGTACATGCGCATAAGACGAATAAGCGGTCTACCTCATCTCTAGTCTACGGTATTACACGACCGTTAGTCACTTGTTGCCGTACGGTTGAGTAGAGTAGTATAATATAGAGGTGAAATGGTGGCGTATATTGCGAACTCGATGCCACGCAATCCAGCAAAATAGCCCCACCGGCGAACAATATGGCGGAACGTCGCTCACGAACAAACTAACGGAGACGACAGCGCAACAAATAAGGAATATTACATAACATCCAATAGCCAATCAGACCGTCTGCACAGCTATGCGCTGCTAGTGGGCGACCGAGTTCGCTTCCATAAAAGGAACTGCCACGCCATTTCCTCACTGTATACTTACCTACTTACCTATTCTGCGGTGTGGTGTACATCATCGACGGCAGTACAGTATGCATGGGCCGTTCACGATAAACTGAGCACTTTAAGGGAGTCTTCACTAATATATACTTGTCGGCTATGCACATTGTGTATTCTTCCACCATATGTAAAATTAATATTGCCTTCGATCTGATCACTTTATATATACGTCGGTCAAGTGAAACTGAAAAGTTGTTAGAAAAGTAAATATTTGACAAATTTACTCATTATTACACTCATTTGCATAAAAAAACAGAAAGCAAAGTAAATAATTTGAGTTATTACAAACGTTTACTTCAACACTTATTCAACGTCAAGACATTGAACTACTTTGCCTCCGTGTCGTTACCAACTTTACTGGGTGCATTGCCAGTCAAGTGTGCCCGCGAAAATATATGCAAGCAGGTGCAGTGGCTTTTTTCAAACGTTGATTTAGAAAGTGCTCAATTAACCGTGAACAACCTATAGGCCTACAAGGCTGCGGGCAGGCGTGGAAGACTAAAAAAAGAGTGCGAGAGACACTCGCTACAGAGAGTGGGCGTTAACGTTCGTGTCGCCATGCGGCCGTAGATAACAGTTTATGGAATTGGAGAACGATNGGCTTTCGTCTTTACGGGACGCCGGAGAGCTGTAAGCATTTTATTCAGTTCCAAAAAAAAAAAAAATTAAAAAAAAGAGAGAGAGAGAGATTGGTTCGAGACGTAACAAAGCGCTAGTCGTCTGCGACTCAGCAGCCGCAGAGTGAATAAGTATAGTCCATTCCCGGTTACTTCCAACTCTTGTGAAGCCCTGCTAGTGTTCTACTTCCACGATATTCCTCCGCATTGGGCAAACAAAGCTTAGCTAAGTCTAGAAAATTACACCAAAGGGACTACGCACCGCATTCTTGCGCACTCAGTGTAATTATAATTTGCATAAAAAATATTTATTACTAGCCATTACCAACACACGTATTTTATCACTGTTAGAATTCGTATTTCACTTCAAATCAAAATTTAGTTTATGAATAAAATATTAGTAACATTTCAATATGACCAAGAGAAGAATTAAACGCTTGTGGTGTGTTACATATTTAGAAAATAACCGAACACGTCATACATGGGGTTATTTTAAAAAGGTTTGATGCGAAAAATGTACAAAAACAGCGAATAGGGTATATACATAGACGAAATGACGTTGTGGTTCATTTGATGCACGCGTATCCACACACTGGTTTCTGGGGGACGGGCGTTATGTCTGATTGGCTATGGCGTGCTGCGGAAGATACCCTGTTCCCTGGGTTGCCTCCCGGCAAGTAGGATACCAGTCGTTGATTGGCGAACGGCATTCCGACATGCTGCTGGAAAGTGACGCCATTTTGCTGGCGTGAGCTATAGGAAGGGGCAGTGAAATTTCGCGAAAAGATTTCGAGACAAGATACAGTCCAAAGCACTGTAGGGTCGTCCAGCTTCTTTGATTGGCTGAAAAATGTTCTGGCCCGTGTTAACCGTTTGCGCACGAATCACGAAGGTTCAGTGTCGGAGTTGCTTAGTCCTGAGTGGCTTGGTCAAAGACGGACAAGGCACCAGCAGCCAATGGAGGTATAACAACAGCTGAGGTGTGTATATAGTATTGAAGTCTACCGTGTGCTCCGATTTCTACGCGAAAAGTCACTGGCCCTAGCTATTGGGGTTCGCGGTAGTAAGGGCAGTTTCGACTTTTCTTTTTTCCATCCTTTAGCGACGTATTCGAAAATTCACCTTTGCATCCACCGATGTACACCGGACGTTCGAAAACTACAATGTAAAAAAATATTTTGAATTTTAACATACCGTGATATAGAAATGATGAAATCGTGTGTTTGGTAAAAGGATTTTCCCATGAATTTATACCATGATTCCTACAACGGTTTCTGAAAATGTGAAATGTGTGTGAAAAGTACCAAATATGTTTGGGATTGTTACTAACACACAGATAGCGGACGGCGTATTCGGGATCGTTCGGGTTTCCTCGGCAACACGCATGTGCAGCACAGTGGATATGATTGGTGCTTTCGTTGATCGTCGCATGTCTTATATCCGCTGTGTGAAAATATGTGTTAGCCATTTTGTCTGGTGTTGGTGGTGTTTTAGAAGATTGAAGAAGTAGTGGTTATTCTCATCAAATTCCGGATACCTTATAGGTAAGTTAATAATAATTTATACAGTTACTCTTCACGTAATATTTGTCACATCTTTCTTGTCGTAGGAATGCTTAATGCATGTTAGAATGTAGGAACACGTGGCTTAAATGTATCAGTTTAAATATAAAAATCCTGCAAAACGTGTAAATAATGTTGGTAGAATGCCACATTTTGCATCAGACCAACAATTTTATCTCAAAAACTTGGACACTGCAACTTATAACAACTTGTTAAAATCATTTATTTTGCTTTGTTTACATAATTTTCAGGCTGTAAGAACAAAAAGAAAGATTGTACTAAATATCTGCATAGTATTAACTCACGTTTCCTACCATAAGTCAGTTTGGTTAAAATAACGTACTAATTTTTTTTAGATTTAGATTTTCTCCACCGATGCTATTGGGGGTAGCGAAACATTTGGTTGCGGAGGACTCATATTGTGTGCTGTTACTGTTGGCATTTGTATGTTCACGAGATATATGGCGTTATCTTTATATATTGTTGTAATACTTGCACACTAAAACGTTAACGTTATGAAAAACGTGAAATTCTCCCTTTGCAGCTTATACTGCCACATCAAAAATGTTTAACATTCAGTTTAAAAAAACATACACACTTTCCGAACCAAAACAAACACCATTTTAAGCTATTTACTTTTAACATAATTTGATACTATCATGTGTACCTAGTTATGACAAGCAGTTGATTATGTAAACATTCTGAAAATTAATTCAACAAAAACTTTCGCAATTGATTACTTGAACCAACTACATTTTATTGCTTCACATGCCAATCTTACACAATTACCCAATATTTTTTTTGTGAAGCGATCGATTATTTTACAATTTCAAATAACTAAAACAATTTTTGCCAAAAATTTCGCAATTTTGCATCTTGTAAAACAGGTGTCCCTAAATATGTGATCTACCTGTGCCGATACTTGTTTTTACTAGTCAAAATATTTTACTGTGTATAGATATATTAGTCAATTAAAGGCTGTAGCATTTTGAGATGCAAAATAACACGTCACAATTAAGCAATGATTCCATCACAACACGTGATGTGATACCGTTAAATATATACACTGGTTCTTAGTGAAATTGGAAGAAAAAAAATGCCGAAATATGCTACACAAACTTGCACAAGCAGTATTTCTGAGCACAATAAAACTTCACTTGTTCTCTTTAAAATGTGTTGCTTACCCTTTTAGTTGTTATGCCAATGTTTTATTACATAATACTTGTATTTATTTCCACCACTAGCACCAATTTTAGTTTTGTGTAATTTCGACTAGTTTAAAGTAATCTGCCAGTTTTGATTTTGCAAATATCTTCAATTTCAACTCATAGGGTGTTCTTGCTGATGGCGGCACCGAGGTATTAGGATGATATTTTGTCAGAAGTAGCCTCATCAGCAAATGGCGAACTGATCCTCTTGGTGATACGGCCAGGCGGGCGTGAGTCGCATGCATACTGATGCAAAAGTCGAGCAATTACAATCCGATAGGAGTAAGTAAAGTTATATATGTATCTCCATATTTAGATTTTTATTTACTTAAATGCTAATAGATAAGAACTCTATTGCATGAAAGCCACTTGACACTAGTAATGGTCTGATAGCTGATAACCGGAATTCGATATCTTCACTATTGGCAAATGTATTATCATATGTCACTGGCACTGATCATCGGCACACCAGTTATGAATTACAACTTGAAAACTAGATTACGGCCACTGCACATTAAATGCAGCACTTACCTGAAGTGCAAGTACTACGGGTTTTCCATAGTTTGTACGATTAACGGATGCTATGCATTTGATGTATCTTCACAGTAAATAATTACAAAAAATCAATAATACAAAATATGCCAAACGTATTATCTTTTGTAGTACATCCGGCTAAGCAAAATTCAGCCTTTATCTAACAGCTGAAGAATATGCAGTAGTTAATATGGAACAAATATGCTCTTGGTATATTGACGATATAATTTGTCATTATACACTGAAGAGCAAAAAAAACTGGCATAGGCGTTCGTATGCAAATAACAGAGGTATGGAACCATTCAGAGTAACGCGATGCTGTCGGCAGCTAGATCGGTTACTGCTGCTACAATGGCAGGTTATCAAGATTTAAGTGAGTTTGAACGTGGTGTTATAGTCGGTGCACGAGAGATGGGACATGGCATCTCCGAGGTAGCGATAACATTTGGACGTTCGCGTACGACCATTTCACGAGTGTGCCGTGAATATCGGGAATCCGGCAAAACATCACATCTTCTACACGATATTCGGCAGGTGTACCAGTTTTTTTTGGCTCTTCAGTGTAGCAACGATGATGTTAATTTCACAGCGTGTCTCGTGCATACATTTTCCGACGGGTTAAAACAGAGAAATTTGAGTCAATTTATCTACGGAATCTGGTTGAATGTACTGGGACTTTATAAATGTTGAAATAAAATCGTTTTCATCTATTTCACTTTATACATGACTTGAAACAAAGTTTTATAGACCATAAAATGATGGGTTCGTACAACTAACGATTACCATGTTTGTTGAAACCACAAAAAATTAAGTAAGTCATTAAAATTTGGAACTTGTTTACATGTAGCTTGGATAAAATTTTATATTTTACAAATTAGTTCATTGGTACAAAATACGTGTTTATTTTAAAATATACATTTTTTTTTTATTTATTTGCTAAATGTTTTCTCACTGTTTTCTTTTATGAATGTAGTTATTGTGTTGGCAAAATGTGCAATAACTCAGGGAATCAGGCACTCAGTTCAAATTTATCATATAAACTACAATAAGGGTTGATGTTTATGATCTATCATCTTGTGATTTGTTTCTCGTTCTGAACAGGATGTATTTTCAAGAATCGCAGAACTAGTTACTGTATATTGATCACTAAATTCAAATATTAACATTTTTCTAACGTACTTTTTGATTTCCTGTCCATTTACATAGCTTTGACAGGATTGAGAATATATTTTGCAGTGAAATATCTATTTTATGAATAAACATTGCACTTACTACATGCCAAACAAGTTTACTTTGTTTGCTTACTAATTCCATGAATTCAATTGTATTTAGGCTACTGTGTTTCTTTGCTAAATTTTTTTTTAAATTTCCATGCACTTTTTTTTTAATGGTTTCCATGTGATTGGTGGAAAAATCTGTAGCAAATACAACTGGAATTCTGCACACAAGTTTTGAGGAGGAGAAGTTTCAATATGAAAATATATATTACCGAAAAATTCCATTTTTGGGATATTCTGAAGGGTTTCAAAATAATGTACAGTACAAAAGTTGCTGTGAAAGATGTATTCTGTACTTTAAGTAAGACGATATTGCAAGCAGGGTGTTATTTCTGTAATGGCTACACCAAAAGCTGAACAATTTGGCTCACACTCGAGGCAGATGGGCACTTTAAAAGTTTGCACTTTTATATCATGTCATTTTTTCTGGGTCAGAATTAATTTCTGTATGTAGTAAATTAATATATGTGCCTAAAATTCGAAATGTGTTATTGGTGGACATCCTGCCCTAGTTACTTAGTATGCATGATAGCAAACTGTTTACTGTCCAGGCAGTAAAGTGAAAAATTACTGAACATTAATTGAGGGTGACAAGTAGGCCTCTAGGTTGCCAATTATACATAAAAGAACAGAACCACAAATACTCACAGTCTAGTACTAGTCAACAATCCCGCGAAACATTGCGACCGCACAGGTGTGTGCCTGTTGACAAGTACTATACTGTGAGTACTTGTGCTTCTGTCCTATCATATATTACTGAACAATTAGTCATTTATCTTGGACCTGTATTTTTGCAGATGATACAAAATTGCATGAAAACTTATGAAAAACTGCCACACTTCATAAATTAAACTGATTTCATCATAAACATTTTATTATTCCGATGTGAAAATATTTTCCTTTTTGCCAAATAAATTTTATAGTAAAAAATACATATGTCATTGTTAGAACACGAATATATTGTTTTTGTAACGCAACTGTAATTTGTTATTCATTAATTCAAGTTGGTACTTACGGTATTTCTGTGAAATAAAATAGAAAACATTTCAAAGTACGGAAGACAGGACAGACTGTGTAACTCACACTACCAGTCATAGTAATTTTTGTGTGATCAATCTTGTACTTTGTCAAGACATTTAAGACTGCCTAAGAACACTCCTTATCATTTAAGTTTCCTACGAATTTTACACCACCCATATACAGCTGTTAGTTTTTACATGATATTTTCAATAGAACACAAAAACACACTGTCCCTTTTAATCAGTCGTTACATCCCACATAATTGCCACATCTTACTCGGCCGCCAATATAAAAAACATACATAAATTATTTTTTGATTTGTGTTAACTCATATTATTTTTTGTAGTGTTGGTTTTTGTGTCTTATTATCACTATAGTCTATTCACGGTTACTGCCAGATTTTCTGAAGCCCTGCTTGAGTTCTTCATTCTAGCTATTCCTCCGCCTCATGCGAACAAAACTTCACCAAGTATAGAAAACTACATTAAAGTACTCAGTGTCATAATATTTTTGCATAAGAACTATTTCTTACTAGGCATTACCAACACAACTATTTTCTTACGGTTTTTATCCGTATTAATTGTTACTGAAATATCATAATTCATAGATAAAATACACATAAATTTTTCATATAAACAAAACTAACATATTTTTGTGTTATTTTAAGTTAACAGAAGTATAAAACGCTTGTGATTCGTTACATAATTGGTGAACAACCAAACACGTCATACATGGGGGTGAATTTCCAAAAGTGTGAAGAAACCGTGAATAGATAGTAGATGTGAGAGTAATGTGTCTTAATTTGATGTGTTTTGTGGTCATTCAGACAATAGTGTATATAGTTAGGGTTGCCAGATGTACACATTTATCCAGAACAATTCCGATTTTGCTCATTTTCTTCTGCGTGCTGTTCTTGTCTGTAATAGCTCAATGTTCCAATTTTTAATTTCAACTGCACAGCCTAGCAAAAGTTAATGTGTTTACAAATTGGCGATTGTAACATCCTTTTAAGAAGAAGTGTTTATTATTTTCAAACACACTCGTGGCATTTAAATAATTTGATTTTCACAGTCCCAAGACATACCAGAAAATGTATTTTCAAGGACAAAAATTGAATATAATCTAAAAAAAACTATTTTCAAACTAAAAAATGTGTACAATTTGGCCCTGTTTAGTACATGTATTAGCATGAAAGTTTGATTTATTAAATGTGCGTCTGTTGAACATGTATGGAACCTTGTTAATTTAGGACGAGTCGTAAAATTGCGTCACCGACACATGTATTGACTTTCCTTTCTGAATATCTGCCAACCCTATTTAAGCTGTAATAATCAGAATAATACATAAACATTCTTCATTCATTTTAAATGTTTTGTTTCAGGCAATTTCTGGATATGAACTCATGGCAAGGAGTAGGAATACAAAGCAGCAACAGAGTGACTTTGATGCTTGCATCAGAAAACTGCAAAGCCGTGTGAAGAAATTCACACATCAGTGGACAAAATGTATTTTCAAGTGATAACAAAAATAATTACTTATTTTACTTGCTGCATTTGTAGGTACACTGGATGTTATGCAAACTTATTCAAATTCTTTTCGATTGTTTTGAATAGTTGTTTTTATTAAATGAAAAAAAAATACTGTGTTTTTGCAACTTGTGGAAATAAACATGGTACATCAAATACATTTGTGTTGTTTGCGTCTGTTTTTTTTGTTTGTACCTCCATTTTATATTATTTTCCATGTGTTTGGCAGAGAGACTATCCTTTTTATGGGAATATAACAGATTTGGTTATACTTAATGTGCCATATGTCATATGCAGGGAAATTCGAAAAAAAAAAAAGTGTTATATGAACAAGTTTGAGTAAAATATAAATTGAAATATTACCAACCTAGACAAAAATATTTTTTCTTTAAGTGATATATTTGAGTAAAGATGAAAATTTGCAATGATTTTGTACATCTTTATTGATAGATTTTGCACATTATGTCCTTTCACAGTTCGCAAGTTCCATTCATCATGTGCAATGAATTCGCTAATTTATACAAAGTTAAGTGGAACTGCTGTTGTAAAGTAATAAAAAATACATAAATTACGGGTACTCCCAAGTTGTATGCTTTATTTTTTGCTCTCACAGTTTTGTGTTGGATTTACTTAATTCACTTTGTTAGAATCTGTGTATTGTGGATGGACTCCTTTAAGACTATCGGTAATGAAAGATGATATACAGCTCTTACAGTTTACATTGTGTATTAACTAAATCAAGCCACCAATTTTCAGTCAAAAGTGCTTAATTTCTACATCTAATTTCTTCGGAATAGGCTTCCTAAATGTAAAATACAGTTCCTACGTGATCATATCTGTACAAATAACAGCCTGCTGTACTGGTAATGAGCTATTCCTATATTTCGGTCTGGTAAATTTGTCATCGATGTATTGACAATACCGGAAGTCTGACTATTCCTACATATATAATTTTTAGGAAATTTTCAACGCATACGTATAATAAATAACCTCTGAAGCAGTAGGGCGTTGTTACTCTATATCTGGCATTCGTGCAATTTTGTGGACAAACTACGTGAGGGGGCGTGTTTCATTTCTGTACACGTTTCTAGTAAGGGTACCACATTTGATTGACACACTATAAATGTTGGTGTGCAGTCATTTTTAGGGTGTTTACACAATTCAGAACTTAAGGATTAAGAGACAGAACTCGGAAATTCTTCCTGTTAATTGGCTCATTCTTAAGTAAACAATTAAAATTAAAAATGATCAGTAGAGTGTGGCATGTCACTGTTCATACTTTGGCCTGAGTCAAGACGATAGCAAAATGTAAAAGTTCCAAGTCTTAGTAGCTTCAGGTAAAAGGAGATGGGCATGTAAGGAAGCACTGCGCCTGACTGTACAATAGGCAGAGTTAGTATGTACACTACCAGAATTGTCAGACAGGTACTATTTATGTTACATATGAAAGACAAATGCATAGGCATGTTTTGTATGATTGTTAAATGTTTTGCAAGAATGTACTCATTTGCTTTAAAATCATGTAATGAGAGTATGTTTGTAATCAAAATTTAAACGTGTTTTCATTATATAAGCTTTAGAAAGTGCTTTTAAAAATATACAAAGCAAGAGTACTATAATTTACTATGATTGTAATAAAATTGAGTGGTAATGTTTAAAATATTTTATAATTAATTTTTTGCACATCCGTTTTAGCAACAAAAGTTTTATAAGTGAATTGGAATGGGCTTTATAAAGCGTCCAAAATGTGAATATGCTTAAATACTTTTATTAGTATCTGAGTTCTAAAACATTTAAATAATAAAATGCTAGCATAATAGTTTACAGTATTACAACATATATGCATTCCTTTAATATGCAACATAAACCACAATTTTCTGACAATTTTGGTAGTGTCTGTACTACTTTTTTATGAGCTCTGCATGTTGTACAGTCAAGTGCCAGGAAGCCACTCACCTTATAGTATAAGTTTTTATTTGTGTAAACTGACTTATTCTTGTTTGGTAAAGATACGAACCACACTTGTGTAGTACAGCTACCATTATGGTATGTGATCATTCCTATACGTATGTATGGCAAATGTACCATACTTGCGCACTACAGCTGTCAATATGGTACGTGATCATTCCTATACGTATGTAAGGCAAATGTACCATACTTGCGTACTACAGCTGTCAATATGGTACGTGATCATTCCTATACGTATGCATGGAAAATGTACCATACTTGTGTACTACAGCTGCCAATATGGTACGTGATCGTTCCCATGCATGTGTCTAGTAACAGTACCATACTAGTAGGTACATATGCTAATCTGGTTTGGAATTGTTCCTATACAAGTGTCTGTCAAATATACTTAAGTTGTATGGTATGATTTCTAAACATTTGGAAATGTTATCATACATTTGTATTTTAATGTTTACATTTGTGTATAGAAAAATCTCCATACATGTATTGGAATGTTCCAGGACTTCTGTATGGCACATTTCCTATACGTTTTCTGGGTTAAAAACTTCCAGTACATGTTTGGGAATCATACAAATTTTTTTTACAGCGTACTGTTTCGGTTGAGCCCAGTTAAACCGATTGATCCACCAGTTCAGACGGCCTGAAAATTCTGTGTATCTGGGGTATATGCTCCGTAACATCAACCGATTATTTCTGGAACGCTTCCTCAAGAGCAGCTTCATCTATTATGCAGAAATTCTTCGTTTTCGTGTCATAACTTTAGTTCCAGAGATATTGGAAATGTTTGATTATAGAAAATTTACAATTGACTAGTTGTTTAATACTTTTGTATCTAATTTTCACTGTATATTATTTACTGCTTGCAAAAAGGAAGAAATTTATTGATAAAATGTAAATATGTTCCTGACTTTTTACAACAAGCAGATAACATACAACAGAAATTAAGCACAAAAGTATTACAGAACTCGTAAAATTTAAAGTTTATACAATCGTACATTGTCAGTAATTACTCTGAATCCGAAATTATGACACAAAAACTAAGAATTTCTTGAAAAGAGATGAAGGTGAGCCTTAAAAATAAAAGTTAACACGCCCTCTTTTCGTATTTTTTAAGCATCCCAAAATGTACATAGGTAATTCGAACGTCGAGTTTTACAAAATGGATATGGAAATCTTTAGAATTTGTGTGCAGTCGCATTCATTTGTGTCTGGAAGCAGAGACGAAAATGCCGCTTTAAATCTGACTGGTGTTCGAAAAACGCCTCAACCTGTGTACACCGGTGTTTCAACCACTGGTGGATCCAGATGAATTTTTCAATACGCGGAAATACTCTGCGATTTTACGGAATCTGGTATCGCGTAATACGGCCGTTGTCGAAGCAGGGAGAGAGGCAATGGCGGTAGGGATGTTGAAAAAACATCGATATATCGAAATGACGATATTGTATCAATGATGTATCGCCATAAATCGTCGATATATTTCAACGATATCCAGGTATCGCAAAGAAATATTTTTAAAATGCTACTGTTTTGAATACAAAAATTTAATAAAAAAATTTGTATGTTTACTTTGGTACCATGCACAAAAAAAAAAACAGGTGTGACAACATTCTGCAATGCCTCGTGACCTCAATAAGTAATATCACAAGCTATTTTACAGTTTCCAAGTCCTTCAACCCGCACGGTCTCACGTACATTTCTGAGTTCAAGTGTTGCAATCACGTGATATTTTCGTGTGTGCTGTACTTGTGTTCAGTATTTTTCTTACAACCAGTGAACCACGTGGTGCGTGCTCGATGCCACTGGCTATGACTATTCATGTCGAAGAGATTTAGGAAATTACGCAAATGCAAATGAGATTATAGTATGTTCACGGTAAAGTGACCACTTTTGAGGCCCTAGTTACTTTTTTCTTTCAGACATATTTCCCCCCCCTTTAACCACAATTCTAAATAAATATTGCCATGTAAGTAATAAACACAGTGTGTATATTCCACCGCACTGGGAAGTTAACGTCTAAGGGTAAAATAAACATTTTTTTTTTTTACTATTATTCCAAATGAGAGGGCTTTCAAAAGTGCTCACTTTACCGTGAAAAGTCTACAGCCGCAAGGCAGATTCTAGAAATATTTGGCGCTGATTGATACCTTGCTGTGTACGGTACTGATCATAAGTATCACTCGTGTGCAACGTGTCCACTATTTCGGACTCGGTGACTGAACGGGTTAATACATAAAATATAGGATTCCCGGTTTATCTAAAATCGATATTTTTCTTTCGATGTATTGTTTCCTAAAACGATATTTTTTTTATAGATAACTAATATAAATAGTATCGATATACAGGATGATTCTGAAATAATGGGACAAACATTTAGGGGTGGTAGAGCTCACTAAAACAAACAATTATTGTATAGGAATATATGGGCGGAAGTGACGCGTTGAGGCAAAAACACAAAAATAACACATGAAATGCAACACATTGTTTATTTACAACGTCGCCGCTAAATGCCTTTTTACAGCAATGTTTATAATAATTGGTCAAAATTGCTACCACCGACAGTAATGCAAGCTTGGTAGCGTCGGTGGAGTGTTTGGCGAACAGATTCAAATACGCCGGGTATTTCACGCACGCCACCATTTTCAGCCAATCACGCCATATGTAGAGGTCGCCAAGCATGCGTGACTGTCGGTGGATGCATTTCCAGCAACTGTTTTAACATTTTCTGTACGGAATCACTCGTTAAGCAAGCTGCTAATGAACATTTTATGTTTCCGTTAATGTGTTACGTTTTTGTGTTTGTGCCTCAACGCGTCACTTCCGCCCATATACTCCTATACAATAATTGTTTGTTTTAGTGAGCTCTACCACCCCTCAATGTTTGTCCCATGATTTTAGAATCATCCTGTATGCATTTTTTTTTCCGATATCCACGTTTCTAGATGGCGGAAGTAAAACAAGTCGTGACTGCAGTCACGTGCGCCGCCGCGGGAGTTTCCGCGATCCTCGCGCGATGTGGAGGGGATATCTCCCCCTCTCTCCTTGATTCCCCTCCGTATCGGGAGTGCGTAAGCCGTAGCGCGGAGTGCACGCGGCGTGGGCGCGGAACTGCATCGCAGCGCCAAGGTCGCGCCACAGCTGCCAGGCCGTCACGTCGAGCGGCTCGCGGAAGTCAGCTCTAGCTCGCCCCAAGGTCGTCCCACACCACATGCACTCGCGATGACGACACTGCGACCCCGTTGCACCATGCCAAGGCGGAGGGGGGGGGGNTCTCTTCCTCTCACTGCCCGGGTTGCAGCTCTCGGCAGGCCCGAGTGGAACCCCGGGGCAAATATGCGAAACGCACGCTCTTTTCTACCTCTCGCCCCCATCCTCCGGTCTTTCCTAACCCTTCTCAAGTGTTGCAAACAAAAAAAAAAATTGTAATGCGTGGTGCACTTAAGTCGACATAAGACTTGTTTCGTTGTCGAGGACAATGTATTTCCGGCTACAGTAATATGAACCAGTCATGACCTTGAACATTTAAGACAGTTTGCGAGAATAATTTACCCACAGGTGAAGATCATTGGTCGGTGAGCTTTGCAGTTTGCAGTACAGACCGAAAATTTACCTACACGTGCGTAATGTATTGTCTGTCTCGTATAAGTTGGCGAGATTTTGACAGTTCGACGAAAGTAGCGCCAAATGTTTACTTTTCGTTTATGTATCCTTCCGCCATCAGCTAGTGCGTCAAGTGGAGGCTGTATTATTTTTATCAACACGCTGTCAGCTAATCGACTTGCCATTGTGCTGTAATGCTAAACAAACTTTAAGGTATTTATAGACTGACATCTGTCTAAAAAAAATTCGTAGGTTATAAAAGTAAAATTGTAAAATCTTGCAAAAAATTAAATATTTGCTAACTCTTTTTTAATTTATCCGAGACAGCGAATTTGGGTTAACATTTGCGAGACGGTAATTGTAGTTATCGTACTTTGGACGTTACAGCTAATATGCTAAGAATAGAAATAAAAATAATTTTTGGAACTTGCTTCACAACGCACTTTCATTCCCCAACTCACCAACGACTTCGCAAAGCGGGCGGCAGAACAACATGGCGTGTAATGGACGTAGACGTAACGATTACCAACCCAAAGGAAATAACTAGTAAACATAATCGCTGTACATGGAAATACATGTTACTTTAAAAATTATACAGAGGTCGTGGAAAAATAAAACCATTGGTATTTGTTTGTAAATTTGTTATTTTACAAAAGAAAGCTATATTTTTCTAGCTGGTTAGTGCTTCAGGAAAGAGACAGATGGCACGCATGGCATGGCAGGTATCGCTTTTGTGAGCCGCATGCGTTTCTCAACAGGTGGCAGCACGTTGGCCTGCCTCCTGATCCCGTCTTTTTAAAAGTTGACTTTTCTCCTATTGGCTTGAAACGACGCGAGTTTGAAATATATTTCGTATAATTATTTGAAAAAATAATTCAACAATACCCTGCGATATTTCTGTAGGCTTTTGGAATTGATACCAAGCGTGTATGGAAAGCATGAATGGAGAGTGGGGATACGACGGGAAAAGATCTCCCAAGGTTTGAAGTTTCATTTTAATACGGATCCTTTTAATGTGCATTTCATTTTGAACACCTATACATTACCATTTTAGCACGAAGTTTAGTTTGTAACACTAAAAACTGCTGTTTTATGACCACGTAAAATAAAATGTATTAAAAATGGAACGGTGTTTGTTTTGTATACATCAAGTTGCCACCCACTGACTGTCAAAATCTCGCCAACTTATATGAGACAGACAATACACTATTGCATACACCG
This sequence comes from Clitarchus hookeri, assembly GCA_002778355.1. NCBI lineage: Eukaryota > Metazoa > Arthropoda > Insecta > Phasmatodea > Phasmatidae > Clitarchus > Clitarchus hookeri. The sequence continues at coordinate 252,141 of NQII01000725.1, forward strand.
GGTCTGAAGGGGTTAATGGGAACCATCAACAGCCATATTCGAATCTTGGTTTTCCCGCATGTCTTTATTTTTATAGGACACTCACAGTTACTTCACACTTTTATGAAACCCTGCTAAAGTTCTACTTCCAGTATACTCCTCCGCGTCATGCAAACAAGGCTTAACCTATTCTAGAAAAAACACACTAATGGCACAAAGCAGCACATCCATGCACACACTCAGTTTAATAATATTCTACATAAGTCCTATATCTTACTAATCGTTACCAATACACCTATTATCTCCCTGTATTTATTCATAATAATTATATAAGAAATATTGTAATTTATAGATCAAATTAAAGTAAAAGTTCAACTTAACCAAAAGTGAGACACTTTCATGTTCACAGAAGTATAAAACGCCTATAATAGAGGAAATATTTAGGAAACAATCATAACCTTCGTACATGGGGTGCTTTTTCAAAGGTTTCATTCCAAAAGTGTGAAGAAACCGCGAATAGACTATATGAAGAATTTTAAGGAGGGAACTTGACCATTAACGCTTACAGTCGCACTTAAACCCTTTTGGGGGACGCAATAATTCGAGATCCCACACTGAGAAAAACTTTTTGTTGAACTAAACAAAGTTTATTTGGCGCAACTAAATTAATTTCATTGTAAAGGGGCAATGAAATATTTCGTTGTGTTTTTTTTTGTTCTTACTCGGTTGCCCCAAACAATATTTTATCAGTGCAACTAAAGATTTGGTTGGATCTACGTACAATAAACAGTTTTAGTTATTAAAAAAAAATTTAAATCTCGCCCGAGATTCGAAGCAAGATCGTTTGTTCCCGAGCGTTACGCGCAAACAACCTCAGCTAAAGTGACTGTTGATGAAATGGGAATGTTTTTAAATTTTACAATTCAAATACTGGACAACATACGCAAATAAACGTTTCATGATTTACAGCTTAACCTTTTATTTTCCCGATCAGCTTGTGTTATTAGGATTTTTATACCATTATTAAGCATCAATAGATGCACTAACGATTCAGTTACTATTCTGATTGTCACAAAAATTATAAACGAACTCTCGAGATGCACTTTCGAACGAAGGCACCGATCAAACGAGTGGCCAAGCAAATATATATATATATATATATATACAGTTTATTCAATTCAATATTTTATTGACAGTGACATTTTTTTTTATCAGCACAGAGGTTGTGTTTATTTAAGCGTGTATTTGGTTAGATGATCAAAATGAATTTTGTTGCTTTCAATGTTTTATTTACTCTATAAAATATTTTTTTGAGGCTATTAAAAATATACTCAGCCCTATACAAACAAGTATTTTGTTGTACGGAACAAACCTTTCTCTCGGTGTAGATGTTGCAAATCGTGAAATATTTTTGTGTGCACTGTACATTTGTTTATTCTGCTTCTTGCAAACAGCAAACAACGTGACCGCAGGTTTTTATCAACATCAACCACTCTTTAAACTAAGCAAAAACCTCCACAAATCAGATTACTGTAGGCTTTTCACGTTAAAGTGAGCAGTTTTGAGGCCCTAGTTAAATTTCCCTTTAAGTCATTTTTTATCCTTTAAACATTTTTGAATAAATACTGTATGTAAGTAATAAACACAGTGTGTACATTCCACTTAGCCCGGAAGTTAACGTCTAAGGCTAAAATAATATATATTTATTGATTATTATTCCTAATGAGAAGGCTTTCAAAAGTTCTCACTTTACCGTGATAGCAGGAAGGACTCTCGAATTCCTCGTGCGCCGATTCCTTGCCGTGCACAGCACTGGCCATAAAAATCCTTCACGCGCAACATTTCCTCGACCATTGACACAGAATGGATAAAAAATACAGAAGCAAAATGGCTTGGTGGTTCCTTTCATGCAAGTGAACTCGATCGTTCATTGGCCACGTGAAGCTGTGGAAATGGGACTTGCGTCTGATTGGCTACTGCACATTACGGAATATTTCCTATTGGTCGGGCTGCCGTACGGCAAGTTAGTCTCCGGTAGTTGGCTGGTGAACGACGTTCCGCCATATTGTTGGCCAGTGAGGCTATTTTGCTGGCATGTGTTGCCGGAGTTTGCAGTTCAAGCCAACCGTTTCACATCTGCATTCCTAAGTGCTGACGCCGCGGTGGTGTAGTGGTCAGACTACTCGCCTCCCTCCTGTAGGCGAACAGGATTCGGATTCCCGGCGGGGGTCGCTCCCGGATTTTCGCATGTGGGAATCGTGCCGGACGATGCCGATGTCGGGGCGGGTTTTCTCATGGATCTCCCGTTCCCCCCGTACTTGCGTTCCGCTGCTGCTCCATACTCGCCTCACTTCACCCCTCATCGGTTCTCGATACCTCGATGTTACGAGCCGCCCAAATCTCTCCACTCCACTCCAACGTACCGTTTCTTTTCAAGTGGATGTACCGACTCCCTGATTGGCTGCGTCAGACTCGTGGGAGGCGCTTTGTACTGCGAAAGGTCCCCTATTGGCTGGGCCGTATTGGCTGGGCCGCCGGTTGGCGAGTAGGTTACCACGCACTGATCGGCGAAAGGAGTTCCCAAATGTTGCTGGCCAGTGGCTCCATTTTGCTGGCGTGTGCGGCTGTAGTTCGTGGAATAAGAGGCGGTTTTCATGACAGTGTAATGGCGAATTGCATGACTAACATAATAGAAGACACAAGTAGATGATGTTATGTTACGTAATCAAAATTCTAAGTACACTTAACTTCAAATGTTCCTAAATGTAATCATGAGCCTCGTTGCTTTTCTCTGAGATTCACGATGGCACTACATGACAGACATGCACGTGATACCGTCATTCACTGGGGGGGGNGAAATCTGTTTTTTACCAATTGTAACATAACACCTTCATCCACTCATGTCTTCAGTTGGCCGTGAAAGTAATTTTTCTTCGTTTTTAGCGCCATTTCTAAGGGCCGACGCAAGGTATCTCTATAATCGCTTCCGTTTGCCCTTGACCTCATCTTGCGGCGAGTCACGAAAGTAGTTGCACAAATGATTGGCCCTCTTAAGGCGCGGCTCCACCCCTGTTGCATAAATTCTTCGTTTTCGCGTCATAATTTCGGACTCATAGTAATTACTGACAATGCACGATTATAGAAAATTTACATTTTACGAGATGTTTGCTATTTTTGTGCGTGATTTCAATTGTGTGTTATCTGCTTGTTGTAAAAAGTTGAGAACTTATTAATAAATTAAGCCGAGCCTTAATATTGTGCAATTCAACGTGATTTAAAACGAAGAAAGACATTTGCTGTATCTAGGATTTTAATCCAGAGCATCTTGCCTCTATACCATCACCTTTCCATTCGAGCTACCACGTCAACGTTGACTGTACGGGGAAAATATATGTATTATAATTCGTAATTGAAAATGTGTACCTTTTAATTCCATGTCCTTTCTTTTTGTTTTTAGTATTGGTAATATTACTGTAGTTTTCTTAATACAAATACTACGTATGAATGCACTCACTTCACCATATTTAATGCAGTCGAAATCTTAAAACCGAGTGCTATGTTGATTATGTGAAAACAAAATTGAAGCCGTAAAAAATTACCAAACATTTGTGTGTGTAAATTTACACTTATTTTTTTACAGTGCACGCCAATGCCAATGCTAGACGTGTGGGCAGAAAAGCAGCCCAGTGTTGGGACACAGAGACTGGTTGTGCGCAGCCAGCGAGTTCGGTCCACCTCATCTTCAGTTTGTGTGTTAGAACACGTACTTGCGACAACACGTCGCCTCTATAGTACATAAACTCTTAGGTGCTAGGGAAACTCGAATTTCGCGAAAAGATTTCGGCACATGCCAGATTTCAATACCTTAATGGGCGTACCAGAAGTTTTCCTTTGCTAACTGGCCGCGAGTCTCTATGTAAAGACCTTTTCTTGCTTGACGGGCCAATTAGGATTACGTTACTCCGATACTGTACGTCTGTGATTCACGGGCACACGCCCAAGACCCATAACACCTGGATCATCCAATCAAGAAAGAGGATCTGAGCTAAAGTGTTATGAAAAACAACTGGTCGTGAAATCTTTTCGCGAAATTCGGGTGTCTCTAGATAACATATGTTTGAAAGTCTCATTGTTGTCGTCTTCTATCGCAGAAAAAAAAAGACGGGCTGGGTTGATTTCGGCACTGCGCACCTGCGGAATCCCGTTTACCTGTTTGGCTCCTGTATGTGTGAGGAGATGGTGCCTCCATTTGTCTCTGCACGCAGAATTCGATTACGACGGGCACTCAAACGTCCTTGATCCGCGTTCTGACAGCCAAGATGTTGTTTTATTTCAGAAGCTCGATGTCACTGGCGTGATCGAAGCACAACACAGGTTTCATATGACCGTTGAACGTTGGCCGAGGCTGACTGTAAAACAGGAGCAAAAATTTTTAATTTGTGGTTTTGACGTGAGTACGTCTTGGAAAACAGACCGACACATGAGGTATCACAGCGGGAAAGGCGATGTAGACGTATGCGGGATGATCCATTTCGACATTATAACTTCGTGGTTATAATAATAACATGATTGAAACAAATGTGGTGCCGTTTTATCGGGTGTACGACTACAATGCGAACATGACCTTGAGTTGGCGCCGCGCATGCGTGAGTCCCGGGTGGGGGCCCGCGGTCACTAGTGACTATTTTGAGAATTCTAGAAAATTTTCGGGCAGTATATCTTGCCACTTCGACGCGCTAGAGCATTGATTTCAGTGCCAAACAAAGTACCTCGTGTATATTTTTATATGTATACATATATATCTGAACCATAAAAACCAAGCACCCATTTACATAGGATCCCCAGAAAAATATTACCCGCTAACGCAGACGTATTCCGGTAAAACCCATGGCCATTTCCCCGACACAGCCACCATCCATTTTTTAGTATATGTATATATATTTTTTAGAATTTTAACAAATGGTTTGAAAATATACGGATGTATCGCATTATCAAAGTAATAAGGCCACAAGCCAAAACGTGCCATTGTTCAGGATAGCATTTTTTGAATTTTTAAACACTGCATGCATTTAAATAATCACATTTTATTACTTTTGATATTAGGTATATGTATAAAGCCTTAATACGACGTACAGCCTTCACACTGGGCAAGCTTAAACATTATGAAGGCCACTTTTGAATATGTTCCCATAGCATTGTCACAACAAAGGTAATTATATCAAAATAACGTTATTTGGATTTCATTATTGAAAACCTAGTTACGGTCTTATTACACATGAAAGATTGGAAGACGCTCTTTCCAATTATGGTCTGAACTCAATTTCGCGATTTTTGAGGCTGTGTGGCCGTTTCACTTTGATGGCGCAATGTTTGACACGTCTCTGTAAGTCAAGAATTTTGTTGTGTTATGAAATTGTTTGGCCTTTTTTGAGAAATTATTATTATTTGGGTCAGATTTTCTCCTGTTGTTGTATGAACGTGTTGCACGTGTCTTCCTTGGCCTTATCCTTCCCGTCTTGTAGTAGGCCCTAATTTAAGGAAATGGATTTACTGTACTGAGAATTTCAGCTAGTATGTGGTAGGTTAAAATACCTACAACGTAGAACCAAAATTAAGCTACGGAGTTTATGAGATGTACCAAGTAACGAAAAGTTTTCGCAATAAAAATAATTATCTTGAAGACACCAAAGGGGAGACGGAACATCGCGATTGCTAAACGAGCACGATAACTACTTAGTGACAGTCTGATGGGGCCAGTAACAGTCTGATGGGGGGGCGTCACTTGCTGATGTCGTTTTTTTTTTCATTCAATAAAAGTAATGTTACTCTTTGCTACGATCCGTATTGTATGGCCGTATCGGAAACCTAAGTATCGTAGCCACGCCCTAGTCATACCGACTGGCCAACGGACGTGTAGCAACGCAGTGTTCGCGGTTTATCGCATAACTGTAACCTAAGTGACAATTTAATGCCCCTTGTTAATCACGCCACTCCTTATCTCTGGGGGAGTAATAACAAAACATCGGCTTTATTGAAGTAAAGTCAAGGTAGTGAGTACTACAGTTCCCGTCGAATCGACCCAGAGCAGTAAAACTCTTACGATATCACTTCTCGGAGCACCAGCAGAACTGGAGATAATACTGCTGGTACTATAAAAAAATACCTCGTTAAGTTTCGCAGATACGAAGCGAATAATCAGGTCGTGGGAGCGAGGCGTTCGCTAGACTGACAAACAGCGACGTGCAAACCTAACGTTTACTGCGGAATACGAACCGGACGAGAGTAACTGGAGAGTTTTTAAATGTTGACACCTTCGAGATCTACAAAGGCGGTGATCGCATACTAGTTCAAGTCCGAGCGAGGGAGATTACGCGTGGAAAATGTTCGGATTTTGCGTCGCAAGGTTTACGGTTCACCCGTTGCCCGTCGAGCATACGCATAACTTTGGGGTTGCGGATATTTTGGATAATTAAAATTAGTACGATGTGGCTTCCTGACATAATATGCGGGTTATCATAGGAACGCTATGCCTTGAGGCAAGCAAACGATGGCTCGCGGCATAACTAACGCATGCCCCAGAATTTGGGTGCTGCGTTCTGTAATCACGTGACATAATTTATGTTAAAAAATTATAAGATAACCAAGCTGTAATCTTCAAGCGTTGTTCACTAGGAAGTTTGAGACGTTTACACGATCACGAGAAAATAAGCAAAATAAAAACATAAGTGCCTTCAAGAGTTATGCGTCAAGATATCCTCTTTTAAAACGCGGTGACCCGCAACGCGTTCTCAATGATACTCAAAAGTACAAAGGACCGTCTCGGGCATACCGGAGAAATCCGTTCTTAATGCTTCTCGTGTAAGAAGGACATCTGGTTCTACGATTATGGTAATGTTTACGGATTGGTTTCTTGGAAAATAGTTCAGCGACTGCAGCGCTGTCTCGAAGGAATTCTGGTAACGAGCGAAACGTAACAAAGAAAAAATAAAGAGCGCTTTACTTATGTGGAACAGACACTTATTAGTCACGCGAGTCAGAGAGAAAAATGAACGTACGGATGAGACCTACACTGGAAATGCTGGTCCCCTTTTGTACGGCAACATCTGCTCGTAAAACGAAGAACATTACGAATGCAAGTTCAATTGTCTCGCATCCGACATCCTCCGAAAATGCATTCATGTATCTTTAACCTTAGAAATATCTTCATATCCACGGAGATAACACGTTACATTAAAAAATATATTTTTTTAGTATCAGTATTCTTCTGTTAATTAAGGTACTTCAGTTAATGCTAATGTAGTAATAAGTAGTTTAAATAGTTTAGTCTCTTGTATATGATAAAATCAGAATAAAATTTAGGTTCCTTTCATTGTGATAAAATATCTTATTTAACAAAATGTTTGTTTATAAACGACTAAGTAATTACGTTATTACTACGGCAAAACATTTTGTTGGCTAAACGACCTTTTTAATATATATAGATAACCCACGTGTAGGTATATGTTGGGATAACAAACATTACAGGAATACAAACATATTTGGTTGAATCAGCTCTACGTCGTATTTTTTACGTCGTAGGTACACGCAGATGTGTTGTCGGCTGAAAGTAACTTTCCTCTCAGTTATCTCCACGCGATATCACATATTCAGTCATAATTGATTTTAGACGTTCTCTGAGATACGCCATAAATGATTATATGTACATTACGAGTACAATAATGATTTTTCTGGAAGTGTAAGTGTAATTTTTCAACTCGTATCTCGTAAGTAGTAACTGACAGATTACCATAAATCAGCTGTTTTTTTCCCCACTCCTAGTTGAGTAATGCGTGCGTAGGAAAAATAAAACGCTACGAGATAGGAACCAGATTATACGGCATGCCTTATCGTTATTTAATTTAAAGGGTCAACAAACGCACGCACCTCGACCACTCTCAAAACAGACCCCGCTGCGGTCGTAAGGCCGTTGTTTTGTATGTGGCAAGCGCCCGGGTCAACCTTATCAGTCGCCGTCACTCACTCAACACGAACGTTAGCGACCGGCGACGCCGTAAGCATGTGCCGGCTCTAGAAAACATTTATAGAACTTGGGGCTCTAAAATACGTATATGCTGTTCACAGTAAAGTGAGCACTTTTAAAGGCCACGATTAGAAGTTCCTTTCAGCTTGTTTGTATTATTTCGCCTATCGTCATTATAAAAACTGCTATATTACTAATAAAAAACAGTGCATACGTTTCATTACTCTCAAAAGTAAACGTCTACAATTTTTTTGGTTATTATCCCTCCTGGGAGAGACTTAACAAGTGCTCACATTACCGTGAATGGTCTATAGCTAGGGCCAGTGATATTTCGCGAAAAGATTTCGAGACAAGATACAGTCCAAAGCACTGTAGGGTTGTCCAGCTTCTTTGATTGGCTAAAAAATGTCCTGGGCCGTGTTAACCGTTTGCGCACGAATCACGAAGGTTCAGTGTCGGAGTTACTTAGTCCTGAGTGGCTTGGTCAAAGACGGACACGGCACCAGCAGCCAATGGAGGTATAACAACAGCTGAGGTGTGTATATAGTATTGAAGTCTACTGCGTGCTCCGATTTTTACGCGATAAGTCACTGGCCCTACCTATAGTTAACGGGCGGCATGCGGTTTCGAACAGCACAGTTTTTTTGTGGGTCGCCGGCATTTTTCGCAACTAACAAGTACAAAAAAATCTAAATTCTACAAAAAAAAAAGTTAAGCCACAATGTCCCACCAGATCGTCAGGCAGCGGCATGCGTCGAGCTTCAGAGACATCGATACGCGCTTGGGCTGGAGACGTATTTCTCGCAAATCAGGTTTGCCAACAGTGAATATCATTACAGGCGCTGGAAGATAACGGACTAAACTGCGGATGCTACTTTGTTTCATCTCCTTCCTCTTACGGAAAACGCGCAAACACGCCGTAAACATGCAGGTTTTCTTTCTAGCCATTTAACCAATTAATTACTCTATGAATTTAGGCAATACAACAGAAGGGTAAGATGAGTAACATTGCATAATATAAAACCGACCATCTACCCTTGTCACACTGATATTATATTATAAAATTGGGTTGATATTTACTTTTCTTACTTTTTGAAACAGTGATATTTATTATTCACGTTCGTATTTATGTAATTTACAGCCACACAAGAAAAGTTTTAATGGTTGCCATTCTATTTTCTCGTCACTTACAAGAAAATATAGGGGGTTTATCTGGGACTGGCCCTCTACTCAAGAGATTAACACATATGCAGTTCTCAATTTGAATATATTAGACGAGCCTATCCACGCATTTCTGTACTTAATTAAGGGCCCTGGTCATAAAAGATATCATTATTTTATATTTCTCGAAATTGTATACATTATAAATGATGGAAACGAAAAAAACGGTGATTATTACGTATCAAGATCAGAACACTACTGTATTTAGAACACAAAGTATATTTAATTCCACATTAGTGGCTGTAACTATGTGTAGCGTGCGTGTTTGATGATGAAACGTTCTATATCTCTGGAATCGCGGGAAGGCATAACTTTAGAGATTTTGTGTCAAAGAATCAAATGTACATAGTGGGCCTTTCTCATTTCCGTTGGGTGAACATTCTCAGTTACTGAGTTGTGTCTCAGTCGGAAGACTTTCGTAAAACCATGGGTGATTTTTTTTTACCAAGAAGAGGTTAAACGTTCCTTGATGCAAATTCCTAGATCGTGTGATTGGATTTGAAGTAACACTTTGATCACCACGATCAAATTACATAACTCCCTGGGATATTTTATTCTGGGGATATGACACAAAACACAGTGTCTGTAAGTTAAGTACGAGACATGAAAACAATGAAGACTAAAAGTACACTTCTGGTGTCGCGGCAGTCTTTTTGAAAATGCACTATTTCTATTACTATGGACACATGATTTTCGTGGAAATAGTTCCTGCAAGTTTGCTTTTCAAACGACGTAAGCTAAAATCCACTTTATTGTTCGAGTAGTTCAAACTGCCTCACGTCCTGGGTGCCTGTCCGCGGATCACAGAATGGAACAAGCTAGTTCTGATTGGCCCAGTCAAATTCCGAAGTGTCTTCTCCCAGACACACGCGACTAATAACTAAAGGCTAGGCTTCTTGGGAACTCTTCGCGAAAATCGGGCGTAACAAACCATCACTTAAAGAGTCAAACGGGCGAAACTCTAAATATCCCACGAGCTACGAACAGTGCCCATTATGAGGACTTTTGATGTAACTTCAGAACCACTGAGAATTTATCATAACAGTATCGTAATCCATATAACTATACGCAATTATGGTACCATTTATAACGTTTTTTGATTAGGTAGAGTCTTTACCGGGTATTCACGAACACTAGAATGGGGCAATATAAGTACAAATGGAGCATATTTCATTAAGGAACCAATAGTCTAACATCCATAGTTAACCTGCTAATGGCAGTGGCAATATGCAGAGGCGGGTAGGAAATCACAATAGATAGGCTACAGCCAGTGCAATGAAATGACACTTTATTTACAAATTTAGTCTGAAGGAATGTGGACAGACTGTCTGTTCGACGTTGTTCAAAGTGTCTGTTCAAACTGCCCGCCACCGTCGGCCACACGGGCGGTGCAGCGCTGAAGCATTTTGCGACGCACACGTGCAAAGGTTCCTGGCGTAATGAGCTCATCCCTCGTATCAAGTGGTGTGGCATACACCATGGCAGTGGCAATATGCAGAGGCAGGTAGGAAATCACAATAGATAGGCTACAGCCAGTGCAATGAAATGACACTTTATTTACAAATTTAGTCTGAAGGCATGTGGACAGACTGTCTGGTCGACGTTGTTCAAAGTGTCTGTTCAAACTGCCCGCCACCGTCGGCCACACGGGCGGTGCAGCGCTGAAGCATTTTGCGACGCACATGTGCAAAGGTTCCTGGCGTAATGAGCTCATCCCTCGTATCAAGTGGTGTGGCATACACCATGGCAGTGGCAATATGCAGAGGCAGGTAGGAAATCACAATAGATAGGCTACAGCCAGTGCAATGAAATGACACTTTATTTACAAATTTAGTCTGAAGGCATGTGGACAGACTGTCTGGTCGACGTTGTTCAAAGTGTCTGTTCAAACTGCCCGCCACCGTCGGCCACACGGGCGGTGCAGCGCTGAAGCATTTTGCGACGCACATGTGCAAAGATTCCTGGCGTAATGAGCTCATCCCTCGTATCAAGTGGTGTGGCATACACCATCGATTCGATGTGGCCCGGCAGCCAGAAGCCACGTGGTGCGATGTCAGGTGACCGTGGAGGCCATGCAATGGGGCCTCCCCATACCTATCCCAGGTATGGGACCCTTCCCGGTTCGGGAAGTGCATGTTGAGGTGCCGGCGAACCACAGTGACGAAATGAGGCGGGGCCCCTTCCTGCTGAAACCACATCGCCTCACTAGCATCTAAAGGAACTTCCTCCAGGAATTCCAGTAACACGTCCTGCAGGAACTGTAGATACGTAGCACCTCCGAGACTGCGACCGTGCGGTACTGAGCGGTGTTATCAGGCATGTAGACCTGCGCACAGGATGGTTACAATGCCACGCACACGAGGTTGCCTATCCGCCCCTGCACATTGCCACTGCCATTAGCAGGTTAACTATAGACGTTAGACTATTGGTTCCTTGATGAAATATGCTCCTTTTGTACTTATCTGCCCCACTCTGGTGTTTATTATCAATTGTTCGTGAACATAAGGTATAAGCGATTTCAAAGGGAGGTTATGTGGCCACCAAGGGGGCCCCCTAAATATCAAACAGGTCTCAAAGTAAGTAGTTGTGTGCATTTTAATTTAAAAAATCATAGAATATTTCAATATAAACCTTTTTTAAGAACAGGAATAAGAGTCAATATTTTGTTGCCAGTTTATAAATTGGGTTATTGAAACATAAATACGGTCTATGAAAAGTGTCAAAATCAGCAAACACTGTAAGTAGGTCTGTGTTCTTCTGTAACAGTGTTTCAAACTATAGCGACAATGCTGTGTCTTTTCTGAGAAGATGGCTGTATTAAAACCCTGCAGTCACCGCTTAAAAATTCTGAGGAGACAGAACACACGCGAACTTTGTTTATGCTCTTTTTCCAACTTCGAGGCGTTAAAATATTTTTACTACGGGAGCCTCTTAAGGTAGATCTGAAGAAGCAGCTTCAAACGTACAAGATGAAACATTGTGTGTCTGAAAAATGTGTCGATTGGACGAAAATCTGCAAGTATTGCGGAACCTGTCCCTATTTACATTTGTTCTGACCCAGTGTACACTATTGTGCAAGTAACACACAGGAAGGTTATTTTTGGTCAGTGATGTACACTGCAAAGCTCAGTTCCCAATGATCCTCCACGAGAATAAATTATTCATAAACCGTACTACTGGTCTTGCTTATAGCCGAACACGTGTTACGTCGACTTAACAGGGTAGTAACCCTTCCACCTTGGATATGCGTTTGTTTTACCGTAGCTCACTTCTAACATCGAGTATATCAAAACCATGACTTCCTGGGCACAGCGAATATCTCAACAGATATTCTCAAGTCCACGATATTTTTCCCATGTTATTTTTATTAGATGTGTAACCGCAATAAAGATTAATTCATTAATTAATCTTTTTCAATATCACATGAGGAAATACCGACTGAAATCAGTCCATTATGGTTGTGGGAGCTCTGTTAAGTAGTTCATTATGTAGTAATAATCTTTGAATTGTAATATTAAATCTTCGCAATAAGTTATATGGAGATATAAATAAACACAAGGCGGCAAGGGTACGAACACCTTAAGCACAGCATGCATCAAATCTCTTGTTTGCAACGCATGAGACTGTAAAACAAAGTGGGCCTGAAAAGGTTAAAGACGGTTTATTGGAAGATTTGGTGGCTGCAGACCAGCGGTTGCATTTAACGTCGCAACGTGGGAGAATGATTGGCTTTCAAGCGACTGGGCATTAATTAACTGGAAGAAAGTAGGTCGGGTGTCCGCACTGCAAAACTCCCACCATTGTCGAGGGTTCATTCATTAACCTCGAAACAACCGAGTGCAGTGTCTGGCAGGCCGGCATTACTCATCGCGCCTCACACGATTACGATGGTAGCACAGCAAGGGCTCAGAATGCCTACCGATGTAGAGGCGAAGCAAGTGCTTATACCAGCTATAGAGACCTGAAGAATTCGCGGATTCATTTTGAGACAAGCTGGAATTCAAAACAGTTGCGTATATATAACTTTAGTCATTGGTCCACACGGTGTTTGACGCCTCTTGGGAAAGGCTGGCCCCAATCGTCGCCTTCACTGAGTCAGCAGACAACCAATGTACAGTTGATATCGGCATATTTGTACATACAACTATAGAGTCTAGGCTACAGGTCATTGAACTCGCAAATTTTTGAGGTCTCTATACCAGCATCTTCAGCCGCACAACCATCAATATGACCTCCCTAATGACCAGCAGCCATCAGATAGAGCGCCGTCCGCCAATCGGCGCCTTGGTAACTTACTCGCCATCCGATAGCCCAGCCAACAGGGAATCTTCTCGCAACATGCGGTAGCCAATGAAAAGGAGGGCCCGTCCCATAACCTCGCGCAGCCAATCAGCAAATGGGTACGCTGGAAATGCATATATATCGCAGTCTTGTTTCGTCAGGGAACCTCCTTAAGGTGGCCGCCTATTTGACTTTTGAACTGCGTTGCAGCGTGTTTGAAAAAACGCGTTTACTGACGAAGCCGTTAAACGTGTCCACACTTGTTGACCTACGAAAATAAAACGTACCTCAGACCGAGGATGGAATGGTACTTTCGTAATTCACACTCTAAAAAAAAAATACTATTCGCAAATTTACCACATCAGCGTATACGTACAGCGAGAAAGCGCAAATAGTAAAGAGTTTTTCCCATACCTCCACGGTAGCTTTCCTACATTTGCTCAGAGGAGTTAAACGCGTAAGGAAATTCCCAACTTTTTATACTAACGACGCTCTACTTTCCTATATCCGCAGCTTGAAATGTGTCATTATTTATATACAAGGCATACGTTGAAAACTTTCATTGCAGTTTAGGAAGTTAACCAGAATTTTTTTTTATAGTGCACGTATGCTGTAAATATTATTTTGGAGCCCTCCAACATTGTTATAAACGAATTTATCAGACTGCTGTATCTTGAAACTTACTACACACCGCGTTACACACTTTCCATGAATAAAATTACATGACCACCTCTTAAAGTCGCATAGGTACACGCAGCACGATGATGATAATGCACACCAGTTCAGAGTTTTGCGCGTAGCGGCGATGGAGTACTCGATGTGCGCGGCAGTGTAAACCTTATTGCTCCCGCGGTTATGAGCGTGAAACGCAAAAATAGCTCCCAAGTAGGCGACCACCTTAATGGGAAGAAATTCCATCCCTCTTGGATTTATTATTTTGTTTTTTTACAAATCTTCATAACTAAGCTTTATGGTAGGAAATTAAAAATCCACGCTTGACGTGGCATAGAGGAGTACTTCACAGAATTTTTAATGTCGTTACGGTTTAAGTTACGTATGTCCAAATTTTCCTATGCTGGGCTGAAATGATCAAATAACGAGTAACCAGATGTGAAATGAATCATCTGAGAAAAATAGTGGAGTGGAGAGATTTCGGCGGCTCTTAACATCGAGGTATTGAGAGTAGATGAGGTTCACCTTCATCTACTCTCACTAGGCGTGTGTTGAGCAGCGCCGCGATGCAAAGGTCGGGGGGAAAACCTGAGATCCCCGAGAAAGCCCGCCGACCAGCGGCATCGTCCTGCACGATTCCGACGAGTGAAAATCCAGGAGGGATCCCTGCCGGGAATTGAACCTGGCTCGCCTTGGTGGGAGACAAGCAGTCTGACCACTACTCCACCGCGGCCTCCTGTGAGGAAAAGAAGATGGATTTTGAAATAACCGTTAAGATGTTCCCTTGTGCCTTGCCAAGTTGGTTTTCAAATACTGAATATGGACATTAAGTTATCGAGGAATATACGTGAACCCAAGATGGCGGGGATATCTCCCCCTTAACCCATTCGGACCCGGTGCACACAGTTGTGTAAATTACCCACGTGTAGGTAATTTTTGGTCTGTACTGCAAAATGCGAAGCTCAATGAACAATGATCTTACCCGTGGTTAAATAATTCGCAAACTGACTTACTGGTCTAGGCCATAATTGTTCCATGCTACTGTAGTCGAACATATAGACTAGACATATTGGCTGTGGCAACGAAGCAAGTGTTGTGTCGACTTAAGTACAGCACGCATCACAACATTTTTGTTTGCAACTCCTGAAGCCGTAAATTAAAGTGTGTCTGAAAGGGTTAAGGACGCTGGCTAACAAGCCTGCAGCCACATACTGTAGTTTAAATGGGGAATCAATGATAAAGAACTTCCTACTCAGTTCTTCAATTTTGAACACAACCGTTTCAAACAAGTATTCTACGTGACATTTATGAATCAATACTGGCACGTTAAAATATCTTGCCAATTTTTATGTTAATAGTATATATATATTTTTTTTTTCGAAATTTAACATTGAAATTTACATTCACAAAAAATACGAATTAATACTTTTTTTTTTAACGTGGTAGGATTATCTGAGCAAGTAAAGTTGAATATTGTTTTGTTTGAAACGGTTATCTATAAAATTTGTGCATTGAGAAGGATTTTTTTTTAAACATTGATTCACAATTTAATTTTCATGGTGGCAGTGTTGATAAGCAGAGCCCTTAAAACGACTATGTACTAGAATAATTTCTGTGAAATCGTTGTTTGCGTGTGTACGCACATTTCCGTAAGGAAAATTATGTTCTGGGAATACAATGCTTTTGCCAGAAAAGGTAAAAGCCAGTAATATATTGTTGAATAGATTTTGCTTTTATCATACTAAGCGTAGTCAAAAAGGAAGAAAAAAAACTCGCGGAAAGGTACAAAAACAGTAGAACCTCCCACCGTAGTTTCCTTCAGAGGTACGATAAATATATAACTATACGCCTGTAGTTAAATCTGTGGGCTTCCACCGCACGTAATTAGCACAGTACAGCGCGACAACGGAAATGCTGCGAGTCAGCTCAGAGTCTTTCGCGTAGGGGCGTCGTGGCGCTAGGCGCGCGTGCTAGTGTCGCACGTAAGTATCTCTCCCTCGATTCCGGGCCTTAAGCGCGCGATAACAGCTTCAGGCACTTATAAGCCTTTAAGGGGCCTCCCTAGTAAAATATATTAACATCGCGACGGTGATGGAAAACTAGCATAAGCAAGCTCCGCGAGTGTTCTTCCTCAGAATTTCAAGCGGCGACTATAGGGTTTTTATACACGGTAGTATGTTACAGAAAATATACAGCACTGTTGCTGTCGTACATATAAAACACTGTTTTACAGAAGAATGAACATCGTAAACAGAGGACTAATTGCAGCGATTCTCGCCGACTATGACACGTCTCAACGACTACATTTGTTTTTAAAAAACTAAATTTGTACATTGGCAACAAAATATATAAACCTATATTTCATTCCTGAAGAAATTTTTTTTTGTAAATACTGCATGGTTAAATATATATATATATAAAATAGACACAGCTGTTTTCAGCGAGACCTATATGAGAATAGGGAGGCCCATTTAGGGTTTTGTGACCACGGGTGCTGTATGTAAGCTGACCTCCGTATAGCCTGGCGAGGGCGGTAAGTAACGTGCGGATGGAGGACGGGACAGGCGCCCCCAGGACCGGGGTGACCTCGACGGCCACTCGACCGGGACGCGAACACGGGGCCGCGCCCAGGAAGCGCCCCCCCCCCACTTCCGGCCGAGTCGGGCCCTCCCCCGCTCGTCCCGGACTCACCATCATCCTGTCTATCCAGCCTGCTGACTCTTGTCAGGTGCAATATTGTGAACATACTCCGTTGCTACTCTGTGTCGTCACATAAAACCAAGTCTTGGGTTGTTCATTTTTTTTTCCGTTTGATTATTTGTTTTGTAATTAATTTTTTTTTTTCTATTTTGTTATTCATCCGACAGTTTTCCTCGAGAGGTTTATTATACGTTTTACTTGTATATTTTTGACTACAGCCACTCTTGGCTCGTTTCTCGTGGTTGTTTCGTGTCTCAGACTTGGTTTTGTGTGACGACATGGCGTATTAATGGAGTACGTTCAAAATGTTTCACCTAATCATTCACCCCCATTGCAGGAATCTTTCAGACGACTGCCGACACAGCTCCTGAAACTGAACTTCACTGCTCAGACTCAGGATACTCAACCCTTCGATACCCGGTGTGTAGTCCATTCGCGGTTACTTCCAACGTTCATGAAGCCCTGCTGAAGTTCTACTTCCAGAATATTTCTCCGCCTCATGCAAATAAAGCTTAACGAAGACTAGAAAATTACCCCTAACCGACCACCCACCGGATTCGTGCGCACTCAGTGTAATATTATTTTACATAAGAACTATCCATTTCTTACTGGGCATTACCAACAGATTTTCTCCCTGCATTTATTGGTATTAGTTATAAATGAAATTTTATAATTTATATACATTTTTTTTACCAAAAAAATGTATTGGTTTATTTGTAATTAATATGAATAAATACAGAGAGAAAATAGGTGTGTTGGTAATCCCTGGCAAGAAATAGTTCTGGTGAAAAATATTGTTAAGCTGAGTGCATACAAACACTGCGTTGTCCTTATGTTGTAATTTTTTATACTTAGTTAATTTTTGTTTGCATGAGCCGGAGGAATATCCCGGAAGTAGTACTTTATCAAGGCTTCAGAAAAGTTGGAAGTAACTGTGAAAGGCTTATAGGAATTTTAGCATTATAGACAAATAATGGGGTACACCGCTTATTTGCCTCTTGCGCATATAACAACATTTACTTACCCCAAAGGAACTCAACTGTCAACAATGGTGAACGTGTTTTTTTATATCTTCATTTTTTAAATGACGTGCTCTGTTACATTAATAAAACATTTTTACCAATTTGAATTTAATCAAACTGCATTCCAATTTGGTGTGAGGATGTATAAAATTATCTCAAAGCACTTGTTTACTAAACAGTGTTATAACCTGAAATCCAATCCATGCCGTTTTTGCTGGTCGTGTTGGCGGAAAAGCAGTTTCAATGTTGGGACACGGAGATCGGTTGTGCGCAGCCAGCGAGGTCGGTCTACCTCATCTTTGGTCTATGATTCGCATTATGCATGTTGGAAGTGATGGTTCGGGTACACAATTTCGCCCAGTGTTAAAAGTGTTTAAGAGTACCAACATATAACAGAGTGGTATGCTGATACTAGTGGGGCCTGCACTCCCAAACAAAATACTTGTTCTTTCCAACGGTTAAAATAACATTTATGTACAACGTGTTGCTAAAAAACCACCGACAAACTCCGGCAGTTCATTGCTGACGAAAATATTACACGGAAATATATGCACCACTTTTCCTTAAAAATCCTCAAAAATCGAGTTTTCAAATTATTTTCGTTGCAAATATGAGGAATGAGATTAAGCAACAAATCGGTGAATAGTGTTTTGTAGAACGAAGATCTTACACCTGTAAAAATGCGGTTGGAAATATAATCCCCCCACTCCCCTTCATTAGGAAAAGAGAGGGCGCTATTTTGTAACAAAACACAGGGTGGCTACCCCTATTTTACTGATGAAGGGGGGTAATATTACCAACATCATTTTCACAGGTGTAAGATCTTCGTCCTACGAAACACTATTCACCGATTTGTTGCTTAATCTCAAGTAGTTCCTGATATTTGTAACGAAATTAATTTCAAAACTCGATTTTTGAGATCGCAAAGCTCCCTTAATAATCACTTTATGGAAAAATGGTACGTATATTTCCGCCTGATATTTTCGTCAGGAATAACGTGCCCGAGTTCGTCAGTGATTTTTAGAAACACGTTGTATGCGCCTGAAAGCGGTAACACGTAGAAAAAAACTAACACCGGGCTGGCACGTAGGCAGTTAGTGACCGTGGGAACGGTGCGAGGGAAGGCGGCACGTAGTGAGTTAAACCCGCGCTCCACGTTCTCCTCCGCGGGGCAAAACCCACGAGGGTCGAACTAGGGCGACGTGGTGGTTCGTTCCGTTCCGGCGAGAGATCATTAGATAAGTCCTCTGCCAGGCCCGCAGAATAGACCCGTGCACAGAAGCGAGAAGTCGCGGCAGGTCTTTGGTTTGCAAGCTTATTACCAGAGGCAGGGAAATTTCGCGTTTCAAATTATCTGTAGGCTAGAACTCCAGGGTCCTATTTATTTTGGAGCCTCAACTTTCTGTTCATTGCCTGCTGCCCCAGTGTTCAGTCAGTTTTTTCCTCGGACCATGTAGCACACAATTCGTTGGCTTGTTTCCTTGCAGGTGTATAATTTGCTCAGAGTTCACCTGGGCGTGTGTAGTAAACTATGATTTAATTCCAAACCCAACAGAAATGAACGTGTGTTTGAAGTCTGGTCTGTCCTAAAATGAATTCGTGAAAATTTTCCAGTCCCTACTGATTGGCTGCGTGAGGGCCTGGAAACAGGCCTCTTCTGCCTTATTGAGTGCTTCATTCAGGAGGAGATGTCCTGCCATGTGGCTGCCGTCTTGATGCTGATTACTAGAGTGCAAGTTAAACTTCAACCACATGTACACTTTATTATTTGCTTTTATTGGAACACAGTTTGTTAGCCACGCCCCCCCCCCTCCTGCCACTTTCGACCAATAGAAAGCATGCGACGGAAACCAAGACTCGAATCCTGTGCGACATGGTCTGGGGGCTTCATCGGCGCAACAGACAACGAACAACTAACTGAGGCTCGACCACACAAAGGACTGTGGCGGCTAACTTGTCGCCGAACGAATCCGCTGAGCTTCCAGGTGTCTACCGATTGCGAACAACACTCGTTCCACAATCCCGAACGAAGGGCGACGGTAAACTGTGTTCGTCCAGCGAGTTTCTAGGAAGTCTTGTTTACAAAGCGCCGTGCACTGCGATAATTGTTGCGTTTAACAGTCCCTCTTCAGTTGTTGACAACGTAGTTAACGTTCAGTGTGACCACCGGTGACAGTTTGCTGCCGTGCATTATGTATTTACCAGGTAGGGAGAATATGAGGCAGAGTTCGCATGACAGCTGCGAAGTAAAAATCTCGTGTGTCGCAATACCTCGAAGGCTGTTTTTCCACCACAACTGACAAAATCGCGTTGCTACGACTAAGGTTACCGCTGCTAAGCACAAGTATACATTTTTCGCGTGCGATGAATCCTCATAAGGGTGACTCAGGCCAACCCATCGCATGCCTCATCGCCTCTATACGCAAGCGAGTGAACTTCGGCAATCTGTCCAAGCTTTCGGTTCCAACCGTGCAATTTTGTAACGTAGTAATAATATAATGTATGTTGGACGTCTCTGTACTGTTTTAATATCTTGTACAGAAGTTTTTCGGACCAAACGTTTGAGCCATTTTCGTTTCCAAAACCAATTACACCTAAAAACGAAAGTGGGGAATGTATTTTTTATTTTATTTTTAAAAATGATTTCTTAGTAACTAAATTTAAAGGTTAGTTTTGTAACACTGCAATTACACGAGAGAGAATCTTACAACACGTTACTTTGGAATGTGTATAAATAATGTGGGATTTTAACAGGCGAGTACTGTAGACATTGCGTTTATTGTAGATATGGAGGTACATAAACAATGTTGTACGTTTCGTGAAACAGTGTGTTACAAATATACAATATTTCATTTGTGGTGCTGCAAGATAATTTTTGGCTACTAGTTTCCGCACAATTGTTTGTGAAACGAAAAAAAAAAAAACTTTTTAGTCTTTGGACGTAAAGAGTCCCTTAAAACATTTGCCAAGCAAACAACACTCAGACGCGTTAAGTAGTTTTGAATAAAGTGCTTTCTATTAAAGCTCTGCTAATAATTTAGTGGCTTGGGCGACTGAAAGCCTTAACCACAGGAACATGTTACGAGCACGAACATAAAAACAATTTTAGTGCTGCTGAACAGTAAGCTATTATGATTTGTGTTTTTTTTTTCTGGATACAATGGGTCAAGATTCACCTGTAATAGTCAATCTAGGGGGGCCGTGGATGTTGTTCGTTAAACATGTGGAATCTGAAGGTTCTGTAAGCTATGAAATTTTACTTGACTCAAATTCACAGCTGCCCAATTAATACGCCCAACCTAAATAAAACACGTTTCATAAGCCATACAAAAACAGACTGTTTTGTAGATAAACAACTCTTCCTCTCTGTTCACCGTGGGAATTATGAGTGCCCGTGCAAAACTGCAGATGAGTGCCCGTGCAAAACTGCAGATGTTAACATTCTAAGTTATTGTTACAAAATGAGAACATTCTGTCTATTTTAGAAGTGAAATGTTACTATGCCCTGTTTAACAGAAGGCGTGAGACACTATGCAAAATTCAAATTAATTTCCGTTAGGAGACCGTAAATATTTTACTAATACATAGAAGCGGCTCAACTTCCACTTGAGAAATTGTTTCCGCCAGCAAGTGGAGGTTATTGTTATGTCTAGGGGCAGTGATATTTCGCGAAAGGATTTCGATACAAGATACAGTTCAAAGCACTGTAGGGTCGTCCAGCTTCTCTGACTGGCTAAAAAATGTTCTGGCTCGTGTTAACAGTTTGCGCACGAATCACGAAGGTTCAGTGTCGGAGTTACTTAGTCCTGAGTGGCTTGGTCAAAGACGGACACGGCACCAGCAGCCAATGTAGGTATAACAACAGTTGAGGTGTGTATACAGTATTGAAGTCTACTGTGTGCTCCGATTTTCACGCGAAAAGTCACTGGCCCTAGTTATGTCTAAGAGCACCTGTTCTTCGCGAAACAATTCCAAGACCAGTTGTAATCCAAATAACTTTAGTCGTGATGATTTCGACTGCCACGCGTATGATGTGTCTACCCGCGAATCAAGGACGTACAGCGTCGGAGTAACTCAGTTCTGATTGGCCTAGTGAGATAAGAAAATGTCTCCTCACAAAGACACGCGGTCATCAACCAAAGGAAAGTTGCTGGAGTGCACGTGGTATGTTGGAAGTCTAGCTCACGCGTTAATCTTTTTAAGCGAAAAAAAAAAAAACAGAAGTATTTAGTTGTGTTGTTTGTACGTTGTAATGCATAAAAAAAAACTAGGAGCCATCTAAATGTGTCAACATTCAAGAAAACATTTCGTACTTGTTTTGCATAACAGATGTTTGAAAAAGCAAGCTTTTGGACGGACATAAATGTAGTGTTTAAAAGCCAAAAATCTATCTCAGAAACTGCTAACACCACACTCACCAGACTCATTTCAATCGATAGATCACCCCTTGGAATAAGCAAAATACCTTACAATTTGAACAGTTTCCAAGCGAAATTAATGATAATGCTAAGTAATCATCCTCTATAATAGTTATACTAAATGTAGTGCTTGTTCGCTTCTCTGGTTGATATGGCTTGTGTTGTAACGTTGAGGGTGTAAATTACAAGCTTGGTCGTGTCTGCGACGTTTTCGTGCAGATGTGATTGATAAAATAAATGCATTTTTATCTCTCTGGGTTGTACAGCAGCGGCAACCTTGAGGAACTTCCATGCACGGGTGATGCGTGCGCGCGTTGTCTCACTAATAAAAGTCTATAACAACGGAGCTGGTTAATTAGTTGTTTCCAGGGTGTTGACCTTGGGCCTCCTCGTAGGAAGACGGCAGGTAGTACACGGGAGCCTTCTCTAATTACCCTCAAGCACCTCGAGTGTAAATGGCCATTCCTGGTCATTAGTGGCTTCGGAGGCCATCTGCTCGGCGCTACAGCGAGGCTGACAACTCTTAGTCGCCAACACGGAACTAAAGTAGACAAGAGTTACTGCGTCTTGTCGCTGCACAAGTACCCCCCCCCCCCCCCNTGTGCTGTGTGGAATATTAGTAGATCTCAGTTGCAGGAAGTTGGTAAGTCATCCCCTGACATACATGCACTTTCACACTTCCTTTTTTTAAATGCGATAAAATATCCTGTATTACATTACGTTTTTGTTTTTTTTTTCGCAATTTATTTCTAACGGCAATGGCTTTATTAAAGGGACGGATTTATTGATGGCGAACGTTACGGTATACGAACTTTTAATATCGTTCTGTTATTGTTTATGTTATTTCAATTGCAGCACGTCCGTAAGATTCCTTTCTCACAGATGCAAGGAAAAACATTTTTGCTATGTCGCCGAAACAAATATACGGCGAAATTCTTGAATCTCTTCAAAAAATGTCAGATAAATAACGTATGTTGCTCCGTATCGTGCAGTTTCATTGTACTGCAGTCGTCAGGCGCATAGTCCATACGAAGATACTTCCAGCTTTCCAGAGGCGCTGCTGAAGTTCTACTTTTCCTCCGCCTCATGCCAACAAAGCTTAAGGCGCCCGTCTACCCGGCGCTTGAACTGCGTTGCAGAGTGTTCGAAATACACGTTTTTCAACGAAACTATTAAGCGTGCGTCCAACGTGCTGATCTACGAAAAGAACACACACTTCAGACGAGAGCTGTTAAGTACTTTCAAAATATCACGTACGTTAGAAACATCAATCCAGAGTACTTCAAAACCGCTAAAAACGGCCTTTCCAAGGCGCTGTAGCTCAAAATGCACGCATCAGATACATACAAAACTACTATAGGCGCCTGCATTGAACCTTCCTAAAGACTTCCCACTAATAAAATAATGTGGTCACCGCTGAAAGTCCCATAGGTACACGCAGCACGAAGAGAACACTGCACGTCAGTTCAGAGCCTTGCGCTTAGCGGCGATGGCGTACTTGATGCGCGTGGCAGTGTCGCCCTTATCGCTCCCGCGCTTCTCGGCCTAAACGTGGTAACAAGTTCCAGGTAGACGGGCGCCTTAACCAACCAAGTCCGGAAGAATTACACCAAAGATACAACGCATCGCATTCGTGCGAACTCAGTTTAATAATATTTTGCACGAGAACTCTACTTCTTACTGCGCGTTACCAACCCACCTATTTTGTCCCTCTGTTTTCGTTCGTGCTTTGTAGACACAATTAAAAGTTCAATTCTACCAAAAATAAGATAGGTACTTTTATGTCAAGAGAATTATAAAATTTCTGTGATGCGTGGAATATTCAGGGGAAAAACCAATACGTCATACTTTGGGGTGATTTTTCAAATGTTTGATTTAAAAAAATTGTGAAGAAACTGTGAACAGCTCGTAGTGTTATTCCGTAGCTTACGGCAACCAGTACGACATGAGGCCAATTTCCAGGCTCTTGCGCAACCAATAACACGTATGCCCAGTTCACCATGGAAAACGAATACGCAATGAACGTGTGCGTATCTTTACGATACGGTTCATGGTCGTCGTGTACGTATCGTGTAGGAAGTATCCTTTACGTGTAGACGTTCACGAAATGACAGTATTTTATTTCATGTGTGCAAAATGCGTCTATTCAAAGCATAACAAAAGGTAATTTATAACATTTATTTTAATGTTTTAGCTGGAAAGAAAACTTTTCTTTTACTTACCTTTACACATCATAAAAATACGTCTCATCTGTGCTATTTACGTAATAAATCACTATTTAACCAGAATCAAGTAAATTTCTAGTCGTTTTTGATTGGTTGAATGTAAGACGAGTAGATTCACTACTAATCATACGTTCAATGCGTACTTCATTCACGGTTACATCCAACTTTTCTGAAGCGTTGCTAAAGTTCTATTTCCAGGATATTCCTCCGCGTCATATAAACAAAGCTTAGAAAATTAAACCATAGGATAAGCCAGAGGGCCAACGCACCGCATTCGTGCGCTCTCAGTGTAATAGTATTTTGCATAAGAACTATTTCTTACTGGGCATTACCAATACACCTATTTTGTCACTGTCTCTATCCATATTAGTTATAAAAAAAAATACAATTTTTAGATAAACACAAGGAAAAGTCAATTTAACCAAAATTAAGTTGCTTTTAAGTTAAAAAAATTATAAAACGCTTGCGATACATGCCATATCAAGAAAACCACCAAACACGTCATACATGGGGTGTTTTTTCAAAGAATTGATTCGAAAAGTGTGAAGAAACCGCTAATACAATATACACGTTCAATGCAGACATTTCTCACGTACGTGAAATCGATCGTGAAACGAGATTCACTTACATTGAAGCAATCGCCGCGCCATTTACTTCGATGTGCTCACCTGTCCTGTACTACTACATCTGTACCTCTGACGTCACTCGTTTTAGTCTATATAGCCTGTGCTCATTGGCGCATTTATTAACGATATTTCCTAACTCGTTCAGTCATAGTGTCCTTGAACGTAGACACTTGGCAGATGATTGAAATTTATTACCGGTACTGTACATAGCAAGGCATCAGTGATTACATAACAGGAGTTTGAGCAATATAAGTAACAGCAGTCTGATTTGAAACACTTTGCAGATGATTGAAATTTATTACCGGTACTGTACATAGCAAGGCATCAGTGAATGCATAACAGGAGTTTGAGCAATATAAGTAACAGCTGTCTGATTTGAAACACTTTCATGAACTGCAAAAATCTTCCAACATATAACATTGCGTACATCTATTTGATTAATACAAGCATATGAAGGAGCCTAAACTATTATGAAAACGGCGGGAAAAAAAACACATTTCTAGCAATCCACCACTAGGATTACTTGTCATACCCTGCAAACCAAATATAATACAACAAAAGAAAGCAAAACGTATTCCTTGTGGCTTGTCTGATTTGTGGAATTGTCCACGCCTCTTTGATAGAATGGTTAATGCCGATATCGTTGAGCACTTAGCACGTTGTTCGCGGGTTGCCAGGCGAGAGCTAAACACAAGCACAGGCCACGCAAAAAAAAAAAAAAAAACGAGATTGCAATCCTTGAACTCAGAAATTAACACCTGGTCGAACGGATCAAACCTGTCAAGTTTGGATTTTGTTAGAAATTTTGAAGCGTTGTCGTGATAATATGATACACGGTAGTCTTATATGCACGGTAACATGTTGGTAATCGTAGTCGTGATCTATACAACGCTCTAGAGCAAGATACATCGTTATCAACAAGGTGTCGTGATCACACTCGCGAACGCGTGTTTTCGCCTGGCGTATTTTAACGGCAAAGTATTTTAATATGTACAAAATTGAAAGAATTATTTTCACACGACTGCCGTGAGTGAAATTCGGATGTGATTTTTAACTTGCCTACGCAAATCTTCCTGAGAAATGTCGGAAGTGATACATCGCACTTTTTGCACTATCCAAGTGTGACTGCAAACAAATATAAGGTTAATAAACAATTCATGTTATGTAGTAAATACAAACTGCAACGCATATTCAGTTGTTGTCGTCTACCAAGCACCTAGTGCTCATCTCCCATGGCACCGGCCTTGCGAGCATGCTCTAGAGCATGACACCGGCCTTGCGAGCATGCTCTAGAGTGCGTCTGCGGAGTAGTAAGTGACCTCCGACACGGGCCCGTGTCGGACGATGCCGCTGGTCGGCGGGTTTCCTCGGAGATCTCCCGTCTCCCCCCGCCCTTTCATTCCTGCCCTGCTCCACACTCATCTCAATCGCCCTCGTCGGCTCTCAGGACCGCGCTGTCAAGAGCCGCTCAGATCTCTTCTCGCTCCAACACGGGGCCGAATGCCCAGATCGCGTCTCGCTCTCGGCTTGTCTCTCGGTCACGTCCGCGCGCGCGACAAATCTCGCTGCCACATTGTTCTCGAGTGTTCTCGTTCGTGTTCAAGTCTCGACGTGCTCTACCTCGTTCGGAGCGGATGTGTTGACTGGTCACGTTAAACCCCGCCGTTAGCATGCCTAGTTACCGTAAGCTCCGCCGCTCGTAGACGCACTAGACAGATAATTACTACGTGCTATTAGTTAACCCTGTAATGTTGTTTGCAGAGAATCTGGATCGAAGTGCAAGGCAACTTTTATACAAGTTAAGCATATGTTTTATAAGTGCGTGTTCGGTTGTTGCAGTCTAAGAAATTGTATATATTTTAATTTCATTATTGAATATCACGTGTTATAATAATGTATGCATCTCATGAGATTTTTTAAAGTTGTTCTCTAGTCGACTTACATTATGGACACTTTTTTTTTTTGGAAGAAGCCTAATCGCAAATACGCCGTTTTAAAAACACCTTTAATTAAACACGATTTATAGATGGAGACCTGCAAAATTTGCGTTATTATTTGAAGAGAGAATAGACTTAAAACACATGTGCATTTGTATTGATTTTGTCATTGGCGTATTTGTGTTTTAATATTGATGTGGCAAAAACTGGTTACGAAACTATGGCGTTCGTGATTTGTGCAAATTTGAAAACAATTAGGACACCGCCATAACCTCATAAGAACGAAATGTCTCTGGTAGATGTGGACACGTTTTTCGTGTACATGGAATAAAATCGTATGCAATAAACTTTGACCTATGTTAAGAAAATTAAATTGTGTTAAATGAAATAGGCGTACCAAAAATTGAGAGCTTAATGGTGAACATTCTGCATTTCATGGAAACATTTTTACAGCTCTCAGAAACATAATTAATTAACTGTGGCAATGTAAAGCTCCCTAAATATTCACGAATTAAAAATTTAAATAATAATCCTAGCATAACTTTTATTACACTTTTGTCATAATTCTTGGGCAACAGTTATATATACCGTACATTAATTAAAAACGTGAGCAGACGGCATTGCAGAAATTAAAACAAACGCATTGAAAGCAAAGACGACACAACATTGTCCCCTATTGTGATTGGCCAGCGAGATCACGTGGTGCAAACTCACGTGCCACGCATCACGCAGAAGCTGGACAAAGGCAAGCTTTCCCATCACGTGAGCATTGCGTGAAATGATCGTGATAGGTCTACTTGAAACTCATTAGTCAAGGCGTAGCCGGCTTACGTGAACGTGCTACTCGTTACCTTGTAACTTGAAGTGGTCGTAATCCCGGTCTTAATGGCCGCCAGCTGACTCACTGTGGTAACTGGGTCAGCGAGGCTCGTTCTCCACACACGTGCGATGTAACAATAGCGCGATGAAGCACGGCGACTGCTCGGGTATCTTGTTTTCACTTCTCCCCAGATAAGAGCAGCTCTGACGGCAGCCGCGAGACTGCAGGGCGGCCGCAACTCGCGCGTGTTCTGTGAGGCGTGATTGGAAAACACGAGCAATCTGAGCACACAGTAGACTTCAATACTATATACACACCTCAGCTGTTGTTATACCTTCCATCGGCTGCTGGTGCCGTGTCCATCTTTGACCAAGCCACTCCAGGACCAAGTAACGCTGACTCTGAACCTTCGTGATTCGTACGCAAACGGTTAACATGGGCCAGAACATTTTTTAGCCAATCAAAGAAGCTGGACGACCCTACAGTGCTTTGGACTGTATCTTGTCTCGAAATATTTTCGCGAAATATCGCTGCCCCTCACTAGAAATAAGGAATGGAAGTAAAGTTTGGCATGCACAGTAATTTGTTAGGGCTCAAGTCCAAGGGCTCGCGGGGGCAGAGCTGTTAGCCTGCTCGCCTCCCACCAAGGCGAGTCGGGGTTCAATCCCCGGCCGGGTCACCGGACTTTCGCATGTGGGACTCGTGCCGGACGATGCGGGTTTTCTCTGGGATCCCCCGTTTCCCCACACTTTCATTCCGGTGCTACTCCATGCTCACCTCAATCACACTCATCGGCTTTCAAGACCTCGCTGTTAAGAGCCGCCCAAATCTATTCACTCACTCCCTCACCTCACCTCAACTCAACTCTCAACTCAACAGTTTGCTGTCAATTTTTTTTTCTTTGTACGTTTTTGTTTTATGGCATCTTCATCTTCCTTTATAGCAAATAAATAAACATTCCTTGAGTTACTTTTGTTCACATTCACAGTAGAGGAATACGACGCCGTACCGAAGGTGATGGTTTGGCGATGCTAAAGATCTTCTGTCGTTCATTGCAGTTGTCAATACGTTACTGTTGCCCCGACGCGAACATCAGTGAACTTCTTCGCTGGAGCGCTGCACCTTAGCGCCCCCAGCTAAAGTACCAACAGTCGAAGTGGGCCAAGTTTTTAAATATATACATTTAAAATACTGGACAATGTACGCTAATTAATTTTTCAAGTTTTACAGCCTATCTTTTTAGTTTCCCGTTGAACTTGTTTTATTAAGATGTTTATACTGTTCTCTACATGTGGCGGTGGCTTGCCGACACATGCATGCAGTGACTCAGTCTCTACCTTCCACCAGCTGGAATATCTTTTCCAACACAAAACAGAGAAGCCCCCGTAGTGAGGTTCAAAGGGTATGTTAATTTGGGTTTACCAAGTGGGAGAAAATTAATACTCTTTATAAATTAAATTTTGAAGAATTCCCGGAAACAGGCAGAAACAGACTACCAAAGGTCATGAAGAAGATACAAAATTTAAATTCAAAACACCAAAAGTTAAATACAAAATATGTAAAAAATTACAGAACAAAACAAATAAATCTCTTCACAAATTACGTATTTTAATTGTGATTACAAAATCTCGTAGGACAATCAATGCCTTGTAATCTACTTGTCAACCGACAGCGTAACAATAGGGTGTCTTTCACAGACGTGGTAGCCATCAGACACGAGGCCCTTTTGCCAGAGTCTCGCACAGCCAATGGGAGAATGCGTACCACCCCGTCAAAGAAACCACCTCGCCATTTCGTCTCTTGTGTATTTAACTATTCTGTAGTTGAACCATTTTAATGTTGCTGATGCTGAATTAGTAATTGCACACACTGCATGAGATCTGTGTTGTTAATAAAACGGGTTTGACTATTCGATGGCGAGAGGTACGTCAATTTATTTGGCTGTAACTTGAAACTCTTCATTCCTTTACATACTCGGACCACAATTGTTAAAAGACACGGAAATTTCGCGTATTCATTTGGCAGCAAGCTAGAATCCACAGTCATTTGTGCACTCGAGACTCAGTAAATTGTTCATTGGCTGATGCTCCAGTTTTACCCCAGACCAGCTAGCACGGGATTCAGTCGTGTTTTTCTTGCTGATTAGTGATTAGTAGATACCTGAAAAATTCGCGAGTTCAACGACCTGCAGGCT
The DNA here is from genome assembly GCA_002778355.1 of Clitarchus hookeri. Lineage (NCBI taxonomy): Eukaryota > Metazoa > Arthropoda > Insecta > Phasmatodea > Phasmatidae > Clitarchus > Clitarchus hookeri. The sequence continues at coordinate 282,256 of NQII01000725.1, forward strand.
GAACTCTACAGTCGTATGAACAAATATGCCGATGTCGACTGCACATTGGATGTCTGCTGTCACGGTGGAAGGCGACGATTGTACCAGCGTTCTCCAGGAGGTGTCAAACATCGTGTGGTCCAATGGCTGAAGTTATATAAACAAACGTGTTTTGAATTCTAGCTTGTCCCAAAATGATCAGCGAATTTTTCAGGTATCTATTAATTAGTGATTGACTCAAATTCGTCCAAGGCTTGGCTAACTAACTGCGATTCAATTGGCAAGAAATTCAAATGTACATACGTGTGTGTTTGAAGTCTAGCTTGTCCTCAAATGAATTCGATAAATTTCCACCTCTCTAACAATTGTTTATTCACTGCTGCCGTGGCGAGAGGTTGTTATTTCCCATTCAATATGTTCGCACGTGAAACGGTCGCAATATTTCCTTCTTGTTATCACGGCTAAAGAGTCGTCCAGGTCATATCAAAACAACTGTAGTTCAAGGAACACAAGCTTATAGCTAAAGAGTAAATAAATTAACAGAGACAAAATGTCGTGGTGGTGCCTTGGATGTCGGCGTACCCATCCCCTGATTGGCTGCGCGCAAGGCTTTGGGGACAGGTCTTGAGTCTGATTGGCTACTGCGTGACGTGAAAGGTTCCATATTGGCTGGGCTGCGGACTGGCGAGTAAGTTACCAGGCCCTGATTGGCGTACGGCATTCCGACATGTTGTCGGCTAGTGTCGCCATTTTGCTGGCGCGTGTCGTTGGAGTTCGTGAAATAAACATCTATTTTAGGTCTATATTCTTAGTTACTCTGTGGTATACCCTATGTAGCTTACTAGAATTCTACTAACATGCTAGCCAAAGAATTAGAGTAATTCACACACCTCTACAAATATAGTCAGCCACTAAACAACAAAATATTTTACATTTTAGAGATTAACTGTTCCCGGCATATACAAAAATGTAATTTTCGGCATCCCAACGAATAATTTTTTAGTTTGGAACTGTACTAGTATCATAACATTCTGACGGATATCGCGACCATTAAGAAATGTGTTTGTATTGCATTTTATTAACAGCAGCAGTTTATGCGACTGCGGGATATAGTCCGAACTACGAATGACATCCACCACCATATGAGGAACTTCCCTTCCCTTATTGGAACCGGCCGCGATTGAAGTTGCACTGTGGACCAGAATCACCCATTTGTTTCTACTAACAACGTTTTCTGATTTTATTATTCATAAAAAACTTTTTATGGCAAAAACACTATTGCAGATCGTAGTTTAGCATGTTTTAAGCCCTTTTTGGATTTTCCAAAATATTCACGTTTTCTGTGGCGGTCTTAACATGCGTCATTCGTTTTATATATGCAATTTGAAGTAGTCACTGTAGCAGAGGGGCCGCGGTGGTGTAGTGGTTAGATTACTCGGCTTCCACTTAGGCGAACCGGGTTAGATTCACGGTGGTGCCGCACCCCGGATTTCCCAATGTGGTAATCTTGCCTGACGATACCGCTGGTCGGAGGGTTTTCTCGGGGAACTCCCGTTTACCCCCACACCTTCATTCCGGTGCTGTTCCGTACTCACCTCGCTTCACCCTTTTGCCCGAAATCTCTTCACTCACTGCAACAGAGGTCGTGTTTTTTTCTCTCTTTACTTTTAACAATTTGTGCCGTTGTGCATCGTACAATGCATAGACCACCGCGACTGAAAGGGTCAGAGAACGAACGTTCTTGGTACAAAGCAACAGGGGGATTGATGTGTGTCACTGTCGTGTTTGAGGCAGGTTGTTGCTGTTTTCTATCCACGGGGTAGTTGAGCCGATTAGTCTCGGGGGTTCACGCGCAGAGCGTACGTCTTCCCGGCGGAGCGATTTCTTCTAGATGGCGGTGGGATACATTCAGAGCACGAAAGTAGTTCGCGTGTCGCGGACGGATCGCGCCTCTCGAATAGTGGCCAGCTGACATTGTGAAAAGTTGCAAGTGCNCACGGGAGACACGTCATCCACGGCCGTGGGAAGAACCTTGCAGTTGCGACGCTGATTTGCACATAGTGGACGCGCACGTTCCCTACTGCGTTTCTTCGCTCGCTCACTCGTTCGTCACGCACCTCTGCCGCCAGATTCGACTTGTACTCCGTCCACGGTCGCTTCCAACTCTTCTCAACTCCTGCTAAAAAGTTCTACTACTTCCAAGACATCCCTTCGCCTCGTGCAAACAAAGCTTAACCAAGTCTAGAAAATTACACCAAGGGAATGCGCACCGCATTCGTGCGCACTCACTTTAATAATACACTCCATAAGAACCATTTCTTACCAGGCATTACCAACAAACCGGGTTTCTCACTCTTTTATTTCGAATTAATTATAAGTAAAATATTATATTTTATTAATAAAAATGCAGGTATAAGTTAAAAAATTTAATTGAATTAAAAAAAAATTGGATTGGAAAGGGCTTATTTACGTCCCCTGGTGTTAAGCCTGAAGACTTGTCAGGGAACGGCTTACAAACTAACTTATAACCTAACTTAAACTAACACCCATGCCCTCCCTGGGATTCGAACCCAGAGCCTCCTGCAGCCCAGACCGGTGGCGCCACGGTAGTTGGCCTAAAAATAAGTTAGTTTTACGTTAACATAAGCATAAAGTGCTTGTGATACATTGCATGTTAAGGAAATAACCAGACATGTACATGGGGTGATTAATCAAAGGTTAGATTAGTGTGAAGTAACAGCGAATAGACTACGCACCAAAGTGACAGTACACCGCGTTCGTGTGCACTCACTGTAATAATTTTTTTTTTCGTAAGACTATTTCGTACTAGGCATTACCAACACACCTATTTTCTCCTTGTTTTAATTAATATTAATTATAAAGGAAGTATTATTATAAGGCCAAATATAAGGTAAAAGTTCAGTTTAACCAAAAATGAGGTATTTTTATTTTAACGTTCGTATAAAATGCCTGTGATACGTGACAAATGTAGCAAACAACCAAACACGTCAAACATTGCGTGATTTTTCAAATGCTTGATTCAAGAAGTGTGAAGAAACCTAGAATAGTCTATATACTGTAGTTTCATGGCCTTCGCGATAGCTAATTTGCGCTATCTTCTATTACATCCAGAGGGGTCGTAATACCTGATTTGTATGTTTTCATAGCTAGAGATTCACAGTTCAGCATATCTGTTGCTTGAATATCGCAAGGGAATTCAGTGTCATTAGCGTTTTTATTCTTGTTTAGTGTTGGCATTCGCTGCAGCGAATTCGCAAGCTAAACGTGACGGCAAAATTATAAATATTAAGGAATTACGGAAATGCTCTATTTCAATGGAATTCGTGCGTAATATTTTAGTGATATGTTGGTGATAAAATATTTTCTGTGATCGCAAAAAAAAAAATATGTTTTTGAATAACATAAAATTAAAGAAATTATAAAAATAGTAACTTATGAATTTGGCACAAATTTAATTTCTTCGTGTTACGTTTACGTTCATTATTTCTTTGCCCCTATATATTACACTAGCTTCTCGTACAAATTCACAAAACTTAATATCTACAGCGAACGTGTTCACTGACTTAAGCCAAGTCGGACAAGCGAATCTTTTCGTTTTACTGTTCATGGGCACGGAAATACCTGCCACATTATTGAATCCCGCCAATGTGCTGCACGGTTCACAAGTACACCGCCGACTAAAATAATTTGATCAGCAGAGGCAAGGGACACAAGTGGAGAAATCGAACCAGCGATCAAATCCAAATACAAGCAGATCAAGTTGGTACAGAAGCGGCGCAGGTCTCCCAGTTATTGTTCAAAGATGAAAAATTAAAACTGTTTCATACATTGTTCCCAATAGTTTGATTTTTTTTTGTCGAACGGGAAAACTATCAAATGAGCCCATCGCAGCCAACGTAATTCGGTCTGTTGAGTTTCGTGCCATGTTTTGCACCGGTAAGAACTTTTGTAACACGTCTTACGTTAACTACGGTTCATAAACTGATGAAATATAAATGGCGATCGACGCTTACATTTAACGAGTAGTACGGTCGAAGGTGACAGGGCGAAATAAAGACCAGTGCAACGTAACGTCAGGAGTTATAACGACGGAAAACGAAGCAGTCTTGCTGCACAGCTGTAGGCGAAGAAAAAAAGTTTTCAAGCCTCTTAGGCATTGGTCTACATATAGGACGTTGCACGTGAAGTAGATTTAACGATCCACCCTTGACACACCAGAAACCAGTGTCCAACAAGTGTTGAGTTGAGTGGAGAGATTTGGGCGGCTCTTAACAACGAGGTCTTGAGAGCCGATGTGGGCGAATGGAGCAACGCCGGAATGCAAAGACGGGGGTGAAACGGGAGATCCTTGAGGAAACCCGCCGGTCAGAGGGCCAAGGCGAAACCGGATCAGTCCCCGGCCGGATCAGTCCCCACCGGGGACTGATCCGGGTTCGCCTTGGTGGGAGGCGAGTAGTCTAACCACTACACCACCGCGGCCCCGTAGTGTCCAACAAGACAAGTTCGTCACGTGATGGGAGACATCCTTCGTAGTTTAAACTACATTTCGTAGTCACGTAAACACACTGAGAAAAGGGTTTCGCTTAATCAAACAAAGCGTGTTTGGCGCAAACAAATTGGTTTGTAAAGGGGCAATTAAATATTTTGCTTTTGAAACCAAATTATTTTGTTGTTCTTATTTAGTTACAACAAACAAATATTTGGCTGCTGCAAACAAAAATTGGTTTGGCTCTAGGTACAGTAAACAGTTTCGGTTAATAAGAAGAAGATTGGATGCTCCGCGCCAGGATTCGAAACTAGATCACCGCCGCCAGACTGCTACACCTCAGCAGCCTGAGCTAAAGCGACTACTTATAACATTGGAATGTTTTTGATTTCATAAATTTCAAATACCGGACAGCATGTGCAAATAAATGTTTCGATTTTTATAGCTTTAATTTCAAGTTTCTTGTTGAACTTGTTTTTATTAGGATGTTTATGCCAATATTAAGTATCAATAAATTCTCTAACAAACACTGTTACTATCCTAACAGTCACAAAAATGCGAACAAACTATCGATCTGTATTGTCAAACGAAGTCACTCAAATGAGTGGCCAAACAAATACACACCGTTGACTTAAAAATTATTTTGTTGACATTCTTAACTTCTTTTGGCCCAACACAGAGTGTATTTTGTTATACAAACAAAATAAGTTTTGTTGCTTTCAATTTCTTGTTTATTCAACAAAATATTTTTTTTGAGGCAACTAAACATATTTTTGGCCTTATACCAACAACAATCTTGTTGGACGTTCTCTCAGGTCACCTGCTGCCAATAACATCAAATACAAATATATTTTCATTGATCCCGACATATGACGGGTACCGATACTAGTTCAGTTCGAAACAGAATAAAAAAAACTTTTCGCGGTAACGCTTAACCCCTTAACAATATCATCCCGAGTATATTAGTTCACGTCTTACGTGTTGCACAACAGGTGAAATCATGATGGGTACTGTACAAGCCCAGAAGATGGCACCAATACGGACATCGCCTTTCCCTGGGCAAAGCTTATTTTTGCTGACGACACACCAACGATTTTGTAATTGGTTGCTTCTTGTGTGATGGGTAGGGGCAGTGATATTTCGCGTAAAGGTTTCGAGACAAGATGCTGTCCAAAGCACTGTAGGGTCGTCCAGCTTCTTTGATTGGCTAAAAAAATGTTCTGGCCCATGTTAACCGTTTGCGCACGAATCACGAAGGTTCAGTGTCGGAGTTACTTGGTCTTGGAGTGGCTTGGTCAAAGACGGACACGGCTCCAGCAGCCAATGGAGGTATAACAACATCTGAGGTGTGTATATAGTATTGAAGTCTACTGTGGGCTCCGATTTTTTTTACCCGAAAAGTTACTGGCCCTAGTCATGGGTATAGTAAAAACTCTTTGCATATATTCCGGAATGTCAGTTGTTGAAAGAAACTCGTAAGTACTGTTCACGCCCAAAAAAATTTCTGCGAATTGCGTACGTTAAGGGGTTAAAGTTAAGTTTTGTTTATATGCCTGAAGTAATTTAAAAACAAAAAAAAAATTTATCACAATTGGTTTTATGTGGTAATCCGACGGTTGTGTGTTGTAGGTATATAAGACTGCAGTGCCGCCGGCCTCGCGTATAGAAGTAACGAGACTGTTTCGCCCTCGGCACTTCACCGCTCGAGCGTCCGAGGCACGTAGTGCAGCTGCAGGTAGGCTGATAAGTGGCCGTCGGTGATAAATCACACCGCGGTGCAGTTTCTCGTTCATCCGCGAGTGATGGCCGCTCCGAGCCCCGGGGGAGCGTGCCGCGCCTTACGACCGAGCTGCGACCATAAAGCGTGTCTGTCCCCGCTCTCCGGAGCCACGAGGGGGGAGGAGCTCGTTTCCCCGTCCAATCACGGAGCTGCGTTCTGTTCCCATGCCGCTCGTGTCATCCCCGGTCCTCGCCCGGGCAGCAGGTGGCCAAAGGCGGGTCCACGCTGTTGTGCAGGGCGCAGTTGAGTCGAGATTTGGGTGGCTCTTGACAAGTTACCGAGAGTCGATGAGGGTTTGGANATCCCCGAGAAAAACCGCCGACAAGCGGCATCGTCCGGCGCGATTCCCACTTGCAAAAATCCGGGTGTGACCCGGCATTGAATTGAACTCGGTTCGTCTTGGTGGGAGGCGAGCAGTCTAACCGATGGAATTCAACTCGGTTCGTCTTGGTGGGAGGTGAGCAGTCTAACCGCTCAGCCACCGCGGCCCCTGTTGTGTAGGAATTTACTTGGAACCACAATATGCTACAAACATCCATTATGTTTCAGGGAAACCCTACATTACTTACATTATAAAAAAAAGTATAAAATGTAATTATACAGTTTTAAATTTTATTTTTGAATATTTTAATTTTTATTTTGGATTGGGGGAGGGGATGTGTCCCGATATCCTCCCCTTGGCTACGCCCTTGCAGAGTTGTGGTAGAGTAAATAAGTACAACACACTGAAAAAATACTCTGTGTCGGCCACAAAATATTTCGTTCTTACTCACCCTACAAAATTATTTTGTGGTGCACAAAAAATCTTTAATTTTCACCACTCCACTTTTGTGGCCACTAAAAATTATTTTGTGGTATCAAAATAATTTTTTGTTTCCACCGCAAAATAATTTGGCAGGGTTAATACCAACGAAATATTTTGTGGCCGCCACAGAGTATTTTTTTTTTTCAGTGCAGAGGGAAAATGACGCGGTGGTTCCGTTGGTATAGGCGCACTCATTCTCTGATAGTTTGCACGGAGCTCTGGGAACAGACCTGTGTTTTGATTGGTTCCTGCGTGCTGCGATACCGTTCTCTATTGGTCGGGCTGCGGGTGGCGTTCAGACATGTTGCTAGCTAGTGCCGCTAAAATTATGGGACTTTAAGTGGCGACCCTGTAATTTTATGGCACACGACACCATAGAAAAGTCAAATGCACTCCTTTATCGTAGATTTCCGTGAATCCGGTTCGTATATTTTGAGAAACAACCGTCTGGAAAAAAATTTTCAAACATGTCGAAGGGCATTAAAATGATGTTTCCTATGCGTGTAATGTCCTTAAAGTACCATACACGACTAGTCTGAAGTGTATTTTCTTTTCGAAAACAAGCATTTCGGGTGCACATTGACTGGACTCCTATAAAATAATAATTATTATTATTATTATGGCGTGTGGGGAGTGCACCCAGGGCGAGGCAACACCCTCCGAGTGACGGTCTTTCCAGCTGGGACCCGTAGGTGACCGTCATCCCCGGGAATGACATAAATGAGACCCTGGAATGGAGCGGCGCTGGAATGCAAGGGTAAAATAAAGCGGGATTTCAAAGACATTGCAACGCAGATCAGGCGCCGGCAGGTAGACGTTATAAGCGAGGCACGTGTTACAAAAGTTATCGAGCAGCGGCAGAAGTCAAACGAGCATACACTGAAGTCTGTAACCACAACATAACATGAATTTTGCTGTTTCCTAGCCATGGCGTTTCGTTCGCACAAAAGGGAGAATCTTTTGAAAATTCAAAAGTAAACAAACACGGTACTCGCTGTTGACCGTGTGACTTTGACAGTTGTATTGGCGATGAGCCTGTCAGTCCACCTCATCTCTAGTCTGTGTGTGAATCCGCCTCGATTGGTTCTCTCGCCACCACCGCACGAGAGCTATCGACTCGTAACGGCGAGTACTTGGTGACGTCAAGGAAGTGACTTTATCCGTTTCTGGTCGGGCATTTTCCAACTACGGGAAGTGGAAACGAAACTGGAGTCAAGTTTTCAGACCTATGAACGATTTCGAAAGTATTAGTTTAGTTTCCTCGTTATGTCCATTGTAAACACTCTAAATCGAAATCAGTGGGAATTTCACTGTTAACAGTATCTGACTAATTCAACAGTCACTTCAGTGAATTTAACTGGTGAATCAGTGAAAAAAATGCCAGTTTTCCTTCACTTATTGATTCAGCGACATTTTCCACAGATTTATCAGTTATTTTTCCCACTGTTTTTCAGTGATATGTTTTTTTTTTTTACCGATGGATCAGTTAAACAGCGTGTAAAAATGGCCGCTAAGCAACGTGTATCAAGTGAAACAACAACCCATAAACGTATCAAACCAATACAAAATACTTTCTAAAAATTTTCGTATTTCATAACACCATTGTATGAGGTAACATGAACATTCAATCTTTCATACCGATATTACGTCTTTCATTTCGTTGATGTCATGCAATCACCACAGCGCTCTGTTTGAAAGTATAACTGCGTATAATGTGGCGAAGAGAGTGCACTCATATGTAATATTCGTTTTAAGAATCCTAACGGTACCAATCAAACCAAAAACGAAAAGTAAGGACATACAATTTGAAACTACACGCTTTTGATGAGACATACAATTTGAAACTACACGCTTTTGATGAGGCAATGTGAATAGGCAGCTACATATATTTACCTATTTTGTATCAACTTGATAGTAAGGTAAATGGTCTAAAAGTGAATTGGAATGGACGTGTGAGTTGAATCCCGTCCACCGGGGAAAAATTGTTACTTTTTTAAATTACGGCAAATTGCGCAATGTAAATAGTAAACTATCGTAAATATGTTTATTTATCGTAATTATTTAATTAAATTTAATAAAAACCATATTTAATTCACGGCTGCAGTTGGCCGTCACTTATTCACTCAGTGAAAATGTTTCACGTCACTAATTCAATCAGTGAAATTTTTTCACTGAAATAATCAGTGGTTTTTCACTGATTCTAAATAGAGCAATTTTCACTGATTCTAGTAGTTGAATTTCATTGCGAATCAGTAGTTTTCCACTGATTCGAATTTAGATTATATCTTTCCATGATGTGCAACAATTAAGTCTGACGTAGACCAGATGACCGGCGCTAATTTGTAGATAAAGCGATAGAGTGAATTTGTTACAGACAAATACTTGAACGTTTGAAAGAGTCAACAGTTTTAATTCGAAAACTACATTGTATGAACTATTGCTGTAAGAGATAGTTTTCTTAATTTCAATAAATAGCCAATAATGTAAAACGCATAGAAATATACCCATTAACTAGTTCAAATTGAAATCTTGATTTTATATTTCGAAAATTTACGCAGAGTGTAACCCTTAATTGGGCATAATCCGTCGCCATCTTACATTCATAAATTTTCTTGTTATTCCGTTTCAATGGGTTAAACCAAAATTTTCGTATTACATAGCATAACAAATAGCTTCCGAAACTTTATTAAATTGGTACCTTCAATAGTTTTTAACCAGTAATTGCCTGGAAGAAGTATGAGCTGTATTCTTGAAGGCGATTGCAGAAATGATACTCCTAGCAGGAGTCAATCAATACCGACTTTATAAAGTGTACAAACCAGTATCACAGAGTAGTTAGAACACCGATGTGAAACAGCTGCTTATTCCTCGAAACTTCAGTATCACACGCCTGCAAAATGGCGTCACTGGCCACCGACATGTGTCGCCGTTCGCCAACCAGAGCCCGGTAACATACTCGCCAGCCGGCAGCCCAGCCATTAGGGAACTTTCCGCAGAAAGCAATAACCAATCGAGCCCAAGGCCCATTTACAGAGCTTCGCGCAGCCAATCAGACACTATGCACGCCCACTTCAAAGGAACCGCCACGCCATTTCCTCCCTGTATACTTGCGTACTCTGTGTCCCAATTCCTTATGCCCTGTCGTTCAAAAAGACGATCAAAAAAATAATAATGCAAGGTCTGTAATGCAGGCTGTGTTGAAAATTCCATAAATTCAAGATGGCGGATACTGATCCCCCTTAAGGCCATGTTTCACGATAATTTTTAATTTCATTATCTGAACGAGATTTATATAAGGACTACATAAATATAAATATTTGAAGTCAAGTGATTATAGTTTTCAAAAGTCGAAAATTTTCGGAATATGATAGCCCAAGTTCCAATGCTCCAAATTAACTTCTCCAAATAAGTCACACGTCACGTGATCTGTATCGTATAGACAACATGTTTATTAACTATCAAGGATATTTGATAATGAGTACTCGGGGTACTGGCATCCTGAATCTCTTTTAAAATTGGTATCGATGTTTTTGCCAACACATTTATATTCACCCGAGAGAAACTATTTGATTTTAATATTATTTTCTTTCCGGCAAATACAAAATGTGTAGGCAAAAAACATCAATGCCTATTTTAATACTGATTCAGAATGCCAGTGCCCGAGTACCTATTGTTAAATATACTTGATACTTAATTAATGTACTGTGTATATGATACAGATCACGTGGCATGTGATTTAGTTGGCAAAGTTGGCATAGAAACATGGGATCCCATATTCCGAAATATTAGACTTTTTCTGTGCCATATATTGAAAACCATAATAATTTAAGATATTAATATTTGCATTTATGTGGTTTTTATTTAAATCTTTTTTCAGATAATTAAATGAATTAAATATTTTGAAATATGACCTTGACGGAGCACCGCGTCCCGGCGTCGCGCGTGAGCATAAGGCGATCGGCGCGTGAGAGAAACACTCCCGTTTCGCCCAATTGGCGACATCCTGATGGTTGGAAGGGGGTACGTGCGCGTGGCGGCCCGCTGATTGGTCGGCTGAGTGACAGAGCTTCCTCCGCGCCCTGCCACGTGGCCGCAGCTGGAGCACAGCCGCGCGCTTGACGCCTGTGCTCACCGTTAATTGAGCCCAGCTATGTCCCGGGGCTGGTTCTCCTCGCACAGACGCTCGCAAAACTTGAAGGGGCACTGCGCACCGGCTGGCGGCTGCAAACTGAAAGACGATCACAAATGATGGCAACAGACATACTGGAAGTGTGTTAACTATGAGTAGGGCCAGTGACTTTTCGCGTAAAAATCGGAACACACAGTAGACTTCAATACTATATACACACTTCAGCTGTTGTTAAATCTCCATTGGCTGTTGGTGCCATGTCCGTCTTTGACCAAGCCACTCAGGACTAAGTAACTCCGACACTGAACCTTCGTGATTAGTGCGCAAACGGTTATTAGTTAATTGACTATAACTACAGACCTGAAAAATTCGCGAGTTCAATGACCTGCAGGCTAGACTCTATACTCTTATGTACAGATATTCCGATATCAAATGCACATTGGTTGTCTGCCGTCACAGCGGAAGGCAAAGATTGGGCCAGGCTTCTCCAGGAGGTGTCAAACACCGCGTGTACCAATGGTTGACATTTTATTAACACACATGTTTTGAATTCTAGCTTGTCCCGAAATGAATCCGCGAATTTTTCAGGTCTCTAACTATAACGAAACGGTTACATTAAGGACGACGTTAATTAGAGCGCAAATAAACATTAAATATTGCGCTCATTGAGGAATAAAAAGAGTATTAGTGGATATGTATTGATGCTTTAAATAGTAGCTGTGTGAATAAATTAAGATCAAATTTAGTTCTATACTTTTAATAAGATCCCCCACCCCTCACGAACTCAGATATGCCCCGCAGGCGCCCATGTATCAGCACTATTCTTTCCTCGTCTGCGGTATGATATCTTTTCGTAGGTAAACATACTGGGGGCATGTTCAATAGTTTTGTCAAAAAAAAAAAAACAGGATTTCAAACACTCTGCAACGCGGTTCAAGCGCCGGGCAGGCGGAATCCTTAACACTTTGTGGTCGGCACACTTTCGCCAGCTATAAAGACAAGTTAGACGTGAGTTGCCTATATCAACCACTGCACTGTTCCATTCGTCTCAGTTCTCACTTAACGCCGCGCTATTGGTCAACACAACGCCACTCTTTCATTCGTTATTGGCCGGCTGTCAGCCAGTGGAGTGCCGAGTTCACAGCTTTCCAACCACGCGCCCTTCCGTTTGTAAGAGGATGTGCAGTCCATCGTGTGAAGATACCGCGAATGGACTATAGTTAGAGGCCCCGGAAATTTCGCGGATTCATTTGGGTATAAGCTAGACTTGGAATACATGTACGTATAACCTGGTTCATCAAGCGGGTCGCAGTTCGTAAGACACACCCTGGGCCAAGTTTGACCCAATAACTAATCTGCAAGAGAACAAGAACAGAATCCCGTGCTACCTGGTCGGGGGTAAAACTGAAGCTCGAGTACACGAAGGATTGTGGAGTCTTATCTTCTTGTTGCCAGTGGCGTGTGGTGAACTGTTGCAAGGTAAGCTGACGTTAGCTTTGTGCTGTACCCTGTTGCTTGCTAGTTTACACTTCCACCAATAAAACGTAGCAAGGCAGATTGACGCCACAGGACGCGTGTGATGGCTCCCTCGCTGCTCGCTTGTGAGTGGTAGGAATGCATTCAGTTTCCCTGGACTGCACGGTGGTTATTGGTTTCTGCTGCGTGCACCGAGTATGTACAGCAGTGAGCAAGCACCAGCTTACCTTGCAACAGTTCACCACACGCCACTGCTTGTTGCCAATTGAATCCCCGAAATTGCCGGGTCTCTTAACTACAGTTATTCAAATGAGCACGATGGACCGCACACTCTCTTGCAAACGGAAGGACATGTGGTCGGAACGCGGTGAAGTCGGCACTCCATTGGCTTACGTCCGGCCAAGTATAAAAGAGTGGCGCTGTGTTGACCAATAGGGTGGCGTTAAGTGAGAACGTCTGTGTGCGAGACCACTTATTTAATTTAACCAAGCATATTATATTTCAAGTAAAGCTAGTACTTTAATTCCAGGATTCATTGGATACGGCTAGGGAAAGTAAGAGAAGATGCCATCACGGGATTTTTAGTGGCTTGGGGAATTTTTTTTTTTTTGGAAGGTTCACTATTCGACGTGACACTATGGACTTCGAATGTTGAACCTACAATTTTTATTTTACGTTATAGTTAGAAAACATCATGCCTGGAAACAGGCTTACCGTTTGCTGTCAAGTTAATACGCATTGCCATTTTATAAGGAAAATAGTACAACTCGTTCGGTCGCACATTTATTTCCGAGTTTAGGTGTTGCAATCACGTAATTTTTGGTATAAGCTGTACTTGTGTTCGGCATTTATTTTGCACCCAGTGAACAAACTTGCTGCTTGCTCGACGATATTGGCATTAACCATTCATTTTAAGGAACTGTATATAATTCCGCAAATAACGTTAGCCGTAAGGAAGACTAGGCACTGACGCCTTCGTAAACCGTCCTATTGATGTCCATTACGACCGGTTCGTGTCAGCACCACCAAACGCAAAACACAACTTGTTGGCTGTGATGACGATATGAATAGGGACACCCGAATCTCGTGAAAAGATTTCTGCACAGATTTCAATACCTTAATGGGCGTACCAGCAGTTTTCCTTTGCTTATTGCCCGCGAGTCTTTGTGTAAAGACGTTTTCTTACTTGACGGGCCAATTAGAATTATGTGACTCCAATACTGTACGTCCGTGAGTCACGGGCATACGCCTAAGACTAACAACATCTAGATCATCCAATCAAGAAAGGGGATCTGAGCAAAAATGTTATGAAAAACAACTGGTCGTGAAATCTTTTCGCGAAATTCGGGTACCCCTAGAAATGAGTTGTGTGTCAGCGTAAGTACAGCACACTTAAAATAATTTCTCGATTGCAACACCAGAAACCAAAATATGTTAATCCGAAAGGGCCAAGAAATTGAACTTTTAGATACAGTTGCGGGAAGCATTTATTTTAAAAATCTTCCACGTGTTCAGAAGGGTGTCAAACCCCAAAAAATTAATTATTTTATAATTGTGCCAAACATTGTTCAACTCGTACGCATTGTATGTAATAATAATTTCCTAGAATAAAAAAATTAAATTTTATATTTTATGAATAATTTGATGTCAAATACAAAATTCTTCTGTTTTGTTGCAGCCGAAATAACAATTACTAACTAAGTTGTGCAGATGAAAAAATTTACTACATAAGCTAATGCTGTGGGCTACAGCTTGATATATATGTTATTACCGAATAACAGTTCGTACATTTAAAAAATGTTAAAAATATAGAAACATTATTTAAAAAATATGAAGTGTAAAAAAAATTTATTCTAGGAAAATGTTATCAAGTACAATGCGTACGAGTTGAACAATGTTTGGTACAAATACAAAATTATTAATTTTTGGGGGATTTTGGGAATAGAAGAATTTAGGGTTAATGGATTCGAACGTCACTTAAAAACGCTGAATGCGACGAAGTTGGAAACTACAGGCTTGCGGGCAAGAACGTCATTCGGTTAATAAACTTCAAAACGTTTTTCACATATCACCGTTGCCTTGTAAATATCCATTAAAAATTATACCCAATTACCTTTTTGGGATATTTAATTACAACATAAGAACTTTATTAAAAAAAAAAAAAAAAAGCGTATTACTTACATACGAAATAACATGATAATCCCGTTTGTTCCTTTTCAAAGATCACGTTGAAGCACTTTTATGTGTTCGCAGCTAGATTCATTTCAAAATAAGTTATATTCTACATTGTTGTTCTGTTTAAAACAAGTTATATCCAACTTTTCCTGCAAAGTAAGTTATATCCAAAATGATTTTATCAATACCTTAAATGTTAATCCCACTTCCAGACTCTAATATTATGCAAACACGTGTGTGTGGTGGTGCATATTCAGACATAAATTATGAAGACGCTATGTTAGAACAATATTGGGCTGGTGATTTTTGCCCATTTGCCACGATTTTATAATATTTGGGAGTTTAATCTTCACTCCACCGCAGTAAATTTATACCTTAAATCGCCAAATATTTCTTTCCTGAACATGGTCACGTGGTATGACTAGTAACCGTAATAGAGAGCTGGAATCGGTCTCGAACACGGCTAATAAGTAGACACGTGCAAAATCCACGTTTTGNCTAGTAACCGTAATAGAGAGCTGGAATCGGTCTCGAACACGGCTAATAAGTAGACACGTGCAAAATCCACGTTTTGATAACATGCTTGACTCCGCTGCTCTATGAATGCTTGGGTGCTGTTTCATCGGTTGCTGGAAACTAACCAGCGTCATTCTCCAGCGTGGCCGCTGTACTGGAGAGTTTTTGCTCAACAGTTTAGCCTTTACTATTGGCCAAAAGCGTCCTTGGTTCTTGCCTTACAAGTTGTCGGCCAATTGCTCGAAGACAGATGAGCATACAATGTCTCTGATTTCAGTCTACGGCCATCANTGCCTTACAAGTTGTCGGCCAATTGCTCGAAGACAGATGAGCATACAATGTCTCTGATTTCAGTCTACGGCCATCAAAATAACGCGAATCCTGCAGCTCCCTACTAATGAGTCGTCTGTTATTGATAGAGCCAGAGTGACTTTTCGCGTAAAAATCTGAGCACACAGTAGACTTCAATACTAGTATATACACATCTCAGCTGTTGTTATACCTTCATTGGCTGCTGGTGCCGTGTCCGTCTTTGACCAAACCACTCAGAACTAAGTAACTCCGACACTGAACCTTCGTGATTCGTGCGCAAACGGTTAATACGGGCCAGAACATTTTTTAGCCAATCAAAGAAGCTGGACGACCCTACAGTGCTTTGAACTGTATCTTGTCTCGAAATCTTTTCGCGGAATATCACTGCCCCTAGTTATAGTCTAGCCGCAGTTTCTTCACACTTTTTTTAATGACATCTTTGTAAAAATCACCCCATGTCTGACGTGCTTGCATTTTCCTAAATACGCTGTTTATCACAGGCGTTTTATGCCGGGGGCTGCGTTGGTGTAGTGATTAGCCCACTCGCCTCCCACCTAGGCGAAACTGGTTCGATTCTCGGCGGGGTCGCTATTGGATTTTCGCACGTGGGTATCGTGCCGGACGATGCCGCTGGTCGGTGCGGTGGGCTTTTTCTCGGGGGATCTCCCTTTCATTCCGGTGCTGCTCCATAGCCACCTCATTCACCCTCGTCGGCTCTCGAGACCTCGGATGTTGAGAGCCACCCAAATCTCTCCTCGCACTCGCTCACGATTAACTTGAAAAATATTTCTCGTGCGAAATATTACTGCGCGCTAATACGGTTCGTTGTCCCTTTGGCGTGATCTTCTAGACTTGGTTAAGCTTCCCTTGCACGAGGCGGAGGAATAACGTGAAATCAGAACTTCGGCAGGGCTTAAGACAAGCTGGAAGTAGCCACGAGTGGTCTGTACAGTAGACTTGAACGCTGGAGTGGCACGGTGTGCCCTGTAGTAACTCAGCGTCGACGCAGCCGCGCACACACGGGGGGGTGGGGGGAGGTCTGTCGTGATCGCGCGAGCACAACGACGAAGGCACGTTGCAACAACGCCAAGCCGCGGCTGCAGGCGAGCGGAAGCACGGTATCTCTAACGCGGCCGCCACGTAATCTCGCACCCGGATGCAGCGGCGCTGATCCCGTCGAGGTGTGGGGCGNTACATGGACTGGTGCACGGTGGCCGTCGGCGTCATCCCCGTGATATAAGTGACCCAGTAATCAGTAACATGAACACAGTTTTTGTGTAGCCTGTTAACTGTTAACTGAGCACTTTTGAAAGCCCCACTGTAAGCCCCTGTCACACTGCCAAATTTTCGCATTCAGCTATACTTGACGGTAAAATTTGAAGACAAAATACGGCCATCAAATTTTTCTTCCGACAAATTTTATAAAATAATCAGATGTGTTTTGAAAATGTGTCACACTGTCAGAATTTTTTACTGGGATAATATAATTTAAACTATTATTGAGAAATTATTTTTGTAGTGAAATATTGCTTTTGTTTTTTTCACGCAGGACATTACAGGAAGAAATGCGAGGAATGTTGTAATTTATTTTCGCTTCTTTACTAAATACAAATTTTATTTATCAGTGAAGTATCACGCACAATGAAATTTAATGTCTCTGAGTTCGTAATATTTTGTGCAATATTCACTTAAAATAGCATTCATGCCACGACAGCTTCTACATAAATTAATTATCTTTATAACCTACTTCGTTTCCAGCAATAATTGTTCGTTATTTTAAAGTTGCTTGAAGTTCATTTTTGTCGTGCACGATTCTAATTGTCTGAAACCGTCAAACATCAAAAAAATTTTAGAACTGGTCCAATCTTCAAATGTTTGTTGAAAACTGAAGCCATCGAACTTTCTCGGACAAATATGGCGGCATTTACGACGTTTCGATGACGTCATAACTGTCCAACTTTATTTGACTAAACTTATTGGAAGCATTTTGACGGAAAAATTTGACAGTGTGACAGGGGGCTTAAGGCTGTGTACGGATTCAGGAGTATGCTAGTATGCATGCAACCTTGCATACTTCATTTACCCTTGGCGCCATACTTGATGAATTCGGACTGGCAATCTTGGTGGCTTCGACAACAGATATTAGCCGTCTGATCGCTATTATGGAATGCGTATTTCAGCGAAGAACTTGATAACCATCGAAAGTTATAGGATTAAATAAAGTACTATATATTATTTCAATTTGAATTACGTAACATTAATTGCCATGCTGATTGTGAATTTGTCATTTTCATTACTTGTTTTACCTTAGTTTCTGTACGTTATGAACAGATAGGCTTAATACAAAATAATTGTTTAGAACTATTTTCAAGCTACACCTTAAAATAATTATTAACTTAGTTCAAGTGCAAGTAGTGACATTGCCCCATGGGTCTTGAAATAAAATAATTTCGAATGTCAATCGTAACCAACAAATTGCTTCTCTGATTGGCGGCACGTGTAAGATACAAGGGCGCGAGAATTATACGAGTTCGTTTACTTGAATACTTCCATACTTCGCTTGAGTTTTGGACAGCAGTGACGATGTCACATCCGGGGACAGGTACGCTTGAGTATGTACTTCATGCGAATTTGAACACGCTTCTTCTCGTCTTGTATCCTTTTGTCATACGTAACACTTAACGTTGCCATAAGTATGATCACTTAATTCTTGCGCCATCTAAATATAGATCTCGGCCGGGGACAGGTACGCATGAGTATGTACTTCAGGCGAATTTGAACACTCTTCTTCTCGTCTTGTATCCTTTTGTCATACGTAACACTGATGTTGCCGTAAGCCTGATCACTTAATTCTTGCTCCATCTAAATATAGATCTCGGAATTGTTAGGAATGAAAACTGGTGTATGATATGCAGAAACTTACTATAATGTGTATGAAAACAAGGAACACTAAAATAACTGGCCGTAAATTTAAACATTACGCTCTCAATAAAACGCCAAGCATTACAAGCTTTTCGAAGTTAATTGAGCACTTTTGAAATCAACTTTTGAAAAATGTCACTGTCCGTACCTGAATACATTTTAACGGGTTTAGCGTTTGGCCGCTGCCGACTTAAGTTGGTAACGATGGAGTAAAAGTAGTTCCGTGTTTTAACGTTGAATTAATAGTGCTATGAAAACATTTGCAAATACGTAAATTATGAATCTTTCTTTAGGTATTTTATGAATATATATCTATAAGAATTAGCAAATTTGTGAAATACTTACTTTTCTAATAATTTTACAGTGTCACTTAATTGACGCATGAATTAACTGATGAGATCCATTGCAAAGTTAGTTTTACATATGGTGAAATAATACAGAATGTGCATATAAGTATATCTTATGCAGAGCTTTAAAAAATTCTGTTTGTCGTGAAAAGCTTATAGAACAATTATTTTTCTTAATTTCCTGTCGTCTTAGCGGTGATTTTTTCATATTGTTGATTTCGAAAGTGTTCAATTTAATTACCGTGAATAGCCGTTACCAGTAACTACGGACTTAAGGTGGAGTAAACTGATTTTCGTCTTCTGTACATTTCGCTAACAATATATTGCGGATTGCTAGCTGAACTGTCCCAATCAAGTAATGAAACAGGGACCTAAACGTTCGTTTACGCTCAGTCTATGTATGAATCCTTCGGAAATTTTGGCGGTAGGTTGGTAACACAGGGCGAACTTTCGCGTTTATTTCTAACGCGCTTATTAATAATCCTTCACTGGAAACTCAGTCAAGCTTCGGCAACACTTAACTGTATACATCAGGGTTGGAACCCCTGTTGTTTCTGCGACCACTACACGTTACTTGCAGGTCATCGTTCTCCATTTTAAATACTTTCTGCAATAATTATAATAAACGTGTGTTTTTAAGCTTTACCTTTAAGGTAAAGCGTGTGTACCGCCTTTCGGAAATATTTTTGACCATAGGTCGAATATATATTTTCAATTTTTTTTTTTGTAAGCAGTGTGCAGGCTGAGTTTGTCAGTGTTGTTCAAACTCTCCCTCTGTGTGTGTATATTATATATATTTATATAATATATATGTATATAATTATGCATAACTTGAATTTATCTTAGTTGGTTTGAAACACTGTTAAAGGAAGAGTAATAAAATCTGAAAGCAAATATTTATGTTAACAGGGGTTTAACCATTAGTTCAAACCATGTTTTGACAGTTCTAATGGCAAAAATACCTTCAGTTTTTGGGGATCAGAAAGTGGTTACCGCTCAACTGGAAATCGATCTCTATATTTACATCATATTTTCTCTACGGTCTTATGTAATAGCTCTACATATAAAATACAATAAATACAATTCCTACAGGATGACCCTCTGTGTCTCAGAAAAATATATTTCTCTCTATAAAAAAAAAACCAACTTCATCAGTATTTTGGATAGTTACTGCGACTCCGACAACTGTGTTGAATATCAAAACATTTTAATTCTGTAGGCCTGGTACCAAAGTTTTGTCGCTGAAATCCTGAAACCATTTTGCACAATCCAGAAACTGTGAATCGAAAGAAACTATTGGATTTCAGAAGTAAGCGGTGAGGGGGGAGAGGGATGATACGATGTGGAGAACTCTTAACTCAGCGGTCTACGCCTTTGGTGGGTGGAATTCCTTCCCCTCAGACGTCGCTGAAGAAACGACTTCATTTTTTCCCGCACGACCAGTGATTTTGACGTTCGTGATTTCTCCAGGCAATGTAACCTGCACGCCTCTCGCTATGAACGAATTTTCGAAAGGAAAAAAAAAGAAGAAAAAAAAGTTGGGTTGGTAAAAAAAAAAAGGGGAGGGGGGTTACAGGAATTCGGGATGACGTCGATGTTCTTGATGCTCCAACTGAATATTAATAAGCAGTAGTTATTATGATCATCATCGCCTCAATCCAACTGAACCTTCTGAAACATCATACAAAGGTATTTTAGTTAATTTTGTAGCGACTTTTTATGTGCTGTTGTAGTTAATTATAGAGCCCACATTTCTTGAAAATAACTTAAGGGGGCTCGTGCTCGATACGCTGATGACACGTGTCATTATTTGTGTGAATTCTGGAAGATTCGATCCAACATATGAATGAAGTAACACATTTCTGTCATCACGGTAGCGGTAGAAGTGGCGCAAAGTGCGTGAAGAGATTTGGGCGGCTCGTAACATCGAGGTCTTGAAAGCCGATGAGGGTGAAGCGAGGCGAGTGTGGAGCAGCGCCGGTATGCAGTGGCGGGGGGAAACGGGAGATCCCCGAGAAAACCAGCTGACCAGTGGCATCGTCCGGTAGAAGTGATGCACTTTGTAACCAATCATCCACCGTGCGAATAGCGAACACGGTACGGAATCGGGAAGCGTCGCAGCAGGCCCGTGTGCTTACGGAATATATATGAAGTATCCCCACACTAGGCTGATTGTCCGCCATGACACGATGACTTCACATGAGTGACGTCATAGTGAGTTCGTGACATGTAATATAGCTGGGGGAAACCAACGGCGAACTCCCAGAGGGAAAAGCGCGTGTTGTGTGGAGTGACTTTAATTGACGTTCCCACGATCGTGAAAAAAAACTGCTCGAGAGGATATGTTCACAGACGCCTCGTTTTCGTCAACAGGACGCACACAGAAATTTACCAAAAATTTTGTTCGTCTGTGGTGGCAAAATAAAAATAATTCCTTAGGCTATAAACGGGGTCTGTATACGACCGATAATTGCAATTCCGATATTTGCGATGTCAATATAAGCGATATTTGTCATATGAGCCTATCGCTATTGATTATCACGATACTTATATGGCGAGTATGTTTCGAAACGATATTAAAAAGAGGATATCGCACAGTCTTACCCACAGCCAGTTAACAAGACGGATCGCCCTGAACATGCCTGATAGACACACACACAAAAAAAAAAAAATTTCCACAGCCCCTTGTTTGACAAGTACCCCAACTGTGACTTTACGTCCAGCCGGGACAATGGGCGAGGTGAGAGTGCAGCACTGGCGTGTGGTGTAACTGTTGCAAGGTAAGCTGGTGCTTGCTCACTGCTGTACATTCTCGGCGCACGCAGCATGAGCCAGTAACCACAGTGCATCCTAGGGGAAGCTGAATGCGTTCCGACCACTCACAAGCGAAGCAGCAAGGGATCCATTACACGCGTCCTGTGGCGTCAGCGGCCGAGTTACGTTTCAGTGGTGGAAGTGTAAACTAGTAATTCACAGGTTACAGCACAGAGCTGACGCAAGCTTACCTTGCAACAGCTCACCACACTCATCTGGAGTGGAGTATCCTGAAGGAACCCCCCC
>NQII01000725.1:314080-339276 GCA_002778355.1 Clitarchus hookeri
GAGAGGCGTTAAAGGCCGGTTCACGTTCAATTTACTCTATTGTCTATTCGCGGTTTCATCACACTTTCTTAATCTAACCTTTGAAAAATCACCCCCCCCTATAAATGTAATGTATTACAAGCGTTTTCCGCGTGCATTAACACAAGCAGTAGGTACCTTATTTTTACTTGAATTGAACTCTTGCTTATATTCTATCTATATGCGAATTAAAACAGGGAGAAAAAAAGTTGTGTCGGTAACGCCTAGTATGCAATAGTTCTTATCCAATATAATATTACATTGCGTGCGCCACGAATCCAGTGCGTTGTCCGTTTGGTGTAATTTTCTAGACTTGGTTAAGATTTTTTTTTTTGCATGAGGCCGAGGAATATCCTTGAAGTAGAACTTTAGCAGGGCTTCAGAAAAGTTGGCGGTGGCCGCGAACGTACCATACGTAAGAGACGTTCTTGTTGTGTTCCTTTGGGGTAGGTCAGTGTTGGGTACATGCGCAGAAGACGAATGAGCGGTGTAGCTCATCTTTAGTATACGGCGCTGACTGACGTACAGCTTTCCGACATGTTGCTGGCCAGTGACGTCGACGTACTGAAGTTCGCGGTATGTGTAAGTGGCTTTTTCGCCTCTGTATTCGTGAGGCACTCTGTGGCAGAACATACTTCGGCAAACGAATGGGATGAGATAAAGTTCTCTCGTTATGCCTGGTTCACACGTGTAAGCCGATCACGCCGAACTGACACAGCGAAAAACTAAAACGGTTAATCAGAGACCGTTCTAGTTTTCAGCTCGAGCCACGCCGAAAAGTTGAGCTCATGCCGAAATTTCTGCTGGCGGAAACAGTAGGCTTCACTGATATTTCCCAGAAGTTAGTTGGCTCACATATTCAATAATATTAATTTCTTGTATTATTAGCGTGTATTGACGTAATGGTATAGGATATTTCAATGTATGTTCTATAATGAAATAAGCAAACATAAACGCAAATTTTATTTTAAAAAATCTATTATTACATAATTGTAGTTTAAAAATGAATTAATAGGTCGCACTACACTGTAAAGTATTTTTGAAAGTTTAAAACAATATTATAGCCTCTTAAAAATCACTTCTTAAATATTCGCTAGAGTACGAAAATGACATCGTCTAGTTTATTGTCAATAATTAATTTTGGAATCTTGGTATTAAAAATAACCGGCTAAACAGCGTGGTTGTAAAGATATCGTAAGTATACGAACAGAAGGTGTCCGCCCTCAGGGAAAACATGGAAAACAGGGAAAAGTCAGGGGATTTCACGTGACAGAGAAAATTCAGGGGAAATGTAAATAATTGTCATTCTGCATAAATTGTTAGCTGTGCGAACATAGGATAATGTAATTATAAGAATATGTATTTTAAAATTTCAATTTTTATATTAGTGAACTGGCAGTAAGACGTCTTTGCTAAGTGACATAGGGCTCATATGTACACATTGAAGTATTTGTGTGTTTGCAATGGACACTCGTATGAAGTCGATAACGTGTATCGCAAGAAATATCGATGGGCTGAATAAAATGTTGGTGCTACTTGCTTGGTCTGTTGCGTTGTAACTTAATTCAACTTCACCGATGGCATATTCGTTCTGTCAGCTGTGGAAAAAATATGGCATTGGAAGGTTTCGGTCCTGAAAATAGTTCAGGGAAAATGGTAAGATTCTGCCTGTTAAGACAGGGAAAAGTCAGGGAATTCCAAAATTGTAATTTCAGCGGACACTCTGTAAGAATAGAATGGTAACGCACAAAAAACTGCTTATGGGCTGTTCACGGTAAAATGAGCACTTTTGATAGCCCTGCGTGAGATCTACTTGTATGTCCGTTGTGTATTCTTCCGCATAAAGTAAAATTAACACTGCCATGGGTCTTATCGCATTAATCATGCGCTGGCCGAGTGAAACTGTGAAATTATTAGAAAAGTAAATATATTACAAATCTGCTTATTTTTACACTCCGCTGCATAAAAATAAACAGAAAGCGAAATAAATAATTTAAGTTATTAAAAATGGTTGCCTAACACTTTTTATTCGACGTTAAGATATGGAACTACTTTCCCTCCAACGTGACCAACTTTACCGGGCGCATGCCACGCAGTGCGACCGTTAAAAATATATGTAGACTGGAGCAGTGACTCTTTTTCTAAGGTTGATTATTCGAAAGTGCTCACTTTATCGCGAACAGCCTTCGAACGTGAGCTGTGCTTACGTGTGTTCTGCCCCGCTCTGCCTGTCCGGCGTAAATGCGAACCAAGCTCTGCACTGTCGAGTTGCAACTGTTTCCTTCTGCACGAGCGGCAGGCGGGCAGGGACCGGCGCGTATCGCTGCCGGCCGCGGTCGAGGAACTCCCACCACGACGGCTTTCTCGGCGCGGGGTTTCGCTTCAGCCGTGGGAACTGCCCCGCGAGCGCTGCACGCCCGCGGAATACCCAAACATCGCGGCCAAATAAATATGCCCTGCCCTCCGGTCTTTACGGCGGCTCGACATCGGAGCACTGCACCCGACTGTACCACCTGCAACAACTCGTGCAAACTTATTACATACAAGGTTATCGACATATATGGCGAGACTCGCCTTAAAATAATGTTGTATGTTTTATATTTAAAAAAAAAATAACGTGTTTAAAGTTTTTATCTAATTATTTATATAACAATTTTTATAAGTTTTTTCCCTTCGAATTAAAAACAATTTTCTTCACTTATATATATATACA
This sequence comes from Clitarchus hookeri, assembly GCA_002778355.1. Taxonomy (NCBI): domain Eukaryota; kingdom Metazoa; phylum Arthropoda; class Insecta; order Phasmatodea; family Phasmatidae; genus Clitarchus; species Clitarchus hookeri. The sequence continues at coordinate 316,812 of NQII01000725.1, forward strand.
CACATACACGAAGGGCAAAAGCTTATAAATCAAATCGTTAAAAAATTTAATTAAAATATTAAACGCATTATTTTAAATATATAACTTACAAAATTAGTTTAAGGTGGGGCTCTGTGTTCTTGTGTACTAAGTTTATATATATATATATATATATATATATATATATCATGGATACACCTGTGGCTTCCAGCCCTCCTCGATGTCCCTGAGTGCGCACACTACAAAAATTGTCAATGAGGTATGATTTACGTACGATGCTAAAGAAGAACACGTATGCTTTCTAACATTGTAATATATTCTGCTGGAATGTTCTTATTTAAACGTTTTAAAAACGATTTCTCGTGCTTCAGGAAGTACGTTTACTATTATTACATGTAATAAAAAAATTGTGAAAATCTTTTCAATTATTTTTCCGGCACGAAGGTTACAATATTTGTAACTGAAATCAATGTACATAAAATTACTAATTGGTTTTTTACAAAAAAAAATTACGTACAAATATAGTANCGGCACGAAGGTTACAATATTTGTAACTGAAATCAATGTACATAAAATTACTAATTGGTTTTTTACAAAAAAAAATTACGTACAAATATAGTAATTACTACGATTGCCCTATTTGACTATGGTTGTCTTGCCAATTGTCCTTTCTGAAGCATCGGGATTGGAAACACGCTTTCCTTAATAGGTTTTTTTTTTTAGTTTATCTAAAAAATATTTAGCAAAATTATTTACTTTTGTTACAAAACGTATGCAATTTTCTTTCATATGCAACGTAAATTGCACTTCTTTGAAAGTTCTTGGTGGCATTTGTGCTACTTTTGAGTGATTTCTGCATTTTTTTACATTCGGGTGTAGTGCTCAGATGTAAGACACTCTTCGCAAGGTCACTCCTGTCCCATCCGTCTTTTCCTTCGTCCCCATCTTACATCTCGTGTGCTTCCGCCAGGATTTTTTGCAACGTGACCATATAACTTTTAATATCATATACCTTGTCGGCTTGCATCGCATCTCCAAATGTATTTCTCCTTTACTTTCAACGCAGCATTCGTAAAAAAAAATATTTTTTTTTTTTCGTAATCCGCAGTATTTTCAGCGAACGTCTCTAGTCCCACAACGAGAAACCGATTATTTACTACAAGAAATATCGCCTGGTTGTAAATAAAACCCTTTTCTAATTGTACCTTTTAACGCTGGGTGGTTAATCGAATATGAGGTGAAGTTACGTGCTAAAGCGACGTTAACTGCAGAAACTTCCAAGTTGGAAACTCGTCTTCCGAGGTAAAATCTCTTCATCGCACCTCGACCGCGCGGGGTCTCGCCGAGATTCCTGTTGTTATTGATGCCGTCGCCTCGCGCCGCACGATAAAAACGTATTTTTTTAATTTTTTTTTTATTTTTTGCTCGGCTCGCTTCTCCCGATTGCGCACGTCACCGCAGGCTGTTTGTTTGCGAGTCCCGAGGCGGCGCTGTTGTTTACGGTCCATATTTCCTCCGCGGCCGGCCTGGGATGCGCGCGCATGCGCGTGACGTGACTACGTCTCCCGACAGCCGCGGCTGCTCGTCTTATAAGGGCAGACATGCCATCCCGTTTCCTTGAGGATGTCAACCCGCATCTTGGAAGCAATGCAAAGTTTGTTCGCGGTATCTTCACCATTTTCAAATCAAACCTTTGAAAAAAAAAAATTTCACAGTCTCTACACATCATACATGGTGTGTGTATATATATATATATTCCATGTATGATGTGTAGACGAAAATTATTCGCGAATTTTTATTTTTTCGCGTTTCTAGAGATTGCCTTTAGGGGGGGGGGGGGATCAGACGCTTTACCGCAGTTATAGTGGTTTTCAAGTAAAATAGCTTTCGTAAAAAATTCGCGTTTCTGATTTTATGCGTGTCTAAGACTCTAAGTGAATCTATGTTGCGGGGAAAGGAGTGTTTCTCTGGAAATATAAAAATATTTTGTTTAGGAGTGGTACTTTTAACTTTCGCTCGATTATAAAAGTTCAAAAAGAATACAGTGACAAAAAAAAAGCTTAAAAGACAGGTTACAACTATCTGCGCAGTTTTTTTTTTGGAAGGGAGACAAACACAAAAGTACATCTGCATTTCAATCCGTTGGCTTAATTCACATGTAATGATATCCCACTGCCGTAGCTTTAATTTTCGAGGAATTCTGCTATAGCGAGTGCGTCTCTAAGTATTTTTCCTAACGGTTTGGAGATACTTTATGCGGTTTGAAATGTTTACTAGGAGGTTGCCTTAAGAAAGAATCATTGTAGATTCCTGCCTACCACCAGAAAGGCTTATAAAGATAGCGGCCTTGCTAATATTTAAAATATGAGACTAATGATTTGTATTGTCTTGAAGGCTGATGTGATAACGGGCATATCACTCATTGAAAGACATTTTCAGGGATCAACACACATATTTCAAACTATATAAAAAAAATATATTTAATTGGTCCGTAAATCGTATTCTATTTTTGCGCTGCAAAAACATTAGATTCCCGTAACTTTGCTATGTATTCACGAATACGTTAAATGGATCGTTAACTGAAGAACAATGCAGTTACGCAACAATACGTTTTATTTTCATTTTTATTCTGTTTCTAACGAACGCCGATAATACCGTTCGACTACACAAGCTTTTTTCACGTAGTCTCAAATTTATGCGTGTAAGCTTACAAAAAAAAATTTTGATAATTTATCAAACGCGAAAGAATTAATTACCACATAACTTTGTGCAAGATACAGCTGCATAGCCGGGTAGTATACATTTTCCAGCCAACAGCTCGTGAGGATTCTGGTAAGTAAAGTATGTCGTAAAAGCGAAACATGTTTATTATTGCTAACACCAATATATATATATANTATATATATATACACACATAAACTGAAACGACGTAAGTTACCAACTAAAACTTGATCAACGCTTTCGGTGCTGTGTCAAGAGACAAGGTTTTCCTAACTCTAGAGAGGTCGGGGGGTTCGAGTCCCACATGGAAACTGCTGCACGCGCAGTTTCAGATCTACAATAGCATAATGTATTTGGATGAGCACAGAGTAAAGCAACCCCGTGGCGGTCTTAGAAATGTTAAGCAGGGTGGCCTTAGACAACTCGTAATGCCTAAATACAGAAATTAAAATTTAGTCTGTGGCATACACATGTATATTAGTATTCATGCTGGTTTGCGTACATCTCGTAAACTGGCTAAACATTTCTGAATGGAATTTTGCATTCCAGTTATTTAAATTTGTATCAGAGAACAACACGTACACGAGATCACAGATAAGTATTATTAAATAAGGAACTAGGGGAAAGTTAAGTTAAAATACGAACTATCCACGTTTTAGTAGTCATCAAAAAAACCTAGCAGAATATTTAAGAATTATTTAAATCATAGGAAAAATTGATTGCGTGTTTTCGTGGAGAGAAAAAAATGTTCCAAAATATACACATACTTTGATCATATTGGTGGTTCTGGTGGCTAAAGGAGGAAATAGAAACTCCCAACTTAGCTAAGGTAATAATGCATAATAATGTAAAAAAATAATTGTATTACTCGTAATAATCATTGATCAGTCTTAGTAAGTTACGTACTTAATCAGCATACAATTGTAACAACGAAGAGATGAAAACTAATGTTAAAAATTGCTACTTAACTCTAGGGGACTATGCAAGAAAAAAAAGAAGGTTCTATGAATGAACTGAAGTCTGCAAATATGGTCATATTGAGACAAAGAATAAATATCAGGTGCCTATACTAGGGGACAAAACAATCGCACTGAAGGTCTATGACTTACAAGAGGCGCTAGTGCGAATAAACGTGGAAATACTGGTCTTGTAACCACGAAAGAAGGTTACAATCGCAACCAAATATAATTCATTTAAAAATAAATATCTCAGTAACTTACCAAACTCTGCTTGATAAGACGCCTACGCAAGTAAATTAAACAATTTGCAGGTGATTTTAACGCACGGGTAGGTAAAGAAATTATAAAGTACAGAGTATGAACATGATGTATAACTTGAAAAACGGGAATGGCGATAAATTAAAATAAACTTAGTGTCGTAATTTATTTTGATTAAAAAAAAATATATAAAAAAATTGTTTGTATGGGGCGCGAAAGCAACAAGTCTGTCATCGACTATACACTAACAAATGAGAAAACTGCACCTTCAGTAAAGCGAAGTTTAGAGTCTACAGAGGATTGGTTATTCACTCGAATAATTTCCGTATTATACCAAACTTATCATTGAACATGTGGAGAAGACATAAAACCTTATAAAAACCCATATAGCAGCAGAAGTCCACATAATGCCTATTATAGGTTGTTCGCAGTAAACTGAGCACTTTTGAAAGCCCTGCCTAAGATCTACTTGTGTGCACATTATGTATTCTTCCACCATACGTGCAATTGACATTGCTGTGAGCCTGGTCACTTTATCGTGCGTCACTGAAGTGGCAATGCGAAATTATTATAAAAGTAAACATTTCACGAATCTGCTCATTATTACATTTAAATATGTTAAAAAAATATAAAGTAAAATAAATTATTTCACTGTTCACAGATATTTACCCAACACATTTAATTCAGCATTAAGACATGGAACTACTTTCCCTCCGTCGTTACCAACTTACTGAGTTCATGCCAGTCAGTGTGTCCGTGAAAAGATTTGGAGAAAGGGGCAGTGAAAAAATGTTGACGATTGATTTCAAAAGCGCTGACTTTGCCGTGAACGGCCTTTACAAAACCTTCCTACATACAAGACCTTCCTACATGCAGGACCTTCCTGATGATCGTGTATATAACAAGCTTACACACACCAACAACGTATGCATAACTTGGTGACCATTCTGGAATCATAAAGCAGAATATAAATGCGGTGTGGCAAGAAACAAGTATAATTTCCAATGCAGCAGACGAAATCTTAGATAAAAGAAAAATCTGAAACAAGGAGGATACATTTTTTAACATCTTACCCCAGAATATAAGAAGATGACACCGAATATAAACGACAAGCTGCTTTGGTTAAAAAGAGAGACGAAAGAGATAGGAAGTCAGAAATGGGAAACATTCCTGAGTAACATAGAATATGGCGTACATGACAAAGAGATAGAAGATTACAAAGAACTGACAAAAAAAAACNAACATTCCTGAGTAACATAGAATATGGCGTACATGACAAAGAGATAGAAGATTACAAAGAACTGACAAAAAAAAACTATAGTCAAACAACATACGAAAAGTATTGATACCGGAAGCATTGATAAACTTCATCAACATTTACATAGCGGAGATGAAGGTATTGTGGTAGAATATTAAATGTTGTCAACTACAAAACTGAAAAGAAAGATAGCAGTTAAACGCACGAGGATAAAAAAGAATACCACAAGAAAATATTAACATTGTCAAATTTTTTAAGTGTTCACCAAAACAACATTTTATAACTTATATAAATACTTGTTGAAAATATGAAATATACCTAGTACGTAAAGTTCATGTGCACTGAAGAGCCAAAAAAACTGGTACACCTGCCTAATATCGTGTAGGGCCCCCGCGAGCACGCAGAAGTGCCGCAAGACGACGTGGCATGGACTCGACTAATGTCTGAAGGTATGCAGGAGGCATTGAAATCTGCGCCAGTTTGAGAAAGGGCTGCACGTCTGTCACGTTTAATGATTCTCGTCAGTCGTCGTTTGTCCCGTTCTTTCACGAACTTATTCCGGCCGCAGCGATGTCGAAGATTTGATATTTTACCGGATTCCCGATATTCACGGTACACTCGTGAAATGGTCGTACGTGAAAATCCAAATTTTACCGCTACCTCGGAGATGCTATGTCCCATCTCTCGTGCGGTGACTATAACCCCACGTTCAAACTCACTTAATTCTTGTTAACCTGCCATTGTAGCAGCAGTAACCGATATAGCAACTTTGCCAGACGCTTGTTGTCTTATATAGGCGCTGCCGACCGCATCGCGTTACTCTGATTGGTTCCATACCTCTGTTATTTGCATACGCACGCATATACCAGTCAATGTAATTGAAAATAGCAGAAATATTACACAGAAAAACAGAATACGGACTTCTGTTGCCTTCTTATGTTATAAAAAAATTATTATATTTATTTATTGGATGAAACGTATACAATATTTCAGAAAGCTCAATATTTAATTAAAGCAATATAAAACTTTTATGTAGATAATGAAAATTGTGGCAAAACTATAGGCTTAGAACATCATGTTCGCAAGGTGTGTTATAATGATGTCGTTTGTCACATCTGTTGTCGAACTTACACGTAAAGTATAAAATGTATAGAACAACTAATAAGCAATCACATTTTTTATGCAATATTAAACAAACTCCAATTCGCAGATTATCAGATTTATTTTGCAAATTCAGAGGCTTACTTGGACGAAGTTACAATATAGTCCTTACACGCGGTGACAACTGTTTAACTTTAAATTTCAGGAAAACAAACGGAAGTTGTTGAAATGTACGGCATAGGTCAAAATATCCCGTACATGGGCGTCATTAGCGAGGTACTGGGATGCACGTCGCCCCCCCCCNCGACCAACAGGATAATTTCCCTTTCTTGGCCTTGTGTTGTACGGGCTTAATCTTTAGTTGGACGGTAGTTGCGTTATCTTGACTGTCAATGGCCATGCCAGTGTTTATAACAAACATCACAACAAATAAAGAGTAGGTTCTATTTTCAAGTATTCTGTTTACAAAGACATCTTGGAATCAGCTGATATTAGCAAAGTTGCTGTACCTTTTGTTTACGTGTCGTTATTAGAAAAAAATCGTATTTTGAATAGTTTCATCTCAATTATTGTTTTGTTCATTTTTTGTTTTGTTTGCTGAAAAATTTAATAATTTCGTATGATATTTATTACTTGGCAAAGTTCTATTTGGATGTTTGCAATTCAATTTTATTTACATGAAGTACATTTTCGTTTAGTCGTGAGGTATGTTTGANAAGTTCTATTTGGATGTTTGCAATTCAATTTTATTTACATGAAGTACATTTTCGTTTAGTCGTGAGGTATGTTTGGCAGTGTTATAGGAAGGAACTGGTTTTCAATGTCCCTCTCCCAGAAATCCGTAGTTGACGACGCATGTTCCCTTTCTATGATATCAGTAGAAGAGGGGAGGGGGACAGCTACATACAAAGACAAGGCAAAAACTTTGGTACTTGTGCTGTGGCCCACACTCGCCGGCTTCAGTAGATACAAGTTACCAAATTCTTATTTTTAGGGTGCCTGTTACAAAAATAAAAAAGCAATGCNAAGTTCTATTTGGATGTTTGCAATTCAATTTTATTTACATGAAGTACATTTTCGTTTAGTCGTGAGGTATGTTTGACAGTGTTATAGGAAGGAACTGGTTTTCAATGTCCCTCTCCCAGAAATCCGTAGTTGACGACGCATGTTCCCTTTCTATGATATCAGTAGAAGAGGGGAGGGGGACAGCTACATACAAAGATAAGGCAAACACTTTGGTACTTGTGCTGTGGCCCGCGCTCGCCGGCTTCAGTAGATACAAGTTACCAAATTCTTATTTTTAGGGTGCCTGTTACAAAAATAAAAAAGCAATGCATAATACGAATTTATTAAAAGTTAAAGTCACTGATGAAACTAGACGATATTTTTTTCATTATTTTATTATAATCCGGCTCCCTTGTGTTGCATGCAATTCTCACAATATCGTCGAGGTGTTTATCCATCAGTCAGGCGACTTCTGTACATATTTTTGATGTACTACCTCCGCCCGCCATCACCGTATCGAACGAGTAAACAAACGACTTGCAAGACGATACACGACACTCTGAATTTTAAATTTCATCGAATTACCTTCCTACTTTTAGTTCACAAATATTGTTATGTCAAGTGTCGCAAGTGCTGCACACGGCGGTCTTAATTTTTCGTAATATGGCTCCCTAAAAAAAAGTCTTGAGTACCACTGCACTAAGGTGAACCTGGTTCGATTCCTGGTGGGGTCGCTCCCGGATTTTCGAACGTGGGAATCGTGCCGGACGATGCTGCTGGTCAGCGGGTTTTCTCAGGGAACTACCCATTATTGCATTCTGGCGCTGCACCATACCTCGCTTCATCCTCGTCCCACGACCTCGATGTTTAAGGGTCCCGCCTACCTGGCGCTTGAACTCCGTTGCACAGTGTTTGAAACACACGTTTTCCCACGAAATTATGAAACTTGTGTCAAATGTGCTGTTACACGAAAAGAACACACAACTTCAGACGAGGGCTGCTTAGTACTTTCAAATGTCACGTACGTTAGAAAAAACATTTCAGAAAACTCCAAAACTGCTAAAAACAGCTTTTTCAAAGCGTTGTAGCACAAAAAGTACGCATAATATCCATACAAAAGTACTCAAGGGCCCTGCATTGAACATTCCTACAGACTTTCCACCAATGAAATAAGAGGGTCACCGCTGAAAGTCCCGTAGGTACACGCAGTGCGACAAGAACACTGCACGCTAGTTCAGAACCTTGCGCTTAGTGGCGATGTGGCACTTGATGTGCGTGATAATGCCGCCCTTATCGCTCCCGCGCTTCACGGCATCAAACGAGGAAAAAAACTCCAGGTAGGCGGGAGCCTTAAGGATGTTGCCTGGTTGAGAATTTGGAATATGGAAATACATGCATATTACATGCAAAATACAAATTTTGAAGACATAATTTTGAAACAAAAACCTAAGTGTGAGAAATGATACTCTGAAGCTCTGTANTTAATGATAGTCTGGTTTTTTGAAGCCAATTTTGAAGACATAATTTTGAAACAAAAACCTAAGTGTGAGAAATGATACTCTGAAGCTCTGTATCATGGCAAATANCATATTACATGCAAAATACAAATTTTGAAGACATAATTTTGAAACAAAAACCTAAGTGTGAGAAATGATACTCTGAAGCTCTGTATCATGGCAAATATAACAATTCGTTATTCAGTAATTTTTAATTTAATTATTAGGTTTTCTGGTTTTTCCAGGAAACAGCATATACATTATTGTTATAAAAGGCTTCGATAGCAAACAAAGAAGCACGTATTTTTCTGCTCAAAACAGCTCCTTGTTATAACGTATACATCTACCGTTAACAGGAACGCAAAAAAAAACTTATTTTATTATAATGTATTTCCCTATAACTAGAGACCTGAAAAATTCGCTCATTCTTTTGGGGACAAGCTAGAATTCAACTACTCGTACGTTTATGCTACTTTTGCAGTTGGTCCGCGCGTTATTTGACACCTTCCGCAGAGCCCCCAGCCAGTAATAAACATCCAGTAAATTGAAGGTCCAATCGCCGCCTTCCACTGCGACAGCAAGCGACCAATGAGCAGTTCACGAGTGAACATAAGACCAATGAGTCATTGAACTCGCGAATTTTTTACGTCTCCGTCTATACCAAATTCGCCCCAGTGCGTTAATTTTGGAGACAGGAGTTTCAAACAACATGCATTCTTGACGAATTTTTTTTTAGAAGAAGTTCCCTACAGCGGAGATGTTTCCATAACACGCATAGTCTGTTTGCAAAGGAATTTTTAAAATTTAGTGTTTTACATAAAGGTACATACTTCCTATCTGTATTGAAACCATACGCTCGTAGGGATCTTCTGCTGAAAAATTTGTGAAGAATGCATTTTGTCAGAAACGCCTATCTTAAAAATTAACGCACTGAGGCGAAATTTCCCGTAACATGGGATTTCCTATTTAAATTTTTCATCTTACAGCCTGTAGGCAGTGCCCTTAAGAGGCTCCGAAATCTGTCCACACCCTCCATTTTGGCTCTTGACGTCTAGGTTGGAGCGCAAGACGTCTCGACGTGACAAAGCCAGTAGCTTATGAAGCCGGCGGGGTGTGGCAGGGGGGATATAGTAGAAAGAGATGATTCACTGTTTTTGTTGGGGGGGGGAGGTACATGACGCCCCGGCACGGCGCGGCTGGCAGACGCTTGCTGCGCTGTGTGCGGAAGCGGGCGGCGACGCTAACCTGGCACAATGCACCGAGTCACAATGGCCGCCATTATCATGCAGGGAAACAGTCGGCCATTGTTCTCCGAATTAGCGGCGTGGACCACCGCCACCGCCACCGCCACCGGTGGCGGCAAGACCAGGCCCACCACCGCCGCCGTTCCCGGCCACCGAGATTGCATTCAGCGTGCGTGTCGTATATAATACAACCTCATTGGCGCAGGCTCCGTTAGCGTTTTCGTCCCTGGCAGCGGCTTCAACGTGTTAAATCAAGTAGCCGATTGTGCCTCCGCGTCAATTGAGTGTATCGAGCCCCTTGTCCATAGGGTTTGCTGTTCCCTACAGTCCATTCCGATAACTTCTAACTTTTCTGAAGCCTTGCTATAGTTCTACTTCCAGGATATTACTCCACCTCATGCAAACAAAGCGTAGCCGAATGTGAAAATTACATCAAAAGGATAACGCACCGCATTCGTGCACACTTAATTTAATTATATTTTACACAAGAACTACTTCTTATTAGTAGGGGCAGTGATATTTCGCGAAAAGATTTCGAGACAAGATACAGTCCAAAGCACTGTAGGGTCGTCCAGCTTCTTTGATTGGCTGAAAAATGTTCTGGCCCTTGTTAACCGTTTGCGCACGAATCACGAAGGTTCAGTGTCGAAGTTACTTGGCCCTGAGTGGCTTGGTCAAAGACGGACACGGCACCAGCAGCCAATGAAGGTATAACAACAGCTGAGGTGTGTATATAGTATTGAAGTCTACTGTGTGCTCCGATTTTTACGCGAAAAGTCACTGGCCCTACTTATTAGACATTACCAAAACACACTCATTTCATCACTGATTTAATTCATATTAATTACAAATGAAATTTAATAATATATTTAAAATATAAAGAAATGTTTAATTTAATAAAAAATAGGTTACTTTTATGTAAAGACAAATATAAAACACTTGCGATACAAGACACATTTAGGAAACAGCCAAATACATCGTATATCGGGTGATTTTACAATGGTTTGATTCAAAAAGTGTGAAGAAACCGCGAATCGTTTATGCGGAGGGGACGGGCGAGCTGATGAGTACCCTTAATTGTGCGACCTGGGAAACAGCTATGCTTTAGTGTCGATAAGGTGTCGAATTAAGTACGGAATCATTGCTGCTGTTGTTAAGGCCAGTGACTTTTCGCGTAAAAATCGGAGCACACAGTAGACTTCAATACTATATACACACCTCAGCTGTTGTTATACTTCCATTGGCTGCTGGTGCCGTGTAGGTCTTTGACCAAGCCACTCCAGGACTAAGTAACTCCGCCACCGAAACTTCGTGATTCGTGCCCAAACGGTTAACACGGGCCAGAACATTGTTCAGCCAATCAAAGAAGCTGGACGACCCTACAGTGCTTTGGACTGTATCTTGTCTCGAAATCTTTTCCCGAAATATCACTGCCCCTAGTTGTTCTGGTCTCTGTATATCCACTCACCATTGTCCTATTGGTCCGGGATACTCAGGGTACACTTAGTGTACTCTGCAACGTTTATTATTGGCTGGCTGTTGGCCAATGGAGTCGCGTTTCGACCGTGTATCAATTAACGTGGCGCGGCAGATATAACAAGTTTCGCAGACTGCCGTGTTAATTTGAGAAATATTACAAAAATAACAGTTTTACGCTTAGATTCCGATTAAGTCCAAACGAAATAGTAAAACTGAGTTATAAACGTGTTAGTTTTGTTTTCCAGAGCAAAGAAATTTCCATATAAAAGTAGCCCCGAATCGCATGACGGGCTTTGATGCATGCTGTGATTTATTGGGCTGCGTCAGGGCGCTGGAGGAGCCTTCCTAACGGGGACGGTTTAAGAGGTCGCCGTGAAGCGCATCTCAGGCCGGACACTTAAAACGTGATTTGCTTCGGCCTTCGTCGCGCGGGCGTTTATACGGGCGTAACTTGTCGAGAGGGCTTTGTGCGGGCAGGCAGGCCTGACCACCTGGCTGCATTCCTTTCTCGCCTTCTTTCAGCTATCCCAGCTTCACCGTCCTCGGCCCGGCGCAGTCGTCTGCGAGAGCGAAACGCTGTACGGAGCCCGCTGGTTAAGGCCGCATCTCACGAAACAGATTTAAATAACGACCACATTCAAGTAAATATATGTAGTCAAGTAATTATATTTTTCAAAAATTTTAGCACCGACAAGTCGAAAACTTCGGAATATAGGAGCCCAAGTTTCTATACTATTCCTAATTGACTTTGCCGACTAAATCACGTGTCATGTGATCTATACATAGGGCCAGTGACTTTTCGCGTAAAAATAGGAGCACACAGTAGACTTCAATACTATATATACACACCTCAGCTGTTGNACTAAATCACGTGTCATGTGATCTATACATAGGGCCAGTGACTTTTCGCGTAAAAATAGGAGCACACAGTAGACTTCAATACTATATACACACACCTCAGCTGTTGTTATACCTCCATTGGCTGCTGGTGCCGTGTTCATCTTTGACCAAGCCACTCAGGACTAAGTAACTCCGGCATTGAACCTTCTTGATTAGTGCGCAAACAGTTAACACGGGTCAGAACATTTTTTAGCCAGTCAAAGAAGCTGGACGACCCTACAGTGCTTTGGACTGTATCTTTTCTAGAAATATTTTCGCGAAATATCACTGCCCCTATCTATACTCCATTCAAGGCTACTTACAACTTTTCTGAAGCCCTGCTTAAGTTCATCTTCCAGGATATTTCTCCGCTTCATGCGAACAAAGTTTAACCGAGTTCAGAAAATTACACCAAATGGACAACGCACCGCATTCGTGCGCGCTGATTTGATAATATTTTGCATGGGAACTATTTCTTACTAGGCATTACCAACACACCTATTTTGTCTCTGTCTTTGTTCATGTTAGTTATAAATGAAAAAATATTGTAATTTATAGATAAAATATAAGGAATGGTTAAATTTAACCAAAGATAAGACACTTTTATATTAACACGCGTATTAAACGATTGTGATACTCGGCATTTTTAGGGAACAACAGAACACGTTATACATGGTAAGTATTTCTAAGTTTTGATTAAAAAAGTGTGAAGAAAAAGGCAAATAGACTATATATCATATACGCAACATATTAGTTATCAAAGATATATGACAATGGGTACTCGGGGCCGGGAATCCTGAATATATAGAAAAAAAAATGTGTATTGATGTTTTTACCAAAACGTTTTTATTCGTCCAAGAGGAACTAATAAATATTAATATAATTTCCTCTCGGATGAATAAAAAAATGTGTGGGCAAAAAACATCAATACCTATTTTAAAAGAAATTCAGGATTCCAGTACCCGAGTTCCCATTGTTAAATATCCTTGATAATGAGTAAGTTGTGTATATTATATACATATATCACATGACATGTGATTTAGTTGGCAAAGCTAATTAGGAGCATAGAAACTTGGGCTCCCATATTCCGAAATTTTCGTCTTTTCGGTGCTATATTTTGCGGAACTATTCTCATTTCACTACAAATATTTTCATTTATGTGGTCCTTATATAAATCTCTTTCAGATTATGAAATATTATTTATCGTGAAATATGGCCTTAAGCTAGACTTTGAGGTACAGGATACTGGTCATAAAAAATTGCATTATTGCATACAGTGAGGAAGCCAGGGAGGGGAATATGGGGGTCGTTACTCTCCCCTTTTGCCCATTTCGTTGCCAAACAGTTAATATTACAATGATTAAAATTCTTTAATTATGATAAAATACGCAATTTCTGTAAACTTTGATGCATTCTATTATATTATGAAGTAATTTTTCTCGTAGTACTTGCTCTAATTATAACTAGTGTGTCAGCTCTTCCAACGCCAATGTAACGTCCCATCGTTCCCTTCAGTCAGTGCAACCCCTCCCTTAAGACATTTCTGGCCACGCCACTGATTTTATATTTGAACGAAATACCGTCCAACTTGTAGGCATTACTTTTAAATACTCTTTCCTTGCATAAAGAAATTTTAGACAGCATAATTTTTGTGTAATGGCATGTCAAAATCACAATTTCGGTGTGTCTGGAACGTACAAATAAAAAACATTTAGAGGAAATTTGAACATAATTAGTGAAAGATCATGTCTTAACTCAATTTAATGTACGCTTAGCTAAATCTGATTTACAAAATATCATAGACTGCTACAAAAAAAATATGCAAAAATTTCCTTACTTATAGCAATTTTTTTTAAAATTGCAAATACATTTCATAGCTTTGTTTCTAATATTTATTTATGTACCTAATGTTATATTATTTCAGCGTGAATTATCTCATTTCGGTAAGTGAGTAAGTTTTTATTACTTGTACTGTACGTCCCCAAAACACTAAAATTGTGATTCTGACTTGCCATTATGAAAAAAAAAAACATGTGGTAAAAATTTTTTTATGCGGGGAAATAGTACTTGTCAGTGATGTCTACAAGTTGATTTTATTTCATACAAATATAAATTAACGCATTGTTCGTGACTACAGCCCTTAATCTCCTTCCGTCAGGTGTCCTCACTAGTTGGTCAGCACCAAAACAACGCAGAACACCCGATGTAAACTCAGATTTCCAGATTAAAATATCTTAAATCCGTTAGTGTATTTAAGTCTTGAGTGAAACGCTTGATAGTTTAGAGCTACAGAAACGTTACAGAAGAATAAAATGAACATATTTCAATTCGGTTATCCACATGACGCGTGACAGTAGGNAAGAATAAAATGAACATATTTCAATTCGGTTATCCACATGACGCGTGACAGTAGGTAAACAAAAGCGACACGTGGATACGGAATTATGCATGTACAGAATGCATCTAAACTATTGTAACAAACTTCGGGAGGTGATACCGGGGATCAGAACAAGGAAAAACGCTCCTATGAACATGTGTCTTACAAAGCGTTGTTATTGAGTTACAGGCGTTTCACATTGTGGTAACATGTATCACTAGGGGCCGTGATATTTCGCGAAAAGATTTCGATACAAGATACAGTCCAAAGTACTTTACGGTCGTCCAGCTTCTTTGATTGGCTAAAAAAAAATGTTCTGACCCTTGTTAACAGTTTGCGCACGAATCACGAAGGTTCAGTGTCTGAGTTACTTGGTCCTAAGTGTCTTGGTCAAAGACGGACACGGCACCAGCGGCCAATGGAGGTACAACAACAGCTGAGGTGTGTATATAGTATTGAAGTCTACTGTGTGCTCCGATTTATACGCGAAAAGTCACTGGACCTATGTATCACTAAGTCACTGGACCTATGTATCACTAAGTCACTGGACCTATGTATCACTAAATCACTGGACCTATGTATCACTACCGTCTCTCGCTGTGTTGTTACGTTTTGTTTGGAGGCGAATGCATTATGACACANTCACTGGACCTATGTATCACTACCGTCTCTCGCTGTGTTGTTACGTTTTGTTTGGAGGCGAATGCATTATGACACAGGTGTTTGCGTAGTTTTTCAAGTTGTACGTCAGGGAGCGAAATTAGTTTCCCCGTACACAGACGGCCAATGTACGTCATGTGACTCAATAACAACGCTTTGTCGGACGTACGTTCGTAGGGACATTTTTACTTTTTTTGATCCCGAAAATCATTTCTCNACTCAATAACAACGCTTTGTCGGACGTACGTTCGTAGGGACATTTTTACTTTTTTTGATCCCGAAAATCATTTCTCGAAGTTTGTTACAATAGTCTAAGACACACGTCTTCTTCAATATGTACACAGTAACTTTCAAAGTTGGGAAATTTGTTTCGCAATTTCCTTTGTTTAACCTTNACACGTCTTCTTCAATATGTACACAGTAACTTTCAAAGTTGGGAAATTTGTTTCGCAATTTCCTTTGTTTAACCTTAGGGTATTGAGAATCGACTGATCGAAAAACATTTACTATATTCTGTCTCTCAAACACAAAGAAATACGAATAAATATATGATTTAGTGGAGTAACGACAGCCATAAACAAAATAACTTTAGGTTAAAACAAGAAATCCATAAAATAACTACTGTCTTGGAAGCTAGTTCATTGTTAAAACCGCGTTAAATTTTACATTGATGTTTGATTGTCACACGGCACTCCACTAGCAAGATGGTATCTTTATCGAGGTACCAACATCCATAATCTCGTTGTTGTTTAGCCTATTTAAGGTTGGTTATGTCTGTGGATAAGCTATCCCAATTATAGAAAAAAAAACNTAATCTCGTTGTTGTTTAGCCTATTTAAGGTTGGTAATGTCTGTGGATAAGCTATCCCAATTATAGAAAAAAAAACATATTAATTTTATTATTCCCCATTCAGTTACTCAACGTCTTAGTTCTAAACAAAAAAAAAGTCACANAAAAAAAAACATATTAATTTTATTATTCCCCATTCAGTTACTCAACGTCTTAGTTCTAAACAAAAAAAAAGTCACATATTTCACCTTGTGAAGCTAATGGCGAACAGAAGAGAGAGGCAAGGTAAAGTAACGGTTTCCTCATAGCATTTTCCTTTTTTCCTTTTACCAATCTCCTATTCGCTGTATCGCTAAGCAAGTCTGGCTTCAGCTATAACCGGCTGTCGTTCGTGTAAGACCCTGCCTCCAATACCGGTTCAGTGTTCTCTTCCTGACCTACAATCGACGTGCTTCGAGAGATCGAGGGATCGCACAGCATAGGCGTGGTTCGATGTACGGTGTTTATTTCATGTACTAACTGACGTAGTTTGCGGTTTGCTGTGAGTTATACGAGAACGAAGTAAGAGAATTTTTAGTGAAATCACTGGCAATCTACGTGGTTGAGGTTGTTAAGAATTTTCATCGGACATAAAGTTCGAGTTCGAATATGGGAGAGCCATAGTCGTATAAGCAGTTTCTATCTGTAAGTGGAGCTATGGNCGGACATAAAGTTCGAGTTCGAATATGGGAGAGCCATAGTCGTATAAGCAGTTTCTATCTGTAAGTGGAGCTATGGATTTTCCTGTAATAAATTCCCTTCCTCAGCAGAAAGTCATAAAAATATGGTCATTAACGCATCAGTTCTTTGACGTTCTATCCATTATTTTTATTTCTATCCTCGAGAATGCTTTTAAACTGGCACTAATGACCTTGGTTGGAATGAAATAAATAATTATTTCTTAAGGGAAACAGCCTATNCGGACATAAAGTTCGAGTTCGAATATGGGAGAGCCATAGTCGTATAAGCAGTTTCTATCTGTAAGTGGAGCTATGAATTTTCCTGTAATAAATTCCCTTCCTCAGCAGAAAGTCATAAAAATATGGTCATTAACGCATCAGTTCTTTGACGTTCTATCCATTATTTTTATTTCTATCCTCAAGAATGCTTTTAAACTGGCACTAATGACCTTGGTTGGAATGAAATAAATAATTATTTCTTAAGGGAAACAGCCTATNAGAATGCTTTTAAACTGGCACTAATGACCTTGGTTGGAATGAAATAAATAATTATTTCTTAAGGGAAACAGCCTATCTCATTTACTCGTAAGTGCAACCTACTTGGATCACCTTTAGCACGATAGCTCTTTTGGCGCAATCAACCATGTTACTTTTTGGAACCTTGTTCAGTAAAGTTGTAGTATATTTTTTTCATTTCCGATGTGCCGTTGACATAATCGACATGTTTCTAAATTTTTCTTTCTGTGGTCGGCAGCAGCAACTCTACATCAAGAAAAAGTTTGGTTTGATCCCGCGAAATACTTGTTTTCATCGTTTGAATAGTTTATAGTAGCGTATGCATTGCGGGCTGCACAAAAAGTGGCATATAGCAAAACCAAGTTTTTCCAATCAACTGAATCTACATTGAAAATACTAAACTGTTTTGTTAAGACAAAGAAACCTGACTCCAAAACAGTATTTTCTTTTTAAAAATAATGTGTTTATTTTAGGTTGCACCGGTTTAAAGCATGCTTTGCTGGGTCAATCAATCCTTATCTTCACTGTAAAAGAAAAAAAAATGTAGAGATTTTTAAAAGTAAATGATAGTAATATATTCACCTTGGGAGTGAATACATGTAGGGTATACGAGTAATCTTAAATGCTGTGCATTCTGAAGAGTTAGTAATGACCATTAACATGTCGATGTACAAGTGCAGACATTTTAATGTTCGCTTCAAATCTAATCTTAATTTTGAACGGTGAATATCATAATTGAGAATGGTACAATGCGTGTAATAAGACCTGCTGGTGAACGTTACATGNTTAATTTTGAACGGTGAATATCATAATTGAGAATGGTACAATGCGTGTAATAAGACCTGCTGGTGAACGTTACATGTTACATGCTCTTGAAACGTCTTCTGCTTCAAGGTCGAGTTTCATTGAACTAATTCCGCTATCTCTTTGAGAAGTGAATCACAATGGAAGCCTCGTGTCACGACAAAGTCGCCCCGGGCACGGTGTCTCGTGAAGTAGCTTCTCAAGCAGCACTAGTGAGAAATGTGGTTCGATACGAAACATGTATCACTTGTGAATAATGNTAATTTTGAACGGTGAATATCATAATTGAGAATGGTACAATGCGTGTAATAAGACCTGCTGGTGAACGTTACATGCTCTTGAAACGTCTTCTGCTTCAAGGTCGAGTTTCATTGAACTAATTCCGCTATCTCTTTGAGAAGTGAATCACAATGGAAGCCTCGTGTCACGACAAAGTCGCCCCTCGTGAAGTAGCTTCTCAAGCAGCACTAGTGAGAAATGTGGTTCGATACGAAACATGTATCACTTGTGAATAATGGGAGGCTGTCATATAAACATTGCTGCAAAACATTTTTAAAAAGAATTTAATTGATATTTTTACAACTTTTTTTAAAGCGTCAAATAGTAATATGGATTTTCAAAGTTCTTTAACAAATATTTAAAAAATACGTGTCGCTGAAATGTCGGTTCAGTTCAACCCGCAAGCCAACTCCTCCAAGGTCATTACCCGTTATTACATTTCGGTCAAAATAGAAATTCATAAAATGAGAAAGTATCATAATATCTATGCATCTCTTCCTTGCAGCGCAGGCAAACAACTCATACGTGTATGCGTTTATTATGACACAATTCCTTAAACATGCAATTTAATTTTGGTTTGATCGCTCATCACCTCGTATTAAGGCGCCCGTCTACCTGGAACTTTTTCCCACGTTTAGGCCGAGGAGCTTGGGAGTGATAAGGGCGACACTGCCACGCGCATCAAGTACGCCATCGCCGCTAAGCGCAAGACTCTTAACTGGCGTGCAGTGTTCTCGTCGTGCTGCGTGTACCTATGGGACTTTCAGCGGTGACCATATTATTTTATTAGTGGGAAGTCTTTAGGAAGGTTCGGTGCAGGCCTCTATAGTAGTTTTGTACGTATCTGATGCGTGCATTTTGAGCTACAGCGCCTTGGAATGGCCATTTTTAGCGGTTTAGGAGTACTCTGAATTGATGTTTCTAACGTACGCGATATTTTGAAACTACTTAACAGCTCTCGTCTGAAGTGTGTGTTCTTTTCGTAGATCAGCACGTTGGACGCACGCTTAATAGTTTCGTTGAAAAACGTGTATTTCGAACACTCTGCAACGCAGTTCAAGCGCCAGGTAGACGGCCGCCTTAAGTACATAAATTTTCATTGGAATTTGTTATAATCGTACCTGAAGTATGGAAATAAACAATTAAAAATTATCCTGGATAAAATATTTATTACAATGGGACAAATTTTCAACGTCGGTTTGGCGCATGTCTTCTGTTAAGAATTTAAGACCCACGTATTTACAAGTTTATCCAGAAATTATTGTGTAATAATTCAGAAAAATTTTTAAGTCAGAATTTAATACAAATAAAAAAAAAATCGCTGTATATAATGCACGCGCGTTGGAATTCCAGGCAACGTTCATTATAAATTTACGGAAATATTACACTATGCAAATATTGTTGTTTCTGACTAGCATTCCACGAGTGTAAACCAGAAAGAGAACAGAATGTGGAATATAAGGAAACTTTGCACACTTTTGAGGTTTGCGGCTTTTCCAAAATATTAACTTAGGCTAAGCTTAATTATCTTCCCCTGAATTGTTTTTTTTTTTGCAAATTATGTTTATTTCTGTGAGAAAAAACTGTTGAAGAAATTACTCAGAAACTGAGGAAGCGAATTTTTCTCTGCAAATGGCGTTTCGCGTATAGTATACTCACGGTATCGTCACAATTTCTTTAATCAACATTTGAAAAACCATCCCAATTATGACGTGTTTGATTGTTTCCCAAATACATAATATATCACAAGCGTTTTATTCTTCTGTTCACATAAAAGTATCTTGTTTTTGGTTAAGTTGAAATATAATTATAATACTTAATTTATAATTAGTATGTATTAAAACAGAGAGAAAATAGGCACGTTGGTAATGCATAGTAAAGAGTGGTTTTCATACAAAATATTATTAAACCGCGTGCTCACAAATGCGATGCGTTGGCCCTCTGGGGTGTAATTTTCTAGACTTAGTTAAGCTTTGTTAGCACGAGGCCGAGGAATAGCATGAAAGCAGAACTTTAGTTTTGAGCTTTAGAAAAGTTGGAGGTAATCATCAACGGTGTTTGATTGTTACATTGAATATTGTCTAGCCAGCGGTCTTGAAGTTTGCAACCGTGCTGAATTAGAAGTAAGAAATGTAACATTTAAGGAGAATGGTGCACGAAAGCCGTCTATTCACCTAATGTTTGTCATAAATGATTTTTAAGATAATTTTTAGACATTTTTGGCATAAAAAGACATTAATTACTAATAATTTTGAACANTGTCATAAATGATTTTTAAGATAATTTTTAGACATTTTTGGCATAAAAAGACATTAATTACTAATAATTTTGAACATCTTATATTACTAAATATTCACTGCCTTAATTATTTTCGGAGTACAAATGTAAGATAAGAAATAATATTTTTTTCTTATCCTACATCAGTACTCCGTGAATACTANGTCATAAATGATTTTTAAGATAATTTTTAGACATTTTTGGCATAAAAAGACATTAATTACTAATAATTTTGAACACCTTCTATTACTAAATATTCACTGCCTTTATTATTTTCGGAGTACAAATGTAAGATAAGAAATAATATTTTTTTCTTATCCTACATCAGTACTCCGTGAATACTAAAGGCAATTAATATATAACACTATAAGTAGGGGCAGTGATATTTCGCGAAATGATTTCGATACAAGATACAGTTCAAAGTACTGTAGGGTCGTTCAGCTTCTTTGATTGACTAAAAAAAAAATGTTCTGGACCGTGTTAACCGTTTGCGCACTAATCACGAAGGTTCAGTGTCGGAGTTACTTAGTCCTGAGTGGCTTGGTCAAAGACGGACACGGCACCAGCAGCCGATGGAGGTATAACAACAGCTGAGGTGTGTATATAGTATTGAAGTATATTGTGTGCTCCGATTTTTACGTGAAAAGTCACTGGCCCTAACTGTAAGGCGTCGAAAATTATTATTTATAGCTCGTCGTGGCAAAGATTTCGGAAAATACTCTGAAAAACAACTAACGACGAAAATTGAATAACTATAGTTTTCGTGCACCATTCCCCGCAAGGAGCTGTGCGTGTCCTGGCCCAGTACCGTAAATAAAACACCACAAACAAATAACAATCACTCACTCATAATGAAGATGATATACATTTATTGTTGGTTTTCATTGTGCATGTTCTGTTGCGTTTGTTTCCAATTCAGTAATTCTTGTAATTTTTGCAGATTACTTGTATGTTTTCAGTATTTTGATAAATACCAGGATCCTTGTTTCTTCCAATTTGTTTTATCTTGTTCTGGTGTTATTTGATTGTGATGTCTCGTCTAGGGTCTATTCGCGGTTTCTTCACACTTTTTTAAAATAAAAACTTTGAAAAATCACCCCATGTATGACGTGTTTGCTTGTTTCCTAACTGTGTTATGTGTCGCAAGCGTTTTATACTTGTGCTAACACAAAAGAACATAAATACCCCTATCGTTTGTTTATATGAAAATTTTATTTATGTGTTATCTATAAACTATAATATTTCACCCGAATAAAAACAGTGAAAAAACTGGGTGTGTTGGTAAAGCCTAGTAAAAAATAGTTCTTATGCAAAATATTATTATTACACTTGGTGCGCAATAATGCGTCGTGTTGTCCCTTTGGTGTAATTTATTAGACTCGGTTAAGCTTTGTTTGCACGGGGCGGAGGAATATCCTTTATTTGTGTTTGGCAATGGGCACGAGACCATCCAAACGGTCGAGCTCGTGTAACTACACGGCGTTGCCGTTAAACTTCGCGGGTAACATGCCGATGCAGCTGCGCCCTCGGGCCCCTATGGTCATCCTCTCTGAGGGGAGATGAGCTCTTGGCGAGCCGACATCGACCTCGGGATGCCTGTGGAAACACCCCTCGAACGGCCGGCCGGCCGCCTGCATCATCTCCCAGGAATGCGCCACCGAAGG
>NQII01000725.1:351906-370390 GCA_002778355.1 Clitarchus hookeri
GGGGGGGGATCCAGTCACCTCCCTGCGGTGTGTGCGCGACACGATGACGCCCGGTTCGCACGAGGCTAAGTATAGCCGTCCTCGCCTCCCTTACGCTAAGGTTACTTGCTTCTACACGTTGGGAAATTCAATGTTAGAAGTTTGGTAACCTAACATATTCGCCACTAGGTAAGCGCTAGTATCGCATGTGTACCAGATTTTCTCTATTTTCCTTGTTGAAACACAGGGTAAATGCAATAATCATATATCAATAATAAAATAACCTCCGTAAATGAGTAAAATATTTATATTTTATCATTTACGGGGCTTAACATTTTAATTAAAGGTTACTATTTGGAACACTGCGCAACTAGCGGTGGAAATTTTCCCTATGAAAAACTATCGCATAAGAAATCTCGATTTGTTCCTAACCTGAGTAGAACTAACCTTACTGCCGCTAAGATTATTTTTACCACCACAAGGGGGGGAGGGGGCAGCGGTGGCTGAGCGGTTAGGCTGCTCGCCTCCCACCAAACGAACCGGGCTCAATCTCCGACCGGGTCACTCCCGGATTTTCGCAAGTGGGAATCGTGCCGGACGATGCAGGTGGTTGGCGTATTTTCTCGGGGATCTCCCGTTTCCCCCGCCCTGGCATTCCAGCGCTGCTCCATTCCCACCTCATTCCACCCTCATCGGCTCTCAAGACCTCGTTCAGAGCTGCCTAAATCTCATAACTCAACTCTACTATAGGTTCGGAATAAAATGTGATTTCTTATGGGAGAGTTTGGCATAGGAAAAATTTCCGCCGCCAGGTGTGCAAAAGGTAACTTAAGCTACGTGAATCACGAAAGAGAAAGGTTATACTTAATTAAGAAGTTATTTTGTATTTGATACATGATTATTGAAATTATTCTTTTTTTTTAAATGTACAACATAGAGAAAATATGGTACCTTGCCGACACTAGCGCTTACCTAGTGGCGAAAATTTTTCCTTTGCTAAACTTTTAACATTGATCTTCCCAACCTGTAGCAGAATTAACCTTACTGACGCTTGTAGTCTACTCGCGGCTCCTTCACACTTTTTGAATCAAACCTGTAAAGAATCATCCCATGTATTATTACGTGTTTGGTTGTTTCCTAAATACATCATGCATCAAAAGCGTTTTATACTCATGTTAACATAAAAGTTTCTTATTTTTTTATTTAATTTACTTTTAATTATATTTTATTTATACATTTTAATATTTCATTTATAATTAACATGAATAAAAACAGAAAAAAAGTAGGCGTGTTGGTTATGCCTGTAGAAGAAATAGTTCTCGTGCAAAATGTGGTGCGCTGTTCTTTTGGCGTAACATTCTAGACTTAGTAAAGCTTTGTTTACACGAGACGGAGAANTTAACATGAATAAAAACAGAAAAAAAGTAGGCGTGTTGGTTATGCCTGTAGAAGAAATAGTTCTCGTGCAAAATGTTATTAATACGGGTGCGCACGAATGTGGTGCGCTGTTCTTTTGGCGTAACATTCTAGACTTAGTAAAGCTTTGTTTACACGAGACGGAGGAATATCCTGAAAGTAGAACTTTAGCAGAGCTTCAGAAAATTTTGAAGTAACCGTGAAAAGGACTGTTAACTGCGTTGCAGCATATTTGAAAGTCCTACAGCATAGTTCGAAGCGGGATTTCCCAGGCTGCTGTTTCTTAAAACGTATTTGCCCGGAAACGGGTGAAACTACGTCAGCAGCTTGCATCGAGCCTTGCAACGCACCAGCTTCCCACCAATGAAATGGTACGGCCACGGGTTGAAGTCCCATAGGTACACGCAGCACGACGAGAACACTGCGCGCCAGTTCAGAGTCTTGGGCTTAGAGGTGATGGCGCACTTGATGTACGAGTCATTGTGGCCCTTACCGCAACCTTGCCTCCGAGTCTCGAACGCGGAAACAGCTCCACGGGCAGGCGACCGTCTCAAGGCAGCAGCAGAGTGACTTACAGTGGAGCGCTGCGCTGGACTGTACCAAAACTGCCAGGAAAGTCCGCTTTAAGTTGCAAATGAAACCAGAAAGCGTGTATTTTGTAACACAAAAAAATATTTTGCAAGAATGTATTTGTTTTAATGTTTTAAAAATCAAATAATGGGAGTATGTTTTTGATTAAATTTTTTAGCGTATTCCCATTCTGCATCATTCAGAAAGCACGTTATGTAAAAAAACCTTTATCAAGCAAGATTACCATTATAATGACTCTTATTGTATGTAATAATAAGTTTAAAATAAAGTTAAAAATAATTTTTAATAATTGATTTAAATTTTAGTGGCTGAAATTGACTAATGATTTTACCCATGACAAATGTTAATTTTACATATCGCGGAGTGATACAGAATGAGGAAGTAAAATAGATCCTAAGCAGGGCTTTCAATATTGAACGTCCTGAAGAGGAAATCATTACCCTGGCAGGCACACGTCCATTTTGGTGTGATTAGAGTGATATTAGTGTTTACCCTTTCACGCCCGTTGTAGAAATTTGTCCATGTGTTGCACGGGGAGCTTATATTTTACTGGCACTGTACTCTGCGAGGCTCGGAGCCCAATGATCTTCTTTAGGGGTAGACCGTAAACCGTGCCACTGTTCTTCGTCATCACTAGTTAAAATCTCTGATCACTAAACACAAAGCCTTTAGCTTATTATTTACGATAACGAAGCAAGTTCTTGGCCATCTTAAGTACAGCACGCATCAAAATTTTTTTTGTAACACTTAGAAATTATAAATTAATTTGGCAATGAAAGGGTTTAATAATTTCACATTACTGTATTTGTCTTGAAATAAAGGCAAATGCTACCATAAAAACAACCTTATTGTATCGTAGTTCAGAAATAAATTTTGCTTTGTCTTTTTCCATATACCGAATCGGACAGATACAATCCATTTGTTAAAATTCTTTGTGATGAGATATTTCTCAGGTTGGTGGAGGTATGAAAGGATTCGAAACCAAATCTTGTCGAGTTAAATAGAGATTAAGTAGATATCGGGTTATTTATTTGTACTAAATGATTCGCCTTTCTTCATAATTAGTAAGAGAAGTCTTCCCGAAAAGGAGTTTAAATGCGTGAAACATATGATGGGTATTGTGAAATAATGAAAATCACTCTACGTGTATGTACATATTATAAGAATCTCATCGAAGACCAACAATTCATGACGTACTTTGGAATGCTGGACAAAATATTAGAGAAAATTAAACGACGCCGAATTTCACTTTCTGGAGGACTAAAAGGGCACCGGTTTATATGATAACCCATTACTATAGTCCGTTCATGGTTATTTCCAACTTACCCGAAGCCCTGCTTAAGTTCTACTTCTATGATATCCCTCCGCCTAGTGCAAACGAAGCTTAACCAAGTTTAGAAAATTAAATCAAAGGGTCAACGCGCTGGATAGGTGCGCACTCAGTTTAATAACATTCTGCATGAGAACTACATACTTCCTACTAGGCATTACCAACACACATATTTTTCTCTAGTTTTATTCATGCTAATTATAAATCAATTGTTATAATTTATAAATAAAATAAAACTAAAACGTCTATTCAACTAAAAAATATGCATTTCAATATTAGGAGTACCTATAAAACGCTTGCGGTACAAGGCTAATCTTAAGAAACAAGTTGAGTGGAGTGGAGAGATTTGGGCAGCTCTTGAGAGCCGACTAGGATGAAGTGAGGAGTGTATGGAGCAGTTCCGGAATGCAAGGGGGGAGTAAACGGGAGACCCCCGAGAAAACCCGCTGACCAGCGGCATCGTGCCACACGATTTAAGACTAAAAAGCGAACATGTCTTACATGGGGTGATTTTCCGAAGGTTTAGCTCAGGAATTGTGCATACACTGTGAATATACTATGATCTCCAAAGTAACGTAGCCCAATAAGTCTTAATCGATCCAGATCCCGTATCGTTCACATTAACGCACAAGAAGGTTAGTTTTTAGCTGGTTGCTGTTCACTGCGAGGATCAACATCCAGTAATCTCCACTGAGGGTAGCTGATTCGTGAACCGTGTTCTGGCTCAGGTTGTGAATGGCCTAACACGAAGCCTACACCTGATTGGTAGTGACAACGATGTTGTTCCTGCTTAGGTAAAGCACATATCAAAACATTTCCTTGTTTGCAACATTTGTAACAGAAAATGTCAAGTAAGGGTCAATCTTTTGGTGTAAAATAAAATGTGATGATATTGTTAATTTTTTTTATTTGTATGTCCTTTACAGCAGCGATTGCTAATAAGTTACGCGCAAATTGCGACAAAACTGATATGGCGAGCACAAGCAAGCACAATATTCGGCATGACTTATAATTTATGAACTCCGATTCAGATGTCAGTTTGTCGGCGCCCGCTTCCGTCAGAACCCATTCGCTGTCGGCCAAGATGCACATCAACTCTTTCGCTACTGATATCAGTAAAGACACGGCTATTAATTTGTCTGTCATTTCCATCATAGGAGATACTTCAACAACGCCTAGTTAGCAAAATTAAAAAAAAAAAAAAATAAAAAAACTCAAACTAATGGCTGAATTGTTTAAATACTGAACTATTAACTAATAAGAAAAAAACTTACCCAATAATTAAATAAAGAAAACCTAAAACATTGCACGCATTATCTCAGTTCATGTAATATTCTAAAAATGTTGTTGACAATAGTTTGTATTTTTTTTGTTAAACGTGTACATTCTTAAAAATTTCGCTGTCTTTTATCGACCACATTTCTTTCGGAGAACATATTTACGCTTATCTCAGTTCGCATAACCGAAGAACTAGAAAAAAAAATCCATAATCCATTAAAAACGTTAAACAAGATAAGTTTTTATGTTTCTTGGTCGTTTTACTACGGAGTGGGACGAGGAACGAATATTGAAATTTTACAGTGTGTGCACAAACAGTTCGGCGTAATACAACTCACACTCGTCATCTCGATTTGACCTTGGGTAATGATTGTCAATATTATGCTCGTGCCTATTTTGATGCTATTTCGATTGCTTCCAGCGCATTCAAGGAACATTTGGAACATATAAACATTGTCATTCTTACTAAATTGAGAGAAGCTGGAATGACTGTTGAAATAAAGAAATCTTTATTTTGTAGGGAAGAACTACCATTCTTTGGACGTGTTCTCACCTCATATGGTATTCGTACATATGCAGATAAACTGAATGTCATCGCCTAAATTTCATAGTATTTTCATTTCGTTACAACTTTCGTCGACCAAATATCTTATAGAAACAAAAATGGAATGTGCCATATTATGGTATTTTGACACAACAAAAATACAACTTACTGTTTTTTTTTTTTTCAATTTCCATATTATTAATTAAATTATTTTATCTGTTATTCTAAACAAGTATATTTACATGTAGCTTTTAGTGGAAATACCCAGTCAGTTGGCTGCACTTTTGGTGGAGAATGTGCCCGACAGGTTTCTTTGATCTAGCCGATCGTTCCGGGAACTTGATCGAGCAGTGGGGATACAATGGCCATTGTTCTATGTTTGCCAAGGCTTATAATTTAACAACTAAGTTGCACGGAGCTGCAAGCAGTACAAAGGCAACAAGCCGGATTGGGAAATAGCTACATCACTCTTCATGAAATCCAGAACCATACGAAGGAGCCGAGATACGCTTCTGAATTTCACAGGGAATGTATATTTTAGGCAGTACTAAGGGAAATGATCAACACACACACACAGTATGCAGAATGAGCTAATATTTGGTGTCAACACCTTTGCCCTACAAGCCGTTTATACTCATCCCAGTTGAGTTGAGAGATTTGGGCGGCGCTTAAAAAACCGAGATCTTGAGAGCCGTTGAGGGTGAAACGAGGCGAGAATGGAGCAGCGTCGGAATTCAAGGGTGGGGGAAACGGAAGATCCCCGAGAAAACCCGCCGACCAGCGGCATCGTCCGGCGCGATTCCCACTTGCGAAAATCCGGGAGTGGCCTGGCCGGGGATTGATCCCCGGTTCGCCTCGGTGGGAGGCGAGCACTCTAACCGCTCAGCGATCGCGGCCCATCGGCTCTTAAGGAAGGGTTATCCAGGCAACCCGAGTGAAAAATTGAGTCTAGTCTCGTAGACTCCCATCGAACTGCGCGACCATAGTTTGAGCATGCCCCACACATTTTAAGCGGACGACATCTGGTGATAGAAGGTTCCAGGTCACAACACGAACTTACTATTCCTTAAGAATGTTATTGCTCCCGTTCCGGCTGCACGGTGTCTTGCATTGTTTACTATTTAAACTACTAGACAAAGTCAAGTTAAACCCCGGGAAATATGCGAGACACACGCTCTTCGCCCCCCCCCCTACTTTCACAATTCACCACTCTTTCTTACCGATGCAGCAGCAGCTTCAAGGTCGTGTAGACACTTCGGATGACACACGTACAAGCGAATTACGTGCAAACTGAAGATTTTTCTAACTATCCGTTGTCGGTATTATGAGTTAACACGAACAGCGAAACTACACATTACAATAGCGATACCAGCGGAATACAGAGAATTGCGTGAAATAA
Organism: Clitarchus hookeri; assembly: GCA_002778355.1. Classification (NCBI taxonomy): domain Eukaryota; kingdom Metazoa; phylum Arthropoda; class Insecta; order Phasmatodea; family Phasmatidae; genus Clitarchus; species Clitarchus hookeri. The sequence goes on from NQII01000725.1 coordinate 358,444, forward strand.
GCGAAAATACGTCGCAGTTGTTCATGGTTTGTCGGCGGTAAAGGCTGTTCGCCGTAAAGTGAGCACTTTTGAATGCCCTATTTGAGATCTACTTGTAAGCACATTGTGTATTCTTCCACCACACGAACATTAACATTAACTTTATTCACGCGTCGGTCAAATAAAACTGTGAAATTCTCAGCAAAGTAAATATTTTACAAATTTGCTAATTTTTACACTTGTATGCATTAACAAAACCACAAACTACAAGAAATTATTTTAGCACTCATAAATGATTACCTATTACTTTAAATCAATGGTAAGACATGGGACATGGATATACCCTCCCTCAGTCGTGGCCAACTTTACTGGGCGCATGCCAGTAAATGTTCCCGGTAAAATATACGCAGGTAGGAGCAGTGACATTTTTAAAATGTTGATTTCGAAAGTGCTCACACTTTACCGTGAACAGCGTGTAGGAACAAGTGTATGTTGTTAAACAGACTATAGGTTATTCACGGTAAAGTAAGCACTTTTTGAAGCCATCTCATTTGGAATAATGGTCTATAAATATATTTTATTGTAGTCTTAGACGCTAAATTTCTAGTCCGGTGGTATATATACACACTGTGTTTATTATTTAAATCGCAATATTTATATAAAAAAGTGGCGGAAGGATAAAAAATGGCTGATAGGAAAAAAAGTAACTAGGGCCTCAAAAGTGCTCACTTTACCGTGAATAGCAGCAGTGGCGTAGTGGCCAGGGCGCTCGCCTCCGACCACGGCGATCCGGGTTCGATACCCGGCGGGTTCACTCCCGGATTTTCGCATGTGGGAATCGTGCTGGACGATGCCGCTTGCCGGCGGGTTTCTCGGGGTACTCCCGTTTCCCCCGCCCTTACATTCCAGCGCCGCTCCATTCTAGGGTCTCATTTCTGTCATGCTCAGGGATGACTGTCACCTACGGGTCCCAGCTGGAAAGACCGTCACTCGGAGGGTGTTGCCTTGCCCTGGGTGCACTCCCCACACGCCATTATTATTATTATTACCGTGAATAACCTATAGTCTGTTCAACGACTCAAATACGTGTCTTACTGAAAGCGGTTACAGCGCCCAGTCGCGTCGTCTTCAGGTACGTTTGTGAAGTGTATGGCCTGAGCGACACCTGCAAGAAGGGGAGTCCTACACTTAGAACCCAAATCCCTAATCTGAATAAGCGAAAATCCTCTTAACTGTGAATACAATCAACAAAACATGAATCCACCGCCGCAGATGAGAGGTACGGACTTGGAACCAGCGCTTCGGAGGGCTGTGGAGTTTACAGTAATTCAGAAGAAAGCACTGTCGAGTCAGTGAAAGTCAGTCATTTGACTAGCCAGCACTGGGCGCGTTTAACAGGCGAAGCGTTGCTTCGTGTCGTTCAGCTGCACCGTTGCAAGGTAGCGTTCGTACGGTGATTGCAGCAAAAAAAAAAAATAATAATTTACTGGATCTCCGTTCGAAGCACACGAAACACACAGTGGAAGTGCCAATGCGGCCTTGGTAACGAAACCGATGGAATTACATACAATTATTTAAGGAGCGAGGCATTCAACAGTAGAATGAATTATGAAGTATGGAATGTTTTCCACGCTGTTACCAATCACTGGCACTGTTGATTTTTATTTCTGGATACATTAGAAAAGATAAGTTTCATTATAAAAGAAACTTCCCAGTTCAAAATACACAAACCTCCCGGCAAAAAAAAAAACTAAGTTACTGTTGTTACAGCAGCAGTTTGTTCAGCAGAACATGTATCTCTGTACTCAGCGCTAATGGTCGCGCTTTTGTTGCCAAACGCGCTGGATGATTCTAGCGGAGCACTTTTGAGTGATGTAATATCTTATTTAATTTTTTTTTTTTGTATTGTTCTGTGGGAAATATTAGGTCTAAATTGGTATGCGTTTAGCTGGATGCTTCTTTGAAGTTCTGCTTGATTTGTTATCTTATGTCATTTTGTATCGTTCCGTCGCACGTGACAAATGTAACACTTCCATGGGCTTTGTATTTGTGCATTGACTGAGTGACAAGGAGATTTGTGCTAATTGATTTTCTAACACTTACGAAATATAGAATAAGACGATTTCCCTTTACAACTTAAAAAGTGAAACTACTTTTCTAAAATAGCTTCCAACGTTACTGCCAAGTATTGTATTCGGTATCTAAGTTAGAATTTTANAGGAGATTTTTTCTAATTGATTTTCTAACACTTATGAAATATAAAATAAGACGATTTCCCTTTACAACTTAAAAAGTGAAACTACTTTTCTAAAATAGCTTCCAACGTTACTGCCAAGTATTGTATTCGGTATCTAAGTTAGAATTTTAAAAGTTACGGACCAAAATTTTGTTTATAAAAATGAATTCGATAAGTATACAATTAATAGCTCACATGAGTTCTATCGTCAAACGCAATCCACGCTGTTTTTATAGTGCTGTTGGCAGGAAATCAGTCGAATGTTGGAACGCGGACAGTGGCTACTGCGCACCTCGCATGTGCACAATAATCCCACATTCCCTTTACAGCGCTTCCCAAACTGAATACAGTACATTTTACTAATTATTCAAACTATCCTACGATAAGGTTAATTCTATCCAGGTAAGGAACAGAACGAGTTTTCTTATGGGAGAGTTTGGCATAGGGAAAATTTTCGTCGCTATGTGCGCAGTGTTCCAAAAGGCAACTTTTAATTAAAATTTTAAGCTACGTGAATAATGGAAGAGAAAGATTTTACTTAGTTACGAAGTTATTTTATGTTTGATTTATAATTATTGCAATTACCATTTTTTTTAACGCAGAAAATAGAGGAAATCTTGTACACACGCGACACTAGCGCTTACCTAGTTGCGAAAATTTTCTCTTCTCCAAACTTTCAACATTGATCTTCCCAAGCTGTAGTAGAAGTACCCTTGCTTAGGATAGTAGGGGTTAAGGCGCCCGTCTACCTGGCGCTTGAACTGCGTTGCAGAGTGTTCGAAATACGCGTTTTTCAACGAAACTATTAAGCGTGCGTCCAACGTGCTGATCTGCGAAAAGAACACACACTTCAGACGAGAGCTGTTAAGTACTTTCAAAATATCACGTACGTTAGAAACATCAATTCAGAGTACTCCAAAACCGCTAAAAACGGCCTTTCCAAGGCGCTGTACCTCAAAATGCACGCACCAGATACATACAAAACTACTATAGGGACCTGCATTGAACCTTCCTAAAGACTTCCCACTAATAAAATAATATGGTCACCGCTGAAAGTCCCATAGGTACACGCAGCACGACGAGAACACTGCACGCCAGTTCAGAGCCTTGCGCTTAGCGGCGATGGCGTACTTGATGCGCGTGGCAGTGTCGCCCTTATCGCTCCCGCGCTTCTCGGCCTAAACGTGGGAAAAAGTTCCAGGTAGACGGGCGCCTTAAGATGGTCAGTTCCGCACGCATGCGCAGTAGCCACGGACCACGCCTGTCCACAGACGCTCGTGCAGGACGACGTGGCCAGAGTCACAGGTGTGCACGAGCGAACACGGGGCAGACCGGTAGCGTGGGGAGAGGTCCCACGGCGAGGGGGTATCACCCTTGCTGGGAAGCCCCCATGGCGATATCGCCCACATGTGTCAGGTATCGGGGCCTGGGAACCCGCCACCGACACCGTAACGCGATCTCCACCCGGGGCGGCCACCAACCCTCCTTGTATCTCCCGGCTACGCACCAGCGCCTCTCCCACACACAACCCGTTACCATCGCAAGGTATGATGGGTGCTCGCAGCGTTGCCAGATCAACCACCCGAAAAATCCACACAATGCAACACACAACTCTAGAATGCAACACTGCTAGAGACCTGAAAAATTCGCGAGTTCAATGACCTGCAGGCTAGACTCTATAGTCTTATGCACAGATATGCCGATATCAATTGCGCATTGGTTGTCTGACTTCACAGCGGAAGGCGAAGATTGGGTCAGCCTTCTCCAGGAGGTGTCGAACTATGCGCGGACCAATGGTTGACATTTTATTAACACACGTGTTTTGAATTCTAGCTTGTCCCAAAATGAATCCGCGAATTTTTCAGGGTCTCTAAACATTGCACACAATCACACACCATTACACCACGTGTTTCTAAAACACCGGGACAAACTTCGGGAGGCAATTCCTTTCGAAAATATAAGGCGAAAATATATTTACAACTTATTCCCTGAAGTGATTATTAAGGGAGCTATACGACCCAAAATTTAAGTTTTAAAATGCGTTTAGTTGAAAATGTTAGAAACCACTTGTTATTAAAANGACCCAAAATTTAAGTTTTAAAATGCGTTTAGTTGAAAATGTTAGAAACCACTTGTTATTAAAAAACAAATCGGTTGAAGGAGTTTTGTATAAAAGGAGATGTTACACCTCTATAAACGTAGCCGATAATATCATCCCTNTTTTTAGGGTCTCTAAACATTGCACACAATCACACACCATTACACCACGTGTTTCTAAAACACCGGGACAAACTTGGGGAGGCAATTCCTTTCGAAAATATAAGGCGAAAATATATTTACAACTTATTCCCTGAAGTGATTATTAAGGGAGCTATAGACCCAAAATTTAAGTTTTAAAATGCGTTTAGTTGAAAATGTTAGAAACCACTTGTTATTAAAAAACAAATCGGTTGAAGGAGTTTTGTATAAAAGGAGATGTTACACCTCTATAAACGTAGCCGATAATATCATCCCTCCTTCCTTTAGGAAATGCCTGTTGGCACCCTATGTGTGCATCAAACCTTGTAGCACTACGTTGAATGCAATTTTTAAAGATAACCTGTGCATGAGCACGTCTAAATTAATAAAAAAAGGTGGTCTTGTGCGAACACTCTCAGGTGAACCATTTGTGAGGTAATTCATGTTGAACATTCAAAACAGAACGAATGTTGCATACCAGGTAGGCAAACCACAAAACAGAGAAAGNAATGTTTAAAAAATTTGAAAAATTTATAAAGTAATAAAAAAATTATTTAATAATATTATTAAAATTAGCATTAAAATTTTTTTGGAGATTTTACGTTTCTAGAGGTTTCCCCAGCACCACGACCAGCAGACGACTGATCCCCCTCCCTTTTTCAATCAATCACATTGTCTTAAAATTCCTCTCCCCCCAACCCTTACCATTGTTCATTCCGTCGTATGCAGATATCTTGTTTTTTTTTTTCTCGTTTGTAATTTGTTTTAATTTACAACACCTACGTGGCGCTAGTGTATTAATTAACGATTTTTTTTTGTTTGTCATTTGTTTACATTGCTGTATTTTGTCTCTCGCCTATGCTCGACACGCCATCTTGGATTTCANTGTTTGTCATTTGTTTACATTGCTGTATTTTGTCTCTCGCCTATGCTCGACACGCCATCTTGGATTTCAAATGTTAACTTTTTGATCACCTAGGTGACACTAATGTATTAATTATCTATTTCGCCACCAGACCTATGTTCGACATGCATCTTGTTATTTTTTTCGTTTGTCATTTGTTTCCATTGCTGGGGTTTGTCTCTCACCTNGACCTATGTTCGACATGCATCTTGTTATTTTTTTCGTTTGTCATTTGTTTCCATTGCTGGGGTTTGTCTCTCACCTTCGTTCTCCTGACATCTTGTTTTTTCATTTGTCATTTGTTTGCATTTCTCTAGGTGGTCATCTCGGATCCAGTTTTAAACCATATAAGGTGCTAATGTATTATTTATCGATTTAGTCCCCAGGCGGCACACATATTCGATTATATTTCCAATGTATATGTAACACTTGTGTGTTAATCTTCGATTTAGTCACCAGGCAAGCTATCGATTTAGCCATCAGGTGGCAGCCATATTTGTTTACGTTTTTTTATAGTATAGTTGGTGCTGTCTGCGCCTGACATACTGGATTCTATTTCCGTCACCTAAGTGGTGCTAATTTCTCGATTTAGCTACCATGCGAGCTAAACATTCTCTCATGCTCTGACATGCCATGTTCACCATCTTTACTTTCGTTTTTTACTTTGTTAACTTCCTTTCATTCTCTATTATTCCTTATTAATTTTGTAACCACGATTAAGACACCTGTGCTCCACCCACCATCTTACATTGTATTCATGCTCTGCCATTCCACCTAGATTTAGTAGCTTGCTGATTACTCAGTCCCCTCGAACCGCCCTCTTGGGTTACATCACTTCGCAATCTTTGATTAGGCCATATGGTCTTGACCTTTAACCACCGAATTCGAATTAGTTCCTCATTTATGTTTATTAGAAAAAATAACTGCTGTGGATTAGAGCAACGCCAGTCATGTAGAAATTTATGTAGGACCCTCTTCGCCATATACGGCACTGAAACAGGTCTGACCAGGCCCGAATCGACCTTCACTCTCCCCTCCCTCCATGTCTCAGGGTCAAAATTATATTACTTCAACAGCAAATTCTCATGTCTGTTGCATCCAATCAGCTTAAAATGTATTGTGATTGCAATCCATTCTTTTTTCTGGGTAGTTAATTTCAACATTATTTCTTTTTTACAATATTGTTGATTGTTCACACCCAGTGATGGGCCCACTCAGGAAATTTTTAAGTACTAACTTATGTAATAATTATATTTTGACACGTCATTTCATTTATTTNTGATGGGCCCACTCAGGAAATTTTTAAGTACTAACTTATGTAATAATTATATTTTGACACGTCATTTCATTTATTATTTTTATCGTGCTCACCTACAGTACCATTATGTAGTAACATATATAAAAACCGGGGTATCATATTCTCTATATTAGGGAAGTAGGCATGTTAGGGCAGGTTCAACACCAGTGAAAAANATATAAAAACCGGGGTATCATATTCTCTATATTAGGGAAGTAGGCATGTTAGGGCAGGTTCAACACCAGTGAAAAATAAAACATATTTTCATTGAAATCATACACATATTTACATACTTTAGACTACAAACATTAAAACAGAATCTTCACTTTCCCCGCGCCATTTACGTAGTGTCTTTACAGTAACATGCTCACTTTTCACGTAGTGAATATAATCTGCTTATACGCAGCTCAAGACAGTCTATGCTAGCTAGAGTCAAACTAGAACCCTTGGCCATACGTTCTTCTTCTTAACGACAGAGTTTTTCTTTCAAAGCTTATACAGCCCCTGGAATGCTATCAAAATTGTACAATGCTACGTTCGCAGTCTTGACTGCTCACTGACTAATGGCTTGATTGAAAGGACGTGGCTTTTCGTAGGTACACTCCAGCCAAACATTATATTTTATGGGACCATCTTCGACTTCTTCTGTTAATTGATTGATTATCCTTTGTTTAATGAGGTCAAGGTATTAACATATGTTTTTTGTACCTAAAAAGTTATTCCCAATCACATAATATTTTAAAGTTCCCTTGAATGCTGATCGGTTAAGGTAGAATCCATTCGATGTGGTTTCGCCAGCAGTTAGTACAGGGCGATTCTTAGCAGCAGAATTACGGACGCCATCCAAACCGTAACACCGGACATGCTGACAAGAGTGTGGAACGAGTTTGACTATCGCGTAGATGTCGTTCGGGCCGCTCGTGGTGGTCACATTGAACATTTACGAATGTATGGTAAACAGACTTCACGGTTCCACGGTTCATTCGATTGGTCAATCAAGGTTGTAGGTTGTTTGGTTTTGATATTATAGACCTTCAAAGTGGGGGTATTCTTTTATTCTAACCCTGTATTTAAATACTCGAATAACCACGAAATATAACAAGTAATTCCACAAAAAAAACACCACTAAAAATAATTTTTACGATAATTTGGGAAAATAAGACATCCTGTATCAAATTGTTGCATTGGAATCAAAAAAAAAAAAAATTATTTGACAAATATTATTATTAATACCGCGTTTTTACAATTCACTTTCCTTATGCCTATGTTGCAAACACACGAAAAAATAAATTTTTCAGCAAAATATTAATTTTAAGGGTGGTTGGGGCTGTGCGGTGACAGTGTTGGCAGCTGCCATTGTGCTGTTTTCACAATCTAAGTTTTTTATTAACACAAATTTATTAGATCCGTTTCTACAGTATAACTTAATTTTCTGCGAGTTCAGAAATAAGTCCCAACACACAGTTCGAAAATATATAGGTGAGGTCCAAGTGTTTATAGGTAACAGTGAAACACGGTNAGAAATAAGTCCCAACACACAGTTCGAAAATATATAGGTGAGGTCCAAGTGTTTATAGGTAACAGTGAAACACGGCAAGTAATCTACCTTCCTTAAAACTACCAAGCTGAAAAAAATAACAGTTTAGAGCCATAGTTTAGAGCCACATACTTTTTTGAACTGTAAAAATTGCGCCCANCCAAGCTGAAAAAAATAACAGTTTAGAGCCATAGTTTAGAGCCACATACTTTTTTGAACTGTAAAAATTGCGCCCAAAACTCCACCACCAGCTGAGAAGAGAATTTCGCAAAATGTGGCGTAAAACGGCGCAAAGTTGGCAATGGTGCAGTCGGTGGTTGCGATATGCAAAACAGGTGACAGTCGGGACAAAGGGACGAGCGATAGGCGGGGCGGCGTCGCCAGGAACGGAGATAAGATAATAGGGGCACCCCGCCCAACGCTCCGAACAGTTCGCTGAACTGCCCGCATGATACACGTGCTCTGTAGCTGCCGAACCCTCACTCCCGGGGGTTAGATAGAACTGCGGCCGGGACTGACAAACAACTACCCTGTCGCAGATTAGATAAGTGTAAGTTGGACGAAATGGCGTGACGGTTGCTCAGATGAGGGCGTGGGCAGAAAAGCAGATCCCAACGAGATTTCTCTACCAACTGCCTATAAGCAAACATATGGCGACGAGAACGATATCAGTGGTTAGTTAGCATNACATATGGCGACGAGAACGATATCAGTGGTTAGTTAGCATTGCACTCATTAATGAGATGCTAAGAATTCACAATTCGTTGTTAACGTTACTGTAAAATGTAATTATGTTGGCGTATACGTTAAAACACTCGCAGTTACCGGAAGTGATTTATTTCACAAATGTTGATTTCAAAAGTGCTACATTATTTTTGAATCACTGGTTAGTTAGCATTGCGCTTTTAATGAGATGCTAAGAATTCACAATTCGTTGTTAACGTTACTGTAAAATGTAATTATGTTGGCGTTTACGTTAAAACACTTGCAGTTCCCGGAAGTGATTTATTTTACAAGTGTTGTTTTTAAAAGTGCTGCATTTTATTTTCGAACCAACTATATATAATCAGCCGCGTTTCAAATTCGTTATGAGCAAAGCTCTACGAAAAATATTTCTTCACAGACTGTGTCCTGCATTTTCGGTTCAGACTATTATATCTGAATGANAAATGATTTATTTTACAAGTGTTGTTTTTAAAAGTGCTGCATTTTATTTTCGAACCAACTATATATAATCAGCCGGGTTTCAAATTCGTTACGAGCAAAGCTCTACGAAAAATATTTCTTCACAGACTGTGTCCTGCATTTTCGGTTCAGACTATTATATCTGAATGANGAGCAAAGCTCTACGAAAAATATTTCTTCACAGACTGTGTCCTGCATTTTCGGTTCAGACTATTATATCTGAATGAAGATCTAAAAATTGTAAAATTGCATGTAAAGCTGTAAGCGCGTCTTAAAATGTATTTTAGCGAACTCATTAGTGCATAACGCGTATTGTCTAATTCTGGCTACATTAGCTGATTTGTTACCCTCGTCAGATGTTGTCAAAGACGAAATGATAGTTTTGATATGAAGTTAGTGTTAAAAACAATATGGCACTACTGTATATGTCTGTCAGAATCTCTCATCGGCACGTTCATGTTTCTTCGTTAACTTCGTAGCACCACATATTAATAAAAATAAATAACAGATACGAGGATGCAAATAAAATGTTCCGAATATATAAAATATGTGGTATGTGGCACAATATATAACATATATCTCATGCTATATATAACATATCAAATAAAGAGTAATACNGGTATGTGGCACAATATATAACATATATCTCATGCTATATATAACATATCAAATAAAGAGTAATACCATTTCTTATATCAGAACATAATTTAATATATGAAGTACATATTATATAAAGCACATATACTTTCGTTTTGTGTACTACATAATATATAAAATAATGGATTAATTTATACATAAAATATTTTATTTACAAAAATTAAAAATGGAAACCTTAATTTTTTATTTTTTTACTTTGCGTTTAGATTTTAGTTACCTGGAGTCCGCGATAAAATATCAGGCGTTCCTTTATGTACCATAAGTTATTGGGCCAAAAATCAAAGAACCCTTTTCCTTTTATTCATGTACAAAATTATCATTTCTGTATTTTCTTTAAACTGAAGTAGTTATTGAATTACCTTAAAAAGGAGATACATTACGCAGTGACCCTGCATATGCTGAGCTGGTCATGTCTGAGGAGATGCAAACAACATCGTTGTTTATTCCATGATCGTGCGTTCGTAAAGTATCCGACTGGTTTGTTTGTGTTCTCCCACAGACGAGGACACCGGCTCTAACAATCAGCTACATATTGCAGGGACTTCGACTCCATGAAAACAATTTGTTTGTATATCAGGAAATAAACGCAAACATGTGCTACTAAATTTTCTACTGGCACTGTGTATCCAGGCACTCGCGTAAAAATATTGTTAAATACGTAATTGTGAANTGTGCTACTAAATTTTCTACTGGCACTGTGTATCCAGGCACTCGCGTAAAAATATTGTTAAATACGTAATTGTGAAACAAATATCAGCAACTTGGTGCAAAGCCAGTGTAACTTATTTACTTGTGTATGTTAATTGTAGGAAATTAAACTGTCGTGTATGTTTATTTGCGTGGTTTTCAGCCGCTCTCGTCCATGGGAGGATTGAACGTCTAGGGTTATCGTTGTAATAATGTTCTGGTAATCGCCCTCGCCTCCCTCAGCGCGACTCGGGATGCGAAGAACCTTCTGGACTGAGTTCACTGGTTCACATGAGCCACGGTGGGTCTTCGAGTCGAGGGTCCAGAGCCTTTGTACGGCCTCAAACGTCAGTTGTGTGAAAGTAGTGAAACGACGAGCGGCGACGACGGAGACCAGCGGGAGTGAAGACGGCGAGCATCGGTACAGTGAAGAGAGAGACTGATCCCGGGAAGGGGAAGGGGAGGGACTGTTGAAGTGGATGCGCGTGTGACATACATTTGTAATGAAGGCAATAGACAGTTTGACTGAATATGTGTGAATAATTGCCAATTAAGTGACAAGCAAGTATAAATACAGTTGTAAGGACTTTAAGTAGTAATGATATTGGCATTAAATATTGCATTCACTGGGAATAATAGGTGTTAGAATTAGAGATAGGTAGTTTAATGTCGTAAATAATAGCTATGCGTTTTTTTGTAGTTATAAAAATTTAAAAAAATTAAATATAGTTATTTTATTTTAATTAAGACCTCCATCCCTCACGGACTCTAATACGCCCTTGGTAATTTGCAACACTGGTGTCAGAATTGGGATGGAGGCATTTACTTGTAAATAATGTTAGATAGGCTAGTAATAAGTGACATAAAGAAACAGTTTTAATAGCTGTAAGCTGTTAAATCAAGCTTTTTTTTATCGTGTAATCACGCAACATAAATCGTAATTACATCTGTGTCTAATAATGGCTAACTGCCGTGAACAAAAGCGAAGGAAAAGTTCGCGTTCACTGTTCTCATAAGCGCGGATATTAATTTGCGTTCAGATAACTTCTGGTTTACAGAAGGGCATGCAGTGAGTGGTCAGACTACTCGCTTCACACCAAGGCGAACCGGGTTCGATTCCCGGCGGAGTCACTCCCGGATTTTGGCAAGTGAGAATCGTGCCGGACGATGCCACTGGTCAGCGGGTTTTCTCGGGGCTCTCCCGTTCCCCCCGCCCTTGCATTCCGC
>NQII01000725.1:382512-406681 GCA_002778355.1 Clitarchus hookeri
GGGGGGGGGGGAATTTCTGCGGGGAGGTGATTGAAGTCGTAATTGAAACTTGCTAATGACCGCCTGTATGAATTCTTATTTTCCCCAGGAAATTTCAGACTTTCAATGCTAAAAAAAAATGTAGCAGTGCTTAAGCTTATTTCGTGTCGAAATTATCTTTGTTCCTCTGACACTAACTTATTTTAAGACCTAATTACGTAGATATATTCATAGCAACATTAAGGAAACTTCGACATTTTATTTAGCTGGCACAACGTGTAAACTATCGAAATTAAAAACAATATGTTTACAGATTTTCCTCACTGAAAGCCAGCGAGACGTAGAGGTAAAGCTTGGCTCACAACAATCCGTCGTCCGTCAATCCTTCTGTACGGCAAAATTTCAGTGTGACAACTTAACGCCGTGATATTTCTTTACTCAGAGATATATTTTGGTTGGAAATACATTTTCAAAAGAAAAACTGTAGGGGAGATAATTTTTTTTACGTGAAAATAATTTGTACTGTATTATTGTTTATATTTTAAATTCGTGAATTTGCCACCAATGATAATATGCACAGATGCACGGCCTTGCATTTTATTTCAAAGTGCGTATTCGCGTCTACGGAATGCCGTCAGAAGGCGGTGGCCCACCAGTCGGCCCGTCAAAGTTAAAGTTTGAGAAATATTTGATGGATTGACGTGTAGAAAAAAAACGTTTCCCAGCGATTGGTTGAAGATCACGTGACCACCGGACGGACGGGGAACTGACGAACGCGACGGATGGTTGTGAGTCCACTTTTACTTTACAATTCGATAATGTCATACTGCGATAACTATAGAAAAATTTGGATTTCCGTGGGAGACTTTCTCCCCGATCGCCCTCAGTTACGTACGTTCCTGCATCTCCTCCTTTAGGGTCGTCGCACACTATTGTTTCCGATCCGACAAAGTTATTGAAGTAATCGGACCGGAAGAGCACTCGGCTCGATTTTATAAGCATTCGATACGATAGTTTCATCGCGTCGGGCCAGATTGTGTCGCACACACACACCGGCATCATTGGAGGTGGATGCTGCTACGTTGCCATATTTATCCGTCCATTCTACGCAGTGATCAGTTCGTGCTATGGGTTTGGAAGTTGGAAGCGCAGCATGTATCCAGCATTCAACTGCGGACAGTATTGCGGTTCTCAGAAATTAATGTTTACACTGCTTGTACGTTAGTAATAGACAAACTCTTAAAGGCAGTCTGATGGGTCTGCGTATATCAGGCACTATAAGGACTACGTTGAGCATGCGCGAGCGCTTGTAGCCATTACGCTGTTGTCAGTTCCGTTAGCAGCCACGAGCAGCAGCACTAAAATTGTAGAAGAAATGGCGGAGGTGACAAGTTTTTTTTTCAAACAAGGCAAATGGATTTTAAAGTGTTATTGGTAATGTGAGAACTTGGTCGAGGTGCAGAGGTCACGGAGGTCAGAATTCGATACTGAGCTACCACCACAGGCACCATTAGTTGACAAATTCGAGAAGGACGGAACTGTGAGTGATGTGAAGAAATGACGGTGTAGCAGGAAGAGAACGACAACTGACGAAGCAAGTGTGGTGAATGTTTTGTACACGTTCACAAGTCGCCCCGGGAAGTCGAAGTTCGCACGGCAAGCTGCGAGTGAGTCAGGTGTCAGTAAATCAAATGTTCATCGCAAAGCAAGTAAATTGGAGTCCCTGCATTCCCACGCTATATATCCCCATGATATACGTTAATGAATACGACCCAAATAGGCGTGTCGAAATTTGTGAGTGGGCCATGAACATGTGCAGTTACAACGAAAATTTTACTGACGTGATTGTTTGGTCCTATGTGGCAACCTCTAAATTGAATGGAACTGTCAACCGCCACAACCGCCACAGTGTGGTGAATCAAGCAGTTAATATTTCGCGTTAACAGTGTGCTGCGGTACGTCTGCCGGAGGACTTGTGCGACCATTCTTATTTGACGGAACAGTGATGGGTAAAAGTTATCGTGCAATGATGCAGAAAAACATTACGCCAGCTGTTCTGCAACTCTGTACTAATGACGATCAGGACGTTGCAACGCCCCATAACCATCCAGACATACGGTCGTTCGTGTATGAAACACTTGTTGGCACGTGCAAAGGCAGACGAGGAAGTCTTGAGTGTCCATCCAGATTTCCAGATTTCAAGCACTTCAATCTTTATCTGTGGGAACTCTGAAAGAACGCTGCGTACGCCACAAAACCAAGGACCCTGGAATGCCACAAATAATAATAATGTCGTGTGGGGAGTGCACCCAGGGCAAGGCAACACCCTCCGAGTGACGGTATTTCCAGCTGGGACCCGTAGGTGACCGTCATCCCCGAGCATGACAGAAATGAAGCCCTAGAATGGAGCGGCGCTGGAATGGAAGGGCGGGGGAATCGGGAGTACCCCGAGAAAACCCGCCGGTAAGCGGCATCGTCCAGCACGGTTCCCACATGCGAGGATCTGGGAGTGGACCCACCGGGGATCCAACCCGGATCGCCGTGGTGGGAGGCGAGCGCCCTGGCCACTACGCCACCTCTGCCCCGGAATGCCACAAGATACGCGATTGTGATCGCACGCGAATCCATTCTCACGGAAACCGTAGCTAGTGTTAGTCGTTCTGTTCTACAGAATTGCACACGATGCATTACTGCTGTTTGAGGACGTTTTGAAAATCTGTAACTGTTATTAACTATTGCACACACCCAAAGTTATCCTTACAGCGTCGACCACAAGAAGTCCCGTGGAATTTTTTTTAACAGTTTCTCTGTTATTCCCGTTAAAAGAGAGTAAACATTAATTTTGGAAAATCAGTATATCATGGCTACTGTACTTGCGTCAGAAACACCGGTTAGAAAAGCACGAAATAAGGTAATGGGTTCGCCCGATGCTGCCAAGTGCGGTATGTGGAGGGAACGTTACATAACCTCTTTGAAAAATTGCGTGTTGTTAAAGGAAAGTTCAACTACTTCAGAGAAACACAGCCACCTGTCATAACATTCTAGAGAGGGTAATCGGGACCATGCAGAGGAAGGACACAACTTCCCCGACGCCGTTTTTCGATGGGCATCCAGTCACGCCTGGGGTCAAACTGAATGGAAACATATCCCGCCTTTCTGTCTGTAAAACGCATCCCGATTACCAGAATGACATAAGCTAGCATCATCCCCGTCATGCGGATCGATAAAGCGCTGTCCCGATCTATAGAATGACTAGCGAACCGGCCCGGCTTCGCACGGCAACAATTTAGTTTTTACAGCAATACCTCGAAAGACAAAAATGGTTACTGTGGGTCATCCTTAAAAGATAAACATGTACTATCACGGACTTTTCTGTAGACCTTTTTGAGAGTTACAATTCTGTAGTACATTAATTTCATGTATCTCTTGTGGTTTAGTCAGCGCAAGTCATGTAAGCGCCCTAAAAACTGTTTTTTATGACTTGATTACAAACTGTTCAACATTTCTCTACTATACTTACATTAAATATGAATGTTTTATACACCAAAACCTTTCTCAATAAATTCTGTAAATGATGTTGAAAACCGCATCAAAATCCATCAAGTAGTTTAGAAATACTAAGCGAATACACAGACAGACGTGGATAAGCGACTTTGTGTTATACAATTCAGAGATAAGACTACATTTTTACGGAACCCGGTATCGATTGCTCTGCTGCAAGGTATCGACATGGGGAACGGATGTGACTTATCGGCCCGTGTGCCAAGGACCTTAGTTGTTGATGCAACAAGCAGCAACGGGGGTCCAGTCGACGTTAGAACCGCGGCGATCGCCTGCAAGCCAGTACTGTGCATCGGGGCCCCTGGGTCTCGCGCAGGTCTACGCGATGTTAACGAGCAGTTAAATCACTCCCGGGTTACCCCGCCGAGTATTTACGACCGTCCCACAGCGCTGACGGCTGTAAAAACGCCCAGTAAACGGCCAGAGTC
The DNA here is from genome assembly GCA_002778355.1 of Clitarchus hookeri. NCBI lineage: Eukaryota > Metazoa > Arthropoda > Insecta > Phasmatodea > Phasmatidae > Clitarchus > Clitarchus hookeri. Next base: position 386,481 of record NQII01000725.1, read on the forward strand.
CAGAGTTGCCAACTCTTCCGAAAGAAAGTCTCTAAGTCAATGTACAAAAAATTACCAGAAATCACCTCATTTTAATTTCAGTACATTTAAAATGACATTTCAACGAAATACATGAAATCATTGTTTCCCCAGCTTCAATAATTATGTATTATTATATTGCTCGTAACAGTTGTGTGTGGAGGTTAGCAATCCTAATGTTAAAAAAAAAAAATAATTCCACCTCACCACTCTTAGCCAAAGGCCATCGAGGTTTTTGATTATTTTACTTTTTCTTTATTCCACACCTTCCTATTCTTCTTCTTCAGCTTCATCTTTTTCTTTCTTGTGGATTCTTAATCTTCTTTTTATTATTCTTAATCCGAATGTTAGTCGGAACCAAGGACATAATGCGGTGGTTTACTGTTGCCTTCCGTGGGATGGATGATTTGAAGCTATATTAGAATGGAGCAGCGCCGGAATGCAAGGGCGGGGGAAACGCCAAATCCCCGATAAAACCCGCCGACCAGCGGCATCGTCCGGTACAATTCCCAAATGCGAAAATCCGGGAATGACACAGCCGGCGATTGAACCCTGTTCGCTTTGGTGGCAGGCGAGGAAGCTAACCGCTCAGCCACCGTGGCTCCCCGTAACACTTGATTATCTCCATATAAATAACCTTCTCAGAAACCAAAACAGTTAAAAATTAAAAGCAAAAAATAATCCCTTAATAAATATCGCACTGTCGAAGTAATACGGCAACAAGTCAAAACTGGTTATTTTTTTAAGAGCATTTTAAAAGTTTAAACACTGTTTTTACATAATTATATTTGAATTATTTTAATGGTGTGTACAAAGCCGCAACCCAACATACAGCCTTTTCATTGGGTAAGCTAAAACGTGTATATCACAACTTAGTTACTTGGCATCCGTTATTGAAAATAAAGTTATGGGCCTATTACATTTGAAAGACTGGAGCACGCTTTTTCCAGTGATGGCCTAAACTCAATTTCGCATTTTCTGGGTTGTGGTCGTGTTCCTTTGAAAGTGCGATATTTTGATAGCACATTCATTAGACACACGTACAAACGAACAGTACTCTAAATATGTATAAATTGATACTTAAGTACTTTTCCAGTGTAAAGACTCCCAGAACTTGTCTTACGACAGGGCCAAACCGTATCGACATTCCCGCAAGTGACAGCCCACAAGAAATGATCACATACAATAAAACATACTTTATAGTCTCAAGATATTTCTACGCTCTCTGCAGGTGTACATAATACATTCCGTGGGAATGAACACTCCCGAAGACACGAAAAGTGCTATAAGCTGATAATAGAAAAAAAATATATTTAGTCTGCCTTCGAATCACCAGCTCTTGCCCACAGATTTTAACAGAAACAACTAACTTTTCGAGGGATCGCGGCAGTGAAACAGTCAGGTCACTCGCCTTTCACCTCCCGACGAGGTTGCTCCCGGGTTTTCGCGCGTGGAAGTCGTGGCGGACGATGCCGCTGTTCGGAGAGTTTTTTTTTGTCGGGGATCTCCCGTTTCCCTCGCCCTCGCATTCCAGCGCTGCTCCATACTCACCTCACTTCACCTTCGTCGGCTCTCAAGACCTCGATGTTAAGAGCCGCCCAAATCGCTTCACTCACTCACTAACTTCTCGACACGTTTCCAATAGGAAATGCGGCCACCACACCGTCTCCTGAATCACTACATGTGGTGCGTGAGCGAGTGAAAGAGATTTGGGCGGCTCTTTACATCGAGGTCTTGAGAGCCGACGAGGGTGAAGCGAGGTGAGTATTGAGCAGCGCCGGAATGTGAGGCCGGGGGAAACGGGAGATCTCCGAGAAAACCCGCAGAGCAGCGGAATCGTCCCGCACGATTACCACATTCGAAAAACCGGGTTGGGTGGAGGGGAAGGGTAAACCCCGCCGGGAATCAAACCCTGTTCGCCTAGGTGGGAGGCGAGTAGTCTAACCACTTCACCACCGTGGCCCCACCAGATCTGGTGAGAAAGTCACCAAGTTGGTAACTTTCTCAGAGACGTCGCTATTTCCAGCCGTCCTTCAGACACGGTTGAGAAGAATCCTTCTCCCCTTCTCCCCCGGGCGAACGCGGGGGCGATGCATTTTCCCATCTCGACAGCCATGAGCACCCATTAAGAGGAGACGATAAAGAAAGAGGGGAGGAAAGACAACGTGTAAGGAGGGGAGGGGGGGATCATCGGCGCCAAACTCCTGTCTGCAGGGATGGATGGCACCCGGCGCCAAACGCCAGTAAATCTGTTGCTTCCAGCCTGCGAGCGCTTCAGTTTGACCTTACTCTGGAAGGTCATCGCACACGGACGTCGTGCACGATCCTGATATGAAGATTCTGTGTCGCCCCTTAAACATAAATTATTCGTTTTAGTGTAAAAAAAAAAAAAAAAAAAACCAGGGTCATTACTGAAAATGTTTCATTATAGAAGCATTACATTTCATAGTTCTGTGCAAATTTTTGTACCTGATCGTTAATAGGTGTTCCCTGGCTGTCTTTAAAAGGTGAGAATGAATAAATATATATTTTTTGTCTTAAGTTAATTTCAGCATAAATATGCGTAATGTAGTTCATGTATAATGCCCGTAATGATGGGTGAAGCAATTAGGTAAGTTTTTATTGTCGCGTTTTTCAACGAAACTTCCTAAATTTTAATCAGAATGAAAGAAAGAAAGAAATTCAATGTGCCAGATGACGCGGGCTCTTGTCATGATTTCATTTTCAGAGTTATTATTGAAAATGTTTGATATTTTTGTATCAAATTTCCACTGCGTGTTATTTCCTGCTTACAATAAGGCAGGAAGTTATTGATAAAATATAAATACGTTCCTAACTTTTTATAAAAAGTAGAGACCACAAGATTAAATTTACCCACAGAAGTATTAAACAATTCGAAAAAAGGAAAATTTCTTATAATAGTGCATTGTCAGCAATTACTATGGATCCGAAACTATGACGCGAAAACCAAGAATTTCTGCAACAGGGGTGGAAACGCGCCTTAAACCAGGAGAGTAACTTACACAGGAGCAATGCACCCAACTAGTATAGGCTGTTAACGGTAAAGTGAGCACTTTTGACGCCCTATTTCAGCCATATTTTATTTCATCATCACCCTTTTTAAATAAATATCGTCATGTAAGTAATAAACACAGTGTGTATATTCCACCGCACTCGGATATTAAAGTCCAAGGCTAAAATAAAATATATTTATCAACTATTATTCCAAATGAGAGGGCTTTCAAAATGGCTCACTTTACCGTGAATAGCCTATACGTACACCACCAAAATTGTTAGCGAAGTATAATTTGTGTTACGCATGAAAGAATGCAGTGTAGAGATTTGGGTGGATCTTAACAACGAGGTTTTGAGAGCCGACGAGGTTGAAGCGAGGTGAGGATGAAGCAGTGCCAGAATGCAGGGGCGCGAGTTAAAATGGCGGGGTAAAAAATTAAGTATTACGAAGGCGCTTATATGTAACAATATTTCAACATAATTCGTAAACCCAAAAATGCAGTTCTCAGGTATTATTTACCATTTCTTGGGAAGATGCGATTATTTATATTTACCGAGCTGAATATGTGTATGCCAAATGGCAGTAATTTTTAGTATGCCCTGGTTAGTAATGACGTGACTATACTCAGTGCAGAGTCTTATTAGTTTCATTTTCACATTGATAATCAATGTCGCACTCCATCAAAACGCTCAACAAATTATCACATAAAACNTCTTATTAGTTTCATTTTCACATTGATAATCAATGTCGCACTCCATCAAAACGCTCAACAAATTATCACATAAAACCATGCTATTCAATCAGCAGCAACGTCCACCACGTTTTCCACGTGCAAAAGTCCGGGTGACCCTGCCGGGAATCGAAGCAAGTTCACCTTGGTGGCAGGCGCGCAGTCTGGCCATTACACCACTGCAACCCCAGAGAGAGAGAGAGAGAGAGAGAGAGAGAGAGCTGTGAAAGTAGCGCAGTGCCAGTCTTGTCCACAACAACTTGTTTCACACGTAAAATGACACCCTCAAGCCCTGACCGCAAATCTCCCTGCGTTACGTCAACCCCCTGGTGTCTTAGTCTTGGCCGCATCACAGCAGCAAGCATTGCACGAGTTGAGAGTTGAGTTGAGAGATTTGGACGGCTCTTAACAACGATGACATCGGCTCTCAGCCGACGAGGGTGAAATGAGGCGAGAATGGAGCAGCGCTGGAATGCAAGGGCGGGGGAAACGGGAGATCCCCGAGAAAACCCGTCGACCAGCGGCATCGTCCGGCACGATTCCCANGGGGAAACGGGAGATCCCCGAGAAAACCCGTCGACCAGCGGCATCGTCCGGCACGATTCCCACTTGCGTAAATCCCGGAGTGACCCGGCCCGGGACTGGACCCGGTTCGCCTTGGCGGGAGGCGAGCAGTCTAACCGCTCAGCCACCGCAGCCCCTTAGGAAGTATTGAAGATCCGTTACAAACGGGGTAGCGCTGACTACTTAGCGAATCCCCGAAACATTCGTTCGCATATTCACGTTTCAGGTATATGCTGTTCACGGGTAACTGAGCACATTTGGAAACCCTGCTTAGGATCTACTTTTTCTCTCATTATTTATCCTTTCGCTATATGCGAGACCAAAATTTCCATTGACCACCTCACTCCAAGTTGAAAACGGAGAGTTTGTAAGAAAGAAAATGTGTTATAAATACGCAAATTCGTGTTCTTATATGTGCAAAACAAAAAACCTTGACTTCAGCAGCAATAAATTTTCATCTTACTGTCTCAATACGTCAAGTCTAAGAAAAATGTCTTTATTAATTCACTGCCCACTTATCTGGGAGCGTGCATGCCAGTGTGTTGCCCACTGTAGCATTTGTGTGGTTATAAGAAACGCAATTTTTTTATTTTGAGTGTGGGGCCACGGTGGTGTAGTGGTCAGACTACTCGCCTCCCAACAAGGCGAACCGGGCTCGATTCTCGGCGGGGTCATGCCCGGATTTTCGCACGTGGAAATCTTGCCGGACGAGCCGGAAGGTTTTCTCGGGGATCTCCTTTGTCCTGTCCTGACATTCCGACGCTGCTCCATACTCACCTCGTTTCACCCCAACCGGCTCTCAATACCACGATGTTAAGAGCAGCTTAAGTATTCCATTCTCCACTACTTTAAGGTTAATTCCTCAAGTGCTCACTTTTTAAATTGTACTATCTTTACCTCCCTTACCATTTTCTTTACACCAAAACTTAATAAGTGATTTCAATAAGTAGAATATTTAATTAAGAATCTGTTTTACACTGGCGAATAAATGTAATGCACAGAGGTCTTACTTCTAGGTTAGATAATTTAACTCGGAATTATTACAAATCACTGTTTAATTTGTGAGTACCTGCAACTAAAAATCATCAGTAGAACTTTAGTGATACAAGTGGAGCAGTTCAACATATCTGCATTCAAACTCGCTAATTTGGAGCTTTTTTTAACGGTTTTGATTTTACGATGTAGCCAATTGCCTTCAAGAGTATGTTGCAAGGAAACTAAAAAAAATTATATCCCTTCATTTTTTTCGGGAAAATATTCANCCAATTGCCTTCAAGAGTATGTTGCAAGGAAACTAAAAAAAATTATATCCCTTCATTTTTTTCGGGAAAATATTCGTATTAAATAACAAATAAACTGCATTTAGAACTGAAGGTGTTACGTTCCGATGAATATCATTTTTACATATATTATATAGCCTAATATTGACTACAAAAAAATAAAAATTTTTTGTGATTCACTTTCTTTGCCGAGAATACAACCAAATTTGTTTGACACAACCAAACGGATTGAATATTTTTTTGCTGATACCATAATATACATATATACATATATATTTTTTTTTTGGGTGCTCTAAACGTAAAAGATTTGGTCGACACATTTTACTAGCTGTACGTACAGTAGGTTTTAGTTATTTTATCATAAGAAAATATAGGTTTAACAGAGATTCGAGTCCGAAAAGGGGAAGTACCCTTGCCATCTTGGATTTACGTATTTTCCTCCATAACTTAATTTTCGGAGTTAATATTTAAAAAACCAAGCTAGTCAAGGCATAGAGAACATTTTAACAGTTATTTCGAAATCCCACTTATTTTCTTTACATGATTAGTTTCATATCTGTAAGCGTAATGAAACATTACCTAATTATTTAATAATTTCAATCCCACAAAGGCAAATACAGGTATAATTGAAACCCTACAAATTTCGAAAAATTCGTTAAGTAGTCCTCTATGTCATGTCTAGATTTGATTTTTTTATTTCTGGTCATACATTTTTATTACGAAGATTTGTAAGAAAATTCGAAGATGTTGTGGATACCACCCCCTGAAGGCCGTGCTTGAGCGATTTAGTGGGAAGCGTTTACCAGCATATAAATAATTCAATACGTGATAATTAAATATATATTTATTTCAAGTTTTACTTTTAAACCTTTCATTGGGATTTTTTGGACCACTATCAAGATTTACTAAATATGCTAACAAATATTGCTACTGTTCTAATTGTCGCACACATTATAAACACACTCTCAAGCTGTATATTCAAGTCAAGGTAAATAATTAGATTACACTACATTCTACTAAATGAACGCCATTACTGGATCCAGGCGATGTTTGTCACCGCTATGAATTCGGCGTGAATAGTAGTGATACACTATCAGATTGTTCCAACAAGCCAAATGTATTTTCTGCCTGAAGAAATATTCATGTCACTCTATGATGACGATTATTAAAGTTCACAGCAACCAAAGTGATAATTTGAAGTATACTTATAAATCGATTTTAAGTGCCAGTTACATGTAGGTGACATTGGAACAACCAAACATGTATTCAGATTAACATATTTCTACTAATAGTTTTATTTTGTTCAAGAGAATTACTGCAAATGGTTCGAAAACGCGTAAATTACTTGTGTGAAGAAAACATTTTTCACCGAAAAACAAATAAACCTCAATTAAATTTATTTCATTTCAATGACGAATAATTTATTTTATAGTTATTCGCACTATTATCACACTAATTGAATCAAACCTTTGAAAAATTACACCATGTGTGGTTGTTTTTTAAATATGTTATAAATCACAAAAGCTTTTTATGCTTCTGTTGACATAAAAGTATCTTACTTCTGAATAAATTAAACTTATATTTTATCAATAATTATAAGACAGGCTGATGGTAACTACAGGAAATGCCTTGAAACCTTTACCACCGTAGAAACTAACTGATCCCTCCCCGAGGTAGCCATTTCGTTGCAGTAATCTGCCTGCAACAAAACAAACCATCAGTTTAACATCTCTCTCAGAGTTGTCCAGGAGGTGATATTTAACGGGTAGACCAATAGCATTAGCAATACAAACGTACGGGGTTTTAGAATTCTAGCTTGTCTCGAAGTGAAAACGCGAATTTTTCAGGTCTCTATCTATTAGTGACAACTGCAAACTTCCTTGAAGCCCTGATCACGGTTGAATATTAACGTAGGATGTTCACGGTAAACTGACCACTTTTGAAAGCCCTGTTTAAGATCTAATTGTATGCACATTGTGTATTCTTCCGCCACACGTAAAATTAACAATGGTACACACCCAATCGCTTCATTCAAAAACAGAGACAAAAAAAAAAAAAGGCGTGTGTTGGTAATACCTAGTAAGTAATAGTCATCATGCAAAATATTATCAAACTGAGTGCGCATGAATGCAGTGCGTTGTCCTTCTGGTGTAATTTTTTACACTAAGTTAAGCTTTGTTTGCATGAGACGGAGAAATAGACTGAAAAAAGAACTTAAGCAGGGTTTCAGAAAAGTTGGAAATAACCATGAATGGACTATAAAAATCGTACTTCCGCAGTGATTGATGTAGGATCATCTTTGTGTTTACTTAGATTTGAGCCAAGGCTTTCTATCTATTACTGTGATTGTATGTAAAAGAAAATAACAAATTATTTTTACAAATATTTTTAATAATAATTTAATCAGCCACGAAAGTTATAACTTTTATAACTGAAATGGTACTGCATAAAATAAATATTATTTGTAATGTTTGTGAGAACTATTACTATTTTTTTCATTTCACCGACCTCAGTAATTATTACCTTTAAGAGATTTATTTGATGAAGATTTATATATTTTATAAAATCTGCGTTCTTAGTCATCCAAAATAGAAATACGCTTAAATTTTTATTAAAAGTACGCTGTTATTAATTTATTTAAAAAAAAAACACTAAAATAAGTACATATAAGCGAAATGTTTTTCTGTGTTACAAAGAACACTTTCTTCTTTCACGTGCAACTTAATCCGTACATTTATACCAATGTGTGTAGGTGTAGGTACAAGTTTTTTAACTCAGTGTACACAACTGTGCACATTACCCAGGTGTATGTAATTTTTTTGTTTGTACTGTACACTGCGAAGCTCTGCGACCAATGATCTTACCTGTGCGAGAGTGACTCGCAAACCGTCCTACTGGTCTAGGTCGTAATTGGTTCATACAACTGTGGCCTAACGTATAGCCCACAACTGATTGACAGTGATAACGAAAAAAAAGTGTTGCGTCGACTTAAGTACAACATGCATCATACATATTTTTACTTGCAACACACGAAACCGTGAGTTAAATTGGGCCTGAAAGGGTTGATTAAATCTGCAATTGTACGGTCGGGTGAAGTGCTGCAGAAGAAGCTACGCTACTTAAACCTTAAGGCGGTCGCCTAGTGAGGAATACGTCTGTGTGATAGAAGCTAAAATCGACGAGGCGCTACGTGCGGCATCGCCTCTACGTGCAAGGTCCTCGACTAGCGTGCAGTCCTACCACCGGCGACTCCTTGAACGGGACTTCAAGCGGTGACTCTAAAATTACATTGGACACGACTCTGCAGAAGTCTTGAAAAGGCCGTTTATAGCTATGTTGGAGAGAGCGAAGGAAATGTTTCTAACGTGCGTAATGTCTTGAAAGCACCATTCCGTTATCGTCTAGAATGTGCTTTCTTTTCTTAGTTGCGTAAAAAAAACGCGTTTTTCAAACACACTGCAACGCTTTTCCAGCACTAGGTAGACGGGTCGCCGTAAGGGCCACATTTCCCTGCTACATCTTAGTTTTTCCAGCTGTAGACAAGGCAAGGGAACTACGAACTCTTAATTACGTCATGACATTAATCCTGTTAAAATTTGGGCACAAATTAATATTGTGACGTAAAAGGGACTCTGTAGTTCAGTCGTTAGGCGTGTACAGTTGTTTAAGGCCCATCTTCATCTATTACGCAGAATCGCTTCGTTTTCGTATTATTATTTCAGTTTCAGAGGTATTATGGAAAATGTTTTACTATTGAAAAATTACAATTTACTAGTTGTTTAATACTTTTGTATCTAATTTTCACGGTGTTATTTCAAAATTTGTATATAAATACGTTCCTGACATTTTACAGCTGGCAGATAAAAAGGNAAATGTTTTACTATTGAAAAATTACAATTTACTAGTTGTTTAATACTTTTGTATCTAATTTTCACGGTGTTATTTCCTGTTTGCAAAAAAAATTTGTATATAAATACGTTCCTGACATTTTACAGCTGGCAGATAAAAAGGAGTGAAACAGAACCTTAATGTCAATAGCCAGTGGGGTAAAATGGTACTTTAGGAATTTTGTTTTATAAAATTTTAAACAAGCTAGAAAAACCAAGAATCCAATAAGTCGGAGGTAGACACCCCTTAAGGGGCTCGCCTGCCTGCATCGTTTTCCTCCTTATTTGGCCGAGAAGCGCGGGAGCTGTAAGCTAGCACGCTCTGCAAGAGCACCATAGCCGCTACGCGCAGGGCTCTGAACTGGCGTGCAGTGTTCTCGTAGTGCTGCGTGCACCTGTGGGGCTTTCAGCGGTGACCCTACCATTTCATCAACGAAACGTCAGTAGCAAAGTATCCGGCTAGTTATGTTCTAATATACGGCAGTCTGCGAAAGCCGTTACCAACTATACTGCTGCTGCTTTACATCACTGGAGCAAGCTCCTCAGCGCAGGGGTAGTACAGTCCCCGTGAAGGGACTTTGTCCACCCAGGTGTCTTTCATTTGTAACGAGGCGGTAAGGAGAAGATAGCCCCCTCCCCCCGCCTCACCCATAAAATAGTAGTCTTGAGCCTGGCTCGATTTACTATTAGGGCAAGCTAGGTTTCCCCAGCAAGCCCTGGTTCCCATTATCATGTAGCCTCCCTCCGATTCTGCCTGCACAGAGATCGTGGGAGGAGGTAGCAGTGATGCTGCAACCTAGTTTTGTCCCTTTCGGTATTTTGAAGGAAGCAGGATTAGTTATAGGCTGGACGAGAATTTATTTAAAAATCCCCGGCCAGTCTTTGGTTTTGTAAGGTGATTCTAAGCCAGAAAGGTCCCGTGAATTTACTCGCGCATGGTCTGGGTAAGGACGTTGCCTATATTAAGTGAGATGGTAATGATTGTGATCATGAGATGTTGCTTATAATATACTTAGTATATTGGTTTTGTATTGGCCAACTATACTGGAGAGCTCCAAGGTAACGTTTAAGTATACCATCCGGTCCTAGTCTGGAGTATGACGTCTGTTCGTGTGTGTCGGTGCAGAATAAAGCGGCGCGGCGGGCAGCGCGCACCGGAGGCGCGTGCGGCAGATGTCGGTAGCGGCGCTATCAGACTGCGCCTGCCCCCTCCCCGGGCTCTATTATCGCCCTTGTCGACGGAGGAAGTGCGGCCAGCACACGGGATGTGGGGATGCGCCGCGGTGACGACACCTCGACTTCCTGGCGCACCGCGCCGTCGCGCCACGCCTCGTCCTCTCTGCCTTGCGCACGGGGAGTCGGTCGCCCCACCTGCGTCGCACTACCTACACCCAGGGGACGTTCACCTGGGACGACTCCGACTGCTGCTGACCCCCGTGTGTTCCCATTCGCCCCGTCCTTCGCGACGCAGACACTCCTCTCTGCCGTCACGACCGCACGCCAAAGATGAATGCAGATTTAAACGGCTCTCAACACAGAGGCCTCGACAGCCGCGAGTGCGGAGCAGAGCCGGAATGCAAGGCCCCGGGGGGAAACGGGAGATCCCCGAGAAAACATGCCGACCACGACCGGTGCGATTCCCACGTGCGAAAATCCGGGAGCGACCCCGCCGGGAATCGAAACCGATTCGCCTAGGTAGGAGGTGAGTAGTCTGACCACTATACCACCGCGGCCCCTGTCACAGGGTCAACACTGATGAAGGTGTTAATTAATATCTTAATTTTCAAAAGACAAGCACTTCTATACGAATAAAATACACTTTTACCAATTTGAATTCAATCAAACTGCACTGCAAACTGGTTAGATGAAGTATACGAACATCTCAAAGCATTTTTTTCTAACCAGTGTTCTAACCTCAAATCCTATTCACGTCATTTATGATAGTCGTGTTGGCAGACATTGAGACTTGTGCGCAGTCAGCGGGATCGGCCTGCCTCATATTCCCTCTGCGGTCCCAGACTTAGAGGATAGAGAACGACGATGTTCACTCTCTGCTCACTCTGTGGCGGCCATGTTGAGTGAAGTAGAGTGAAGAGATTTGGGCGGCTCTTAATATCGAGGTCTAGACAGCTGAGGTAGCCATGTTGTTTCCAAGACTAACCTAGAATATTCAGACGAGCATTTATTTTTTGTTTCTACAGCAGTGTTAGAAATATTTTGTTGACTAAACAAAATCACTACGATTGTGAAATGTGCAAAACCAAAACTATTGAGTATCACGCGGAAAGTAAAGAATTAGGATGTCATTATGTTAATGTTTCGTTGAGGTTAGGTGTGGACGTATTATAAGCTTTGATTTGCACACAACAGTTAAATTTTTGACCACTCAAAAATAAGTTACATCATCAAAATATGTTGATATTTCAAGAAACAATAAATTTATTCGAGGAATGGTAAAGGGCAGAAATGTTTTATTTTTCACTATTTCTTACCTTTCCCGTCAGAGAAATAATGCCGAAGACTCACAGAGGACACATATCTCAATAAAGTGTGATTTATGATGCATATGATAGAATACTGCAAGATATGTTGCTATTAGTTACTTATTTAAATAATCAATTATTAAAAACAATTTTTATCAAGCTTTAATCGTATTTTCATTTGGGATTCTTCAGAAAGCAAATTTTGTTCGAAAACCTTCATCAATCATGGCAATCAAAATAATTTCTGTTGTAAATAATATTAATAACTGATTTTATTCACATCCATTTCAGACACGGAAGCTGTCATTTTTACCACTGAAATAAAACGTACATAAAATGAAATTAATAATATTTTTAATATTAGTCCCAATATTGTCCTTCATACAACAGTAGTTATTATTACTAAGAATCTTTTTTAATTTGTTTACTAGAAAACTAAAGCCGTGTTTCAGTTAGTACTTTTTTTTTATTAACAAAATGGTTACGTGACCGATTTTGTCTGCTAAATCTTAGTAATGCTAGTTGTCAAAATATTCACGAAATGTGTTTTTTTTTTTTCGTTGTATTGTTATTTTCCGGTAACAGTTTGACGTCTTTATTAATTTATTCTGACGATGATAAATGTTAAACTGCGCTAAAACCTCGTGTTTTTCCCCTCAGTGCAGATTGATGTGCACGTATCTGTGACAGCAGTTTGCGCACGCTCCGATAGAACGCGTTGTTGTTTTATGACCTTAGAAAATCGAACCGGCTTTTGTATTGTCAGTTTAGCTCAGCGAACCTACTCAACTTCAGCTTAAGGATTTCGGTTTAGTAAACAAGCAAGGAGTCGAGACCAAACTCGTCAAGATTAAAAATTCCTCATAACTAGGGCCAGTGACTTTTCGCGTAAAAATCGGAGCACACAGTAGACTTCAATACTATATACACACCTCAGCTGTTGTTATACTTCCATTGGCTGCTGGTGCCGTGTAGGTCTTTGACCAAGCCACTCCAGGACTAAATAACTCCGACACTGAACCTTCGTGATTCGTGCGCAAATGGTTAATACGGGCCAGAACATTTTTTTAGCCACTTAAAGAAGCTGGACGACCCTACAGTGCTTTGGACTGTATCTTGTCTCGAAATCTTTTCGCGAAATATCACTGCCCCTACTCATAACTCAGTCAGTTTTCTAGTGGTACAGAGTCCCGTCTAGCAAGGAGGTTCTGTCGTGTATATCCTCTATGCTTAACCTTGGGACGTCCTTAACATATTATTTCCTATTCTGGTCGCAACACTGGTGTTTGGCGCAAACTGTCATTTACAGGATCGCTAATCACAGGGGGTCATCAGCTGTGCTTCGTGATTGCATACGCAGATTTAAGTGTTTGTATTTTTGCGTTTATTCTCTCATCTGTAGAGTGAATAAAAAGGGGGGGGGGAGAGCGAATGCGAGAAAGTCTGTAACCACACGCAGTGTTCCGACATTGGGCTGTTTTTATTGGCCAACAGCAATATCAAAAACAACGTGGATAGGATATGTTAAGTGGTCAAATGCTTGCACACTTATCATAATATACTCGTAGTAACTTTGCAACTACATTATATTTGAGTTAGGCAATTTGTATTAAAGGATGGGTCTGTTGAAAATCCAAACGTACACAGATCAGTTTATCACTGTTGACCATGTGGTTTCGACAGCTGTGTAGGCGATGCATGAACCACTGTTGGCGGACATGCGCAGACGACGAAAATCGGCCTACATCACTTTTAGTCAATGGTCTCGCCATAGGCTAAAGATGAGGCAGACCGATCTCGCGGGCCGCGCACAACCAGTCTCCGTGTGGCAACATTGAGATTATTTTCTGCCAGTACGACTAGCAAAAACGACGTGGATTAGATTTGAGGTTAGAACACTGATCACTGGTTAGTAAACAAATGCTTTAAGATGTTTGTATACTTCCTCTAACCTAGTTACAATGTAGGTTTATTAAATTGTAATTAGTAAAACCATTTAATGCATATAAATGTAGTCGTATTTTGAAAATTAAGATATAAACAAACACGTTCATAAGTGTTAACCATGTGACTTTGACAGTTGTGTTTTTTTGGGGTAGGTCAACGTTGGGCACATGCGCAGAAGGCGAATAATCGGTCTACCTCATCTTTAGTGTATGGGTCTCACATGCAGTTTGTGGACGCCATTTTACCGTACTGTGATGCTGCTGCCATCTTACGAACGGCGGGCGAAACTCGAGCCGAACTCCGCGAGAAGCACAGAAACTGCTGTCTCGGGGCGGCGACATCTGACCTTTGCGGGACTCGCACGGTTGCGGAAACTTCCAGAGGCAGGGCCTGGGGCACCGCACACGCGGAACAAAGTGTGGTGATGGAACTGGAAGTGGCAAGGGCACGCCGGGAAACCACCGGCACACCTCCGGTCCGTGCGTCTCGCAAGGGCCGGGATTACGACACTTCACGTCACGACAGTGTTACCATGTTTTGAAAGCAAATTTTACTAAAGAATACTTCAAAACCGCCTTAAATATGAAAAAAAAAACTTAATAAATTACTTGACTGTTTTCAAGGAAACATGAAATTACAAAAGATGCTAAAAATCATTTTAAAAATACCCTCAGTACAGAAAATATTAATGTGTTTCTCGTCTGTCTTTCAAAGCAATGATTTTTTACAGAAGAAAGATAATTGGGGAAATTGCTGATTAAGTACAGCAAACTACCCTTTATACAACCCTCCACTTTCATGTAAATAAAAGGGTTGGCCACTGTCTTATTGCATAAAATGTTCCTGCGTTGAGATTTGATCGAATTCTAACGTACCTTTTTTGAGAAGTGCTTGCTAAATAACAAAGATATTCCTTTCACTTCACGTTTCCAGGACTCAATGTTTTCCGTTAAAAAAATTAATTAATATACACAAAAAGTTTTAGCGGAAGTGACACAATGCCTGAAAGGTAGGCAAACTGACCAAGTAATGGAGGAATTATTAACAACAATTTATCCATAGTATGAAGATTTCTGTAACTAAAATGAATAAAACTTTAGTTTAATTTAATGTCAGTTCCGATAATTAGCAATAATACCACTTACAAACTCGATTTTGCTTTGGTATAAGTTGCTTTGTATATTTATACCTTATTTTTCTTTGGGAATCACCCGCAGAAATATTTCTGGTGAATTTTCGTACACGCTCTACAATGTGTGATTTACACTGAAATAAAAACGTGTTATGCACACGTGGGTGTGTTACGACGTAAGACTTAAGGTATTCCGTTTTGAATTGACTTAAAGTGGCCTAATTAAATCTTAACAAGGTAAAGTGTTTCCATGAAACTGGACAATATATGTAACTGTCAGAATCTGACCTCTTTCATATGCTTTAAACAGTAGTTACGTTATTGTGACTACGAACTACAAATTTCTTTTCATCTGCAAGAGAGAATATAGACTTTTAATGTCAAAATTGACGCTGTTCATCTGCAACATACAGAAGTTACACTATCGTCTCGTCTAACGTTCATTCAGGAGATGACACCCCACTTTAGATATCGCGCGTTTCCTTCGATTTAATATCCCGAATCTGGGGCTAAGGCGCACGTCTACCTGGAGATATTTTTCACTTTCAAGGCACAAAAGCAAGGAAGCGTGTTATGTTGCATCACGCTGTTTAGGCCCGCCATAATTGTAACGTGGCAGCCTCACAGTTAGGCGCCATATTGTAATGCCGCACGTCAAGATATTGACCTTGACGGTTGGAAATTACCATTTGGCTAGTTCGGCGATAATCGCCCGAGTATTTGTACTGCGGGCCCCGGTCACCACCCCCCCTCCTCTTACAAGATAAGAGCAAGGCAGGCGACATCTGCCAGCAGCGTCATCCAAACTGCATCGTAGCCCGCTTAACTGCGCCATTAGTTAAAGATAATTGAACTTTCTAGATAAAAACTGTCAACGCAGTCTGAAAGTTTCTAATCTAATAATGACGCCCAACCCAAACTTAAGATTTCTGAAACGGCAACCGGATGCCTGATAAACGTTATTCCACGATAAACCAACTACGGCTGCTTTAATTTTGAATCCCTATAAAATATTACGAAGTTTTGCAAAACCAAAGAAAATGAACCACGTATTTCGAAAATTACTAATACTTAGAGAGACCTGAAAAATTCGCGGATTCATTTCGGGACAAGCTATAATTCAGGAAACACGTGTGTTAATAAAATGTCAACCATTGGTCCACGCGGTGTTTGACACCTCCTGGAGAAGGCTGGCCCAATCTTTGCCTTCCGCTGTGACGGCAGACAACCAATGCGCAGTTGATATCGGCATATATGTACGTAAGAGTATAGAGTCTGCAGGTCATTTAACTCGCAAATTTTTCAGGTCTCTACTAATACTGCGTCATTACAAGCGGTAAGGGCGACTCTGACACGCGCATGAGCGCTCAGTTGTCGATACGCGCAAGACTTCGAACTAGCGAGCAAGCTTTCCGTCGTAAAATATTTAATCTGAAACTTTAAGCATTGAACTTATAACTTTATCGGTGAAAAGTTTGTAGCAACGTTCAGCGCAGGGCCATATCATAGTTTCGCAGGTGTTCGCTCACGCTGTTGTTAAACTTTAGCCGTCTGAAAATGCCGTTTCTGGCCTTGCTGAAGAGCTTCAAAGTGTTGTTTGCAATAAGCAAGATATGAAGAAATTCAATTCCACCCTAGCCTGAAGTGTTGCTTCATATCGTGCGGAAACAAACTGTGCACATGTAAAATTGCTTTTTTTTTTTTTTTTTTTAATGCGTATTACAAAAACATTGCAGCCCAGTTCGAGTGCGAGGTGCATTGGGACCAAGAGGTTTCCGGTTCGAGTTCGTTGTAGTGCAAGTATACATTTGCCGGTTTCGAGGAATATGTTTAGGATCGCTTAATTCGTACGCGCCTTAACCTTCCGTGTTATATTTCCGGTATAAAATTAGTGGCATAATAAGTAAAGCCAGTTAAATAAATAAAATATTTCGGATGTTTTCTGATGCCTTAATGTCATCACAGTACACAAATGAACAATGTTACGCGCGTTAATACGCCCCTAGGTCCTTGATTGCGGTCTTGAACCAGTTTTCAGCAGTCCGTTAGGTTCTCAGTTTGTATGGACTGCTTGTACGTTACATGATACTTTTTCGCTACACTGGCGTTGTCTTTTAAACTGAGAACAACTGGAACCCATACGTGACGCAACTGAACTGGTACATGTCGCAGTGCAGGACCATTCTAGGGGCCTTGGCTGGTAATTTTATTCGATCTTCATCACTTGTGAGCGAAGGACTAATAATTAGAATGAGCAAAACAATCTCAATAGGTAATCCGAGGCTGAGAAGAGCGCTGTACGTGATAACCCATTACCAGGTGCAGTGATATTTCGTGAAAAGATTTCGAGACAAGATACAGTCCAAAGCACTGTAGGGTCGTCCAGCTTCTTTGATTGGTTGGCTGAAAAATGTTCTGGCCCGTGTTAACCGTTTGCGCACGAATCACGAAGGTTCAGTGTCGGAGTTACTTAGTCCTGGAGTGGCTTGGTCAAAGACGGACACGGCACCAGCAGCCGATGGAGGTATAAAAAACAGTTGAGGTGTGTATATAGTATTGAAGTCTACTGTGTGCTCCGATTTTAACGCGAAAAATCACTGGCCCTACCCATTACCTTTCAAAACTCCCGACTCAAAACAGTTTTTTTTTTAAAACAAACATCGACTCAGTGAATAAGCGGAGGGTTCACGTGTTTTTATACATGGAAAATATTACGTTACATGGTTCAAAATATTGTTTTTATATGCACTATTTTCCTCTTTTACGATTCCCCCTTTCTACTGTGCTCATCAGTGGTATTTATTTCTCTTTATGAACGAATGTAAGATGGGGTGCATGAAGAAGTTCGAAGGTATAAACTTCATAGTAAAACTTCACCGCAAAAAAAATTGGGAAAATTGCCTGACAATTGTAAGGTAAAATTCGCAAACGTGTTTGGGAAACGTATTTTTCTTTACTTGTAAGATAGTATTGCCGCACTCTGGAGTCAAATTCACCTACATGACNTTACCTCACTACGTGCGCATATCCTCGGCATTGTCTCAACAGCTGGGTGTGGGGATGGGAGGAAGAAACAAAACGAGGCGCCATGTTGGACAGTTAGTAGGACTTATATCCGTTAGCGCAGAGGTAATACTAAGCAGCATAAATAAATTTTAAGGTAGAACATCTCTAAAATACTCATATAGAATAGTTACAAATGGAAAGCTCGTGAAAAAAAAGGGGGAAAATTAGACAATTTGTTCTCGTGTTCAAATCTCAATATATGCCTAAATCTTTACACGCGTAATTTTTACGACAAGAGAATTATTAACCCCTTTGTTCCCAAATTAATTATAAAGTTCTGGCGTTACAAATAATACATTTTTTGATGCGTGCTGTACTTAAGTTTACAGAGAACATGTTTCGTTAATACAGCCAATGAGCTGCAGACGTTGTGTTTATTGGTCGGAGATATGAACCAGTGATAACGTAGAGCAGTAGCATGGTTTACGAATCAGTTACCCCCACGGAAGATCATTGGTTACTGAGCTTCGCATTGTACAGTACCGGTCAAATGTAACCTTCCCGTTCAACTTGTAGGGAATTGTCTGCAATGGGAATTAAATGGTTAAAAGACTAGGAAAGATATTGACTTCAAAGTACTAATAATTCCACTAAAAAAAATAACACAAACTTTGCTTTGTACCGCACAAAAGTAACTAAGCAATCTGTAACACAAAAATAATTATTATAACCAGTTCCAGGAGTAACTAATTGGTCAAGTTGCTCTTAGAATTGTTCTGTCAAATATTAAAGCTAATAGGAAATCATAAAAAGTAAGAATTTCACAGGCATTATTTACTAACCAAATATTAAAACATTGCAAATAAAAACAATAAAATTTAAAACTAAAAAACAATCTCAACATCAGATAATTTAAGTTTCAATCACATGAGCTTCAATTAATTTGTCAATCAATATAAAGTCGAATGAGCAAGGAATTAATTTATGTGATATACTTTAGCAACAACAGATAAAAATGATAAGGTAAATTTAAGTTCTCATTACATTTCGTTACTAGTTGGAAGGTTAGCAAAATCATTAGCTAAGTAATATTTTAACAATAAGGTGACAACATGTTTACATAATGACATTATTCATTGAAAATATTACACATTACCATAAGCATTTACAAGAACAGAGGTTTGTTAACATTACGTATAACTAGGGCCAGTGACTTTTCGCGTAAAAATCGGAGCACACAGTAGACTTCAATACTGTATACACACCTCAACTGTTGTTATACTTCCATTGGCTGCTGGTGCCGTGTCCGTCTCCAAGCCACTCAAGACTAAGTAACTCCGACACTGAACCTTCGTGATTCGTGGGCAAACGATTAACACGGGTCAGAACATTTTTTAGCCAATCAAAGAAGCTGGACGACCCTACAGTGCTTTGGACTGTATCTTGTCTCAAAATATTTTCGCGAAATATCACTGCCCCTACCTATAACGAATATGTTGCTACATGTTAACCTAAACATAAGTAACATTGCATTGACAAAACGAGGTTAAATACAAATAACCAACGGTCTAAACATTTATTCAAATCAAATAGGTCAACCTATACGAACAATTATAAACTAAACACAAATAAATCTGTTACACTATAACACTGAAATTACGTAATTCACAAGTCAGGTAGTTATTTCTGTTGTTATGTTCTGTTCGAGCTAATAATAAGAAATATTTTAGGAAAAACTTGTAGTTCTTTTAATTAGAAATTTTGCAGGTAACTTAATTTAATACTTTTTTATTTTCCGTTGCTGTGGTTTAACCGATAACGCACCGGCCTCCCAAGCTAGAAGAATGTGGTTTGCGCCCACCCACAGGTAAGTGTCGAGGATTTTAGAATTGTGGTATCGGTTACTATTCGTCTGGGGATATAGGTATTAAAGAAATAATCAGTTGGCCCTGCTAATACTCATGAATTTTTAAAAATATAATTTTATTATACAATACCGTTAATATTCCTTTACTTGTATTGGATTTCTTTATTATTTCGTAAGGTAATTTTCCGTACGATTAGGGAATTGTTCTTTACTTGTTATGTAAATTGGTAATTTTCTAGTTTAGGGGCTTTTCTGAAAATAATAAAAAAAA
>NQII01000725.1:407341-444742 GCA_002778355.1 Clitarchus hookeri
TTCAAAACGTAAACAAACTGTCAGAAACAGTCACCTCACAAACTTGTTCAATTTTTTAAAATATGTTGTACTTATTTTAAAGCTATGCCCCCAATATATTCGTGTTCTACGTTATTAGTAGAGTCGAAATATACCACTTTCTGGAGTTTTTTTATATTATTTTCAGAAAAGCCCCTAATCTAGAAAATTACCTGTAAATTTACTCTACATTTAAGAGGTAATTTGTACCTTACATGTAAGGGAATTTAATCTCATATTTTTTTTTACAGTGTTGGTAAAGCACTCGGAAAATCACCAGTTCCACCGTAGTTGACCGCGATGTAACGGTGACCNTAGAGTCGAAATATACCACTTTCTGGAGTTTTTTTTTATTATTTTCAGAAAAGCCCCTAATCTAGAAAATTACCTGTAAATTTACTCTAAATTTAAGAGGTAATTTGTACCTTACATGTAAGGGAATTTAATCTCTTTTTTTTTTTACAGTGTTGGTAAAGCACTCGGAAAATCACCAGTTCCACCGTAGTTGACCGCGATGTAACGGTGACCNTTTTTTTTTACAGTGTTGGTAAAGCACTCGGAAAATCACCAGTTCCACCGTAGTTGACCGCGATGTAACGGTGACCTCTCGTCTGCGAAGCGCACGACGTGACCAGACACGTTAGACGAGAAAGGAGCCGTTGCCCCAGCTGACAGCCTGCGATGCAACCATTCCTAGTCCACTCCGTTCAAGATCCTCGTGTTTATTGAACAATCAGGTGGGAGTTCGCTACTCTTGCCCCCCCCCCCTCCGCCGCCCAGGAAGGATAAGGGTGGTAAACATGAATAACAACTTGTCTACCGGGGAAACCTGGCGGGCAAAGCAGCTGCGATGGGGAACTGCCGTAATCGGCTAGGCAAATTAGGAAAAATAGGGGAAAGTTTAGGTATAGTCGTAATCGTTGTCACTCCTAATGTTTTTTTGGGTCGCTGAATACGAATCTGAGGTTTTTTGACAGAATTTTTGCCCGGAACATTGTTTTTGTTTTTGCAAAAAACCTTTAAATTTTGGTACTGTTTTTGGTTTTCTGCCTATATCTTGGGAACTATGCATTTTGTTGAAAAGACCATTCTATACAAAATTAAAGTAGACAAAATTGCCTACATTTTATGTCCATAATATTGTTTCTGCGACCAACCGTTCCGCCGCTAGAGTGCGCCAAAAAATAAAAAAAATTACCAAAAATCGCAAAAACGCCATATTTCTACTTTCTACGCCCGATGTCCGTGGAAACGACTCGTGTTATGATATTTTTGACCATGTATGGTATTGAAATTGATGGGGCAGTGGATGGAAGGGCTTGCCTTTCCTAACCCACTGCATTGAAATGACAACACCCGCGCTCTGAGCTTCGGCGGTGATGGAAAGCTCCGGCTAGTCCACTCCTTGGCTGTCGACCTGCGTCGACACATGCGGTTGAGTAACCGCTTGCAGCAGCTTGCTGACAAGTTTACTGGCAGACGACAGCAAGCGTCGACAGCGGCGTACACTGAATTCTCTCCAAAGTATGCCTGTTCCTAATGTGCCACAGTTGTCTCACTTCTTAGTCTATCAGGTAAACAGACTCGTCTAACTTTATGGCCTGTTCGCGGTTTCTTCACAATTTTCGAATCAAACCTTTGAGAAACCACCCTATGTATGGTGTGTTTGGTTGTCTCTTAATATGGCACGTATTACAAGCGTTTTTATACTTGTATTAATATAAAAGTACCTCATTTTTAGTTAAAATTAACCTTTACATATATTCTGTATAAGTCATAATATTTANTTGTATTAATATAAAAGTACCTCATTTTTAGTTAAAATTAACCTTTACATATATTCTGTATAAGTCATAATATTTAATTTATAATTAATACGAATAAAACAGGAAGAAAAAAAAGTGTGTTGGTAATGCCTGGTAAAAAATAGTTCATATGCAAATTAGTATTACACAGACTGCGTACGAATCCGGTGCGCTGTCCCTTGGGGGGGGAATTTTCTAGAATTAGCTAAGCTTTGTTATCATGAGGCGGATGAATATTTTGGAAATGTCCACATGAGTCTGTGAAGAGCTGAACATTTTATTGGGCATTCCGAATTGCTTTCGGCATATCTTGCTGTTCACTTGTTCACATAGAGATCATCAGTTGTACCGATGTAAGGATAGTGTTGCACTCAAAAATAGTTATACCTGGGGTGACCGTTCAAATTAATTTGATTATTTAACATTCCAATAAGTTTCTGTCTGTGTGTTTATTGAAGATAAGTATGATTATAGTATATCTTACTGTAGTTACAATTATTATTAGTATTATTATGATATGGTCGTGAAGGAAGATTAATTGTTCTATTAAAGGTGATGCTCTATCTTGTAATAAATATAAATTAGGCCAGGTAGATATTTCTAATAAAAGTTATTTATAATCTTTACATACAAATCTATTGCACTAATCTGCAATATTGGAATTTAATTAATGTTTGTAATTCACTATAGGTGTGTTATGTTGGTGATAAATTATGCCTGCATTCCAGTGATCTGTGATCTGAAGAGTGTTTGTCGTATTGATGTTATTCTTTCTCATAAGATTATAATGAATATTATTATTCTTATTGTTGAAATAAGTGCTCCTATTGAGGAGATAATATTTCACGATGTGAATATATCAGGATATATCATAGTCTGTTCAAAGCCGTTGCCGTAATAAGTTCACCAATAACAGCTGTGATCCGAATAAATAGTATTTACAAGTTTACCAAGCTCAATCAAGTATTCTACGGCTGAGCGATGTTTTGCAGCACGGTGATATTTTTTGAGGATCATACTACTTTTTTTTTTTTTTTTTTTAATTTAATGCCTTTTGGTTACCAGACTTAACATTAAAATTGGTTATAAATACACATCGTATATTAAAAATTAAAAGCCAGGGAATGCAAATAAATGATTTTCCGTGTGACGCACGAGCCCCATGTTGAGACGGGTAAAAATGAAGACGTTTACCAAGAAGATGAGGCACAGTTTTTTTTTTCCAGTTATAAACTAACTTTCTAGTGAATCTCTCTTGTTATTACATTACTTATATAATGACTTCTCTCAGGCGTAAAATGGTTCGTAATGAATTTTGAGCAAGTGACAAATTAATACGTTTCAATAACGCGACAGCACAGTACCGTTTAACAAGATTCATCACCGTTCCCAAAAGAAATACAATGGAATAATGCGAGCAGCACTGTACCTTCCCATTGCCACGTCCTTTGTGGCAATTATGGAATGAGCTACTGTATTACAAATTCGTTTACCCACCAAACTCGATAACGGGAATTAAAACACAACATTTTGCAAATCAACGAAAATTTGGGTTGAAAAGATAGTTTATGAAAGTGTTTACATCGCTTTCATTTTAATATTTATTCAGCAAAATTGATTTATTTTTAAACTCAGAAATAGCCAACTATCGTATTGAAATACATAGTAAATTTGCGAATAATTTGTTAGAGTGTACATCTTGAGCAGGGCTTTCAGCAGTGCTCAGTTTACCAGTGTTTGCCTTGAAATACATGCATTTACCGGCAGGCATTAATTTTTCAAAGGTTGGTAACGAAGGTAAACCGCGAGTCGGCAACACGGGCACTGCAAATTTCCGCGAGGGCGAACGGAAAAAAGAGTTGCGCGGTGCATGTCTGGACCAGTGTTTGCCTTGAAATACATGCATTTATCAGCAGGGATTAATTTTTCAAAGGTTGGTAACGAAGGTAACCGCGAGTCGGCAACACGAGCGCTGCAAATTTCCCCGAGGGCGAACGGAAAAAGAGTTGCGCGGTGCATGCCCTGGCGGATGGAGAACGCCGGGCTGGTTTACGGAAAGGGGGGAGGGGGAGCGGAGACCGAACGTTTCCTGAGTAAATTTATCGAGGAGGTGTTTGTTTGGTGGCCGGATTCCTCCGAAATGAATTTACGACTTCCTGCCGGCTGCCGGCGGCGACATCCGCGCTACCAACCCCGCCTTATCTCGCGCGCTTGTTTGAGTGCCGGCGCCAACGTAACCCGCGTCGGGGTGCGTCCGCCCGACGACCGCGACAACCTACACGCCACTCAGCGCCTGGCTTGAGTTGGTCAGCGCGGCGGCGGTAAGGGCTACATTGCCGCTCGCATCGAGTGCGCCGTCGCCGCTACGCGCAAGCCTCTGAAATGGCGTGCAGTGTTCTCGTCACGCTGTGTCTACCTACGAGACTCTCAGCGGCGACATTACCATTTCATTGGTGGGAAGTCCGTGTAGACTATTCACGGTAAAGCGAGCTCTTTTGAAAGCCCTCTCATTTGGAATAATAGTCAATAAATATATTTTATTTTAGCCTTAGATGTTAACTTCCGAGTGTTGTGGTATACACACACTGTGTTTATTACTTACACGACAATATTTATTTAAAAAGGTTGTAAAAGGATAAAAAATGGCTGACAGGAAAAAAGTAACTAGGTTTTCAAAAGTGCTAACTTTAAAGTGGACAGACTATATCAAGTTCAACGCAGGGCCCTTGGGTACTTGGCAAGTATCTGACCCGTGTATTTTGAGGTATAGCTAGGGATAGGAAAATTTCACGAGTTCAATGACCGTCGTCCAGGGCGTGTGTAATGAGCTGTGATCCAATTGCAAAGGCTGCTTCAGTGTACACGTGTTGGGCGTCTATCTTGTCCTGAAAAGAATTCGCGAAAATGTTCCTATCCTTATGTATAGCTAGGTGCAGTGATATTTCGCGAAAAGATTTCAAGACAAGATACAGTCCAAAGCACCCTAGGGTCGTCCAGCTTCTTTGATTGGCTAAAAAATGTTCTGGCCCGTGTTAACCGTTTGCGCACGAATCACGAAGGTTCAGTGTCGGAGTTACTTAGTCCTGAGTTGCTTGGTCAAAGACGGACACGGCACCAGCAGCCAATGGAGGTATAACAACAGCTGAGGTGTGTATATAGTATTGAAGTCTACTGTGTGCTCCGATTGCTACGCGAAAAGTCACTGGCCCTATGTATAGCATATTAAAATAGTTGTTTTTAAAATGTGCTGGAGTTCTCTGAAACGGCGTTTCTAATGTGCGCAACGTCTTGCTAGTGATCGACAGGCATAATCTGAAGCGCGTGTTCTTTTATTAGTTCATCACATTGGATGCACGTTTAATAGTTTCATAAAAAAATACGTGGATTTGAAACATACTGTATCGCAGTTGAGTGCCGGGTAGGCGACCCCCTTAAGGGGAACCTGCCTCTTTAGCCTGTGTTCATTTATTTAAAAACGAAAATTTCGATATCACCCTTATACCAGGTGGCTGTTGATCTTACGCAGCAATACCACCATAACGACTGAACAACAATCTGGTACTTACGTCACAATATTGATTTTGCCAGATTTTGGCAAAATTAATATTGTGGCGTAATTATGAGTAGGACCTACGTCGTTCCCTTTCTAGTCTGTACTGAATTATAAGGTCAATAGCTAGTTGAATATGCTAGTACTTTCGGAATTTTCTTTTATTAAAAAATGTTAACAAACTAAAAGAAAACCAACAATCCAAGACGGCGCGAAGGGGGAACATTCCCCTCAAAGGGGGATCATTTCCCACCATCTTGGATTCATGCAATTTTTGCCGCAGCCTGCAGATCATATTTAGTTTTGTATTTTACGGCTCGACTACGCCACTGGCGCGTCAGTGCTCCGTTGTAGCGCTCACGCGCGTAGGCTAAAGATGAGGTAGACCGATTATTATTCTTCTGCGCATGTACCCAAGATTGACCTACCCCAAAGGAATACAACTGCCAAAGTCACTTGGTCGATAGTGATGAACGTGTACGTGTATATCTTAATTTCCAAATGACAACCACTATTAGTATAAAAAACTACTTTTACAAAATTTGTATTTAATCAAACTGCATTTCAAAATGGTTCGAGGAAGTACACGAACATCTCAAAGCACTTGTTTACTCAACAGTGTTCCAACCTCACATCCAATCCACGCCGTTTTCACTAGCCGCATTGGCAGAAAAGCAGTTCAGTGTTGGGACACGGAGATTGGTTGTGCGCAGCCAGCGAGATCGGTCCACCTCCTCTCGCGTGTTCGGCTTCCTTCTCCTGTTTGCTTCTTTACTTCAAGCTCTCCGGTACATCCTGCATCCCGCGCTTGCGCATTTAGTCTATTTGCAGTTTCTTCACATTTTTAAACCAAACTTTGAAAAATGTATTACGAGTTTAGTTGTTTCCTAAATATGTCGTGTTTCACAAGCATTTTATAGTTGTGTTAACACAAAAGTACCTTATTCTTGGTCAAATTGAATGTATATTGATATTTTGTCTATAAATTACAATAGTAGTATGATTTGGGAAGTGTTGAGGCATCGGCCTCTTGGCGTTGGAGCTAGGCGCCAGCCGCCATCTTAGATCAATGTGACCTTTGAACTTTGACATTTGACCTTTAACCCCTAAAATTAAATAATAATTTAAAAAATACAAAAAAAATCCCAAAATTTTTAAAAATACCAAACTTTTATTAAAAAAGTATATAGAAATATTAAAAAATATTTTAATCGTAAAAATTATATATAAAAAAACTTCAATTTTCGGAAGTTCCCTCTTACCACCCTCCGACGACACTCATTTCGCCGCCATGGTAGATGCAGTCCACCATCTTGGTAGGTGCAGTCCAGCATCTTGGTAGGCGTCACAGCCACCATCTGCCATCCTGGTAGGTGTGGCCGTCAACTATCTAAATATTTCCATGTAAGTAATAAACTCAGTATCGGACTCGAAAGTTAACGTATAAGACTGCAATAAAATATATTTATTGACTATTATTCAAAACGAGAAGGCTTCAAAAAGTGTTCACTTTACCGTGAATAGCTTATACACACAAAAAACGTCTACTGAACCATTGTAACGACGATATTTGGTTATCATAGTCATTACTATACAGAGTGATTCTAAAATCATGGGACAAACATTGAGGGGTGGTAGAGCTCACTAAAACAAACAATTATTGTATAGGAATATATGGGCGGGAGTGACGCGTTGAGGCACAAACACAAAAACATAACGCATGAAATGCAACACATTGTTTATTTACAACATCGCCGCTAAATGCCTTTTTACAGCAATGTTTATAATAATTGCTCAAAATTGCTACCACCGACAGTAATGCAAGCTTGGTAGCGTCGGTGGAGTGATTGGCGAACATATTCAAATACGCCGGGTATTTCACGCACGCCACCATTGTCAGCCAATCACGCCATATGCAGAGGTCGCCAAGCATGCGTGACTGTTGGCGGATGCATTTCCAGCAACTGTTTTAACATTTTCTGTATGGAATCACTCGTTAAGTATGCTGCCAATGAACATTTTATATTTCCGTTGCTATGTTTTTGTGTTTGTGCTTCAACGCTTCACTCCCGCCCATATATAATCTATACAATAATTGTTTGTTTTAGTGAGCTCTACCACCCCTCAATGTTTGTCCCATGATTTTAGAATCAGCCTGTATAGATCAAACAAATGTAATGTTTGTGGTAAACCTACTTTGCAGTGGTCCATATTTAAACAAATTTTTCTTTGCAGCAACAAATTACGTGCTGCAGCAAAGAAAGTGTTTTTACAGTGCTGCACACAGGAACAAAGCTCGGGGTTTGAATAATTGCAGCGCAACCAAATGAGGCACGCTAGTTATACCTGACGACGTCAAGAGAAATTTAGATTTCATTTACCTTTGATGCAAAAACTTAAGGTTTCGTGATGCTCTGCTGCACTGCTGCTTTCGGAGTCTGTGAACTATTTATGGCCATCGAATATATTTTTCGTACGAAGAGTATCACTTCTACAACTGATAGAATTTGTTTAGATTTTTCAGAAGAGGTTTTGACTGAAGGGAAAACTAACGCACTCGTTCGTAAAGAAAATACAGTCTACAAACTGTTTTCACAACAAAACTTAGTTAATTAATAAATGAAGGTGTTTATTACGCTCAGCTTTGTTGCTGTGCTTATGATATTATTCTAACACGTATGTTGGGTGGGTTGTGTGGTCTGAGGAGGACTAATGCCTTTAACGTTAACACAGATCACACACGTGCCATCATTTCCTGCCTGTTTCCTCGGCATATATAGCAGATTGTAGGATGTAATTTGTCTTCACGCGTATATACAAAATTTGCATGTTGCAGAGTCGTCAGTGTCGTATGTCAGTATTAACAGTTATAACAAATAATAATTTGTCCAATGCTCAATCCTCGTCTAATTCACTTCTCTTACAACAATTAAACTTTTTGTAACCCATTCCAGCTTGTATGATGCTTCCCTAAAAAAAAAAAAAAAACTACCCGTCAAATGTTTTTAGCGTTTCAATTGGCGAGAAGATCAAAACAACTTGCCAGGACCTCCAGGCAAAATTTTTTCGCGCGCGCGCACGTGTGTGTGTGTATATATATATATATATATATATATATATACACTTTTGGACTATTATTTACTGCCAATATCATCAAGATTGATGTTACACCACAGATGAGCCAGATTTGTTAAGCCTCATTTGTTTCCTATGTTACTCACATTCTCTCATGATTGTATCGAGGCAACGAGTTCAGGCATAAAGTATACCGACGTAAGGCAAAACCTGAAATTACATAAGACACTTGCTGACTTGAATGGTTCGTCGTATATCTTTAATCGGCTGGTAATCTACAGAACCGTTAATCGATTGTCTTGATGATAGTCCCTGTTCTCGAGTTCAGTCGGACCGTCGCAATCAGTTTCTCCCCGAAGACGACACCACTACGCGAAACGATCCACGACGCTCCGTATTCCAGCAATGCTGAGACACGTCTGGTTGGCACCACTGCGCCCTGGGATTTTGCCGTAAATTGTGGTTATGTTGTGCATCTCGTTCCAACAAATTACTTCACATCTCCTCGGCTCAGATCACAATTATTTCCACCGTTATACACTGTCCACAGTCTGGTGAGTAATTTCGGAAGCCCAGCTCCCTAAATCTGGATCAGCGACGCACGTTGAGTACAGTACCAACCAAAAACAACCTTCCTGTGCGTCATGCGTACTATTGGGCAACTGCGTCATTGTAATTTAAAAAAAAAAATGTAAAATTTTAATGTAAATATTTTTTCCAGGACACAAATGTAAGTCGATATTTTGTTGCCAGTTTATTAATTTGTTTATTGAAACAACTTCTATTACACAAGTTTTTTGGCCAACACGTTTTCATTCGTTCAAGAGTAACTAATAAATATTAATATTATTTTCTCTCTGACGAATGAAATGCGCTGGCAAAACATCAATACGTATGTTTTAAATATATCCAGGTTGCCGGAACCCAGTACCGGTTCTTAAATATCCTTCATACATAATTTATATGTTTTGTATATGAAATGGATCACATTGCATGTGATTTAGTTGGCAATGTTAATTAGGAGCATAGAAACTTGGGCTCCCATATTCCGAAATTCTCGACTTTCTGGTGTTATATTTTGAAAACGGTAATAATTTGACTACAAATATTTACATGTATGTGGTCCTTATAAAGATATAATTCAGATAATGAAATAAAACATCATCGTGAAATATCGCCTTGAGTCGTCCTTGAGTAAGTCTGGTCTTTGAAAAGCTTCAAAGTCAGCAAAAACCGTTGAGGAAACCGTGTTTTAAAGTACAGCGACAATGCTGTAACTCTTCTGAACGGATTACTGTATTAAAATCCTTATAGTCGCCGCTTGAAATTCTCTGAGGAAAGAGAACACACGCGGAGTTTGTTCGAGCTATTTTCAATCGCCATCGCGATGCTTCCTCGCGGCTGGAGGTGACCTTGAAGCGTGTACCAGTTGTTTTTTTTTTTACCGGGGGAGTATAACCCCTTAAAGCCGCTCGAAGGCCGTCCCGACCGCCAGTTTCCCACACGTACGACGGCGACCCTCCGAGAGAAGCGAGCGGGCTTCTCATTCACTGGAGGTGTCGGCGACTCAGGCGGGCCACGTGTCCGGCTCCCGTGCTGGCTGCAGACGCAGATATAATCAGCCGGCGGCATTCAGCCGTCACGAACTCCTCCCCCTTCATCGACTCCTCTCCTCCCCCCTCCCCCGCTCTTCTTTCAGAGACCGACCGACGAGACGCACACTAAGGACGAGGTAGACCGATTATATTCGTCTTCTGCGCATGTATCCAACATCCACCTACTATAGTCAGTTCACGACTGGAAGAGACTTTTGAAAATCAACCTTTGAAAAAACACCCTAGCCGTTAGCTACATGCATATAACATTACAAGCAGCGGCGAGCGCGGATACAGTTAGGCCGTCAGGTTGCCAGCACAAAGAGAGTAAATAGTTCTAAAGTTTTAACGTAATTGTTAATTTATCGCTTACAAATGGTTGTCGAAAAGAATTTTATCGTATTATGCCAATTATTAATGACGTGATGCTAACGTATTTAGATTTCAACGTCTTTTGGATAGTTACACAATCCCGCTCAAGGCGAAAGTAGAGCGGCCATTTGTTGACTAACCAGTATTCCTTGTGTTGTTTACTGGGTGTGGTCGACACACGTGCCAGAGAATTTGTGGGATTCTTGTTTAACCTATAACAATTCATTTATCGGTTGTTTTTTTTTACTAATATCCGCTCTTTATTATTTGGTTTTTCATAACGTATGATTTTAATTTGTGATAACTTTCTCGTACAGATTCCTTTTGCTTCAGTAACCTGTATAAGAGATTACTCGTAGTGCGTTCTAACGTGTTTAATATTTTTTAAATTTATTTCAGGTTTGCTTAAAATTTTATTTACTGTATTTTACGTTGTATGTTGCGGTAGTTTTTGTGTGCAGTCATGAGTTGTAGCAAGGTGAAGAAACGAGAGGTTACGACTCACCAACGCCAACAGGACATAATTAACCTCGCCGAATCTTTGTATTCACTGATTAGGCGAGGGGAAATGCAACCCTGCAACGTCGTGGAAAGAGTGGCAGAAATGTTGAAAATCTCCAGATGTACAGTGCTAAGGTATGTTAAAATATGTAAAGTATTAATCATAATAAAAATAATTCATGGCAAATCTTATATTTCCACTCCGCTAATAATGCAGAACACGAGTATACGAGCGGCATTAACGTGCGACTAATTTCGTAATATGTGCCCACCTAACCTAACAGAACAGAACCTAACCCCACGATGGGTGAATCACTATTTTACATTTTTTAACTAACCTAGGATTGTTGGGTTTTACACTAACCTAGGATTGTAGGGTTATATAGACTCAAATGTGAGTATGAATCACCTAACCAAAAGGTGGTATTACAATGTGTAATTAAAAATAAAAATTACTTTGTGTTGGAATTTGTGTACCCCTGCGAGGGATTCTTCATAAACAACCCAATATATACACTGGAAATTTACTATAAAAACAACTGACAATGG
Source organism: Clitarchus hookeri (assembly GCA_002778355.1). Taxonomy (NCBI): domain Eukaryota; kingdom Metazoa; phylum Arthropoda; class Insecta; order Phasmatodea; family Phasmatidae; genus Clitarchus; species Clitarchus hookeri. The sequence goes on from NQII01000725.1 coordinate 418,807, forward strand.
TAAGGTAAATTGCCTCTATAGTGAGTATGTTATAGCCAATTAATTTTATATAGGTTATGGAGAGATGGTGCATTGTAAGATTCCGAAGGAACTGCTTGTTTTGTATTTAGAAGTTACATTGCGGCATTAATTGCCATTGTTATAAATCACTAAATAGATTACAGTCGATATAATTAGAACTTCCCCTACTATTAAACATATCTGTATCACTTCACGAAACACGAGAGGACATCGTAATCAATGAAATCGCAGTCATAATCTTTTAAGAAAACAATTGTGAATTAATGCATTTCCCATACACCGCTGTTCTACAGCCATTGTCTTTTAGTTATTGTAGATTATCAGTGTCATATTTTTCACTTTCAGTGCTGCATAGCCAACCTAATTTGCATAATTTAAAAAGGACCATAATTCAGTTTCTGAGTCAACTACAGTTACTGATACCAAAAACATACAAGGGTTTGTTTACAAATGATGTGTGACAATGTGATGTGCTCTGTCCTGTGTTAGTTTAGGTTAGTTTAATAGGTGCCAGGCATTGGTTACTCCAGTTGAAGCCCCTCTCAACTGTATTTTCCAATACCTGATGTACGGTATCGCTAACAACATGTTTCTTCAAAAGATGCTACATTCTTTTAACGTCCATTCATAGTGATATCCGACCTGTGTATGGACCATGATACATTGTGATGATTGTAGTCTTAGTAACATTCTCATAAATATTAATGGAATTCATGTCATTCCCTCGTATGTCACTTATTGTTTTGGCTTTCTGACATGATACTGAAACGTGCTTTTAAAATGTTTCTTTTAGTAGACATGGGTCACATATATTTGTTCCAGTATCTGGAAATTCATTATTAATGTTTCAGATATTACAAGACAAATATTGGTGAGGCAGCCACCCCTTGTAAGAAGAGGAAGAAAACACCGCAGGAGCTAATCTCCATTGAGACCATCGATGATTTCACTGTTGGGGCAATTCGCAGTATCATTTACAGGATGTACAGAGAAGGTACAATATTTTTAATGTAATTATTCTGTAATGGTATGGAGTAAAACAGATGAAGTTTTTTAAAGTGTACTGTTAAGGAAATGGGTGTTGGGTTGTAAATAACCAAGGACGAGAAAAGTTGGTGATAAATGTCTATGAATGGGTAGGGAGCCTATTCTAACTTTTCGTTCCGATGAAACTATTCCCATCCGACTAGTTTGTTAGTTGGTATTCTAAGCTTAAAACGAAAGTAGTTTGACGTCACGAGTCGGTAAGGATACGTAGGAAAAGTACCAATTGGCCATGAACTGTTGGAAGGGTATAATTTTGTCGGTTTATTGCAAACTGTAAATAATAAATATTATTATTATTTGCAATTTGGTTCTAAATACAATGTTTGTGCACACTCCTGCAATTCCGATATAAATATTCTTAGTTATATTTTTCTTGTAGGTTACCGAACACGCAAGCAGACAACAAGGCTTGGGTAGTGTAGGGGGATGTAGTCAATATAGCCGAAGATATCTGAATGTGCTTGCCTTCGAAACGACTGAATACTCAGAATACCATTTTCATAACAACACTATTTTCATTGGCTACGAGACAGTCGCAAACACACACAAAACGGTGCTAAGACAAGTTGAGCTGTTAAGATGATCTATGTTGTGTGGTATCAGGTCTGTCGTATTATTTCTTACATGATCTTACAGGACATCACATCACCCTCGCTACACTTTTAAAGGAAATTCAAGAAAGCGACCTCGATTTCCATGGCAAGAGGACACAGTTGTACCATCTAATGCATAACATCGGCTTCGTGTGGAGAAATGTTGACGGAAGAAAGGCGATGCTTGAAGATGACAACATCAAGATCCAGAGGTGTTTCTTTTTGAGGAGGTATATGGAAGAAAAGGCAAAGGGCACCAACTTTATTTTTGTCGACGAAACATGGATTTTTGCGAAAGGTATGCTGTGCTGTACAGTGTATGTTTTGGAACCACTTCACATTTTTTTGATAATTATATACTAATTTGTAATTATGCCTTCAGGCACCGTACCGAAGACCTGGCAGGATGATACGGTCCACACCGCAAAGAGGCGGTGTGTGGGTGAAGGTAAACGTTTCGTCGTAGTGCATGCTGGAGGGCGTAATGGCTTCGTGCCGGGAGCGGGTTTGTTGTTTGTTGCAGGTCAAGCGAAAGGAGACTACCATGGAGAAATGAAAGGTGACACTTTCCAAAAATGGATGAAGAACTTGCTGGAGTGCCTGCAGGAGCCTAGTGTCATCGTCATGGACAATGCATCATATCACAGCACACAGGTGTGAGCTCCAACCTTTTGTTTTTGAATAAATAAAATGTTTATATTGTTTGTGACATGTTAAATTCTCTGCTAGTCAACACAGGTATCAGGAAAACAGTTACATGTAATATAATATAAGTTTATGTTTTGGAAAGAATTGTGCTTAATTCAAACATTCTATACAACAGACATACTGTTGGCAACATTCAAGGGTAATACATTTTGATTTGTTGTATTGTGTGGTGATTTCAGCTGGAGAAGTCCCCCAACAGTAGCTGGAGGAAGGATGCCATCATCAATTGGCTGCAGGAGCACAACATTCCGTTTGCTTCTACAGCCTTGAAGGCCGAACTGGTTGGAGTGGCTAAAGCGAATTTGCCTCCAAAGCGGTGAGTTTGACTCTCTGTTGACATAGTGATTGTTTCTGTTCTGCAACCTTACTTTTCATTTGCGCCGATTAACATTGTGTTTTTGATACATGTAACTACTAGGTATGTGATCGACGAAATGGCTCGTGAAATGAATCATCATGTGCTACGTCTCCCTCCCTACCATTGCCACTACAATGCCATTGAGCTTGTGTGGGCCCAGGCAAAGAAGCACTACAAGAGCCACATGGGGAGGGGGAGAAAGTTTGATAATGTAGCTGTAGAGACCATTTGGAAAGAGTCCCTTGACGTGGTAACCCCCGAGAGGTATTTTTGTCATTTTTTTCCCCAGCCTGAATTTCATGTGTTTTACCGAGCAGTTGTGAGGTCCCTATGTGTTATCTTGAGAGTTACAGTTATTTCAGGATAGTATGATACCATACTTTCTACTCCTGGAAGCTGGCTCGTGTAGAGTGTAGTACAGTAGCATAGTTCTCCTCACCCTCATATCCTGGTGCAACTCTTCATCCCCATCAGTTGTATATACTGTATGTGCTGTTGTGTAATAACCATTGTCTAGTCTTTTCCAATAACCTCTGTTCTGACTTTCTACTTAACCTGTAACTATTAAATCTACTTATCCTGTGCACTAACTCATACTATTTACTAACTTACGCATGCTTTTGGATATCTTTGTTGTGAACTGTTTGTTTTTCTGTGTTATTTTCTGGACTGTTCTGTTGTCTCATAAACACACTTGACAAGCTCCGTATTAACTCTCTTTGATGCTTAAACATTACACTTTCTGCATTTCCTTTGCTATGGTTTAGTACTGAAACAGTATTTCTGACATGAATAATATTGTGTTCAGATGGTCAAAATGTGTGGACCACGTGGAGAAGATAATTGCAGAGGCCTGGCAGAGTGAGGTTCATCAAGACATTGAAGAAATGGCTCCTTTCATTATTCCCCTGGGCTCGGATTTGGACACAACAGATGAAGAAGATGCTGGAGGTGATGACGGAGACGTTTTAGCAGTGCCACTGGGTGAGGTACCTGGGTGTTCTACATGGTAAGTCCGGTGGTAAGTTGGGTACACCCAGCAGGCACTGCATCCTGTATCCTTTTTTTGCAAAATCTTTTTGTGTAGTGTTAAATTGTAGGGTAATGTTGTTGAGCATTGATTTATAGCATTATATGGTAGCAGTCTACATCAGAGAGCAGCTATTGAAGCATGTAATTTTTTTGAATAATTTGTTTCTAATTGTTGGAGTGGAGATGGATGTATTCATTTTTTTTTTATAGTTGCTGCTGTGTTGAGTTGTTTATGTCCTTTTTTTGATTTGATCTATGTCAATTCTGTAGCGAAAGGAATCAGTACAATCCATAAGTTATTACCGGTACTTCTAACTAACAAAAAAATTAATAAACAGTATTTATAAGTACTGCAGCTTATGCCTTTAGGATGTTTTAACTCAATTCAAACTTGAGATGTTAGGATACACCATTGTTAGTGCAGTCAAGTTAGCTCAAAAAATAGATCGTGGAATAGGCCTACCGGGGAAACCACGTTAAAAAAAACGCGCCAAGTACACTACCTCACAGGTGGCGTGGAAAAGTGTGCATATTATGAAGAACACAACTTTTTGAATCGTTATATCTCAGAAATGGTGACTGTTAGGAAAAAAGGTGTAAGTATAATTTGTTTAGATAATTGCATGACCTATTTTTATGATACAACTTACCGTATGGCTGAAAAATGAAAAAAAAAAAAAAAAAAACATTTGCGAACTTTGACCTTGAATCAATTTTTAGTTCTATGTGAATTTTTGTAACCTTGAAAGTCGATTTCGACCGGGCTATGTCAGCTTCTTTAATTATTGTAAACAACAGTTCTCTCTAATATTTTGTTTACTGGAGCCACATTTTTTAGTTGTGTTTTATTTGTTATTGTCATTTCTTTACAAAATCTGTGGCACACTTATTTTGTTCCTCCTTTAAGCATTTGCTTAGCAACATGTTTCAATTTAATTGTTTGAATATTAGACATTAGTGAAACCAATGTCTTTTCGTATTAGTTTTAAGTTATATTTTTGTTTGGAGAAATATTTTAAGATAGCAACAGAGGTTAAGAGCATGAACTACGGGCCCGGAGTCCAACTAAAACATAAACACAGCGGCCTACCGCCGGCTCAATTATTTGAAAAAAGTCTGTCGGGTTGCATTTTTGTTGCAAACCCACTATAAGAGTTATGGGAACTTTGGTTCCTGACCTCGTGACAGCACGGCCATCCGGGGGCTTATGAGAGATTGGCGGTGCCATGTTTATGTTGTTGGATGGACTCCTTGACACATTTCAATGCAAAGTATTGTGCCACACCTATAATATGTGATCAAAGTGAAAGTTTATCTCCCCCACCCAATCCCCCAGTCAAAATCAAACCTACACACACACACACACACACACACACACACACACACACACAAAACATCAAATTTTTAATACTCTCATTTTGGGTTTTTATAATTAAATGTTTTTCGCTTGCATCGCATATTCTTTTGTGTGAAATTCTCATGATTAAAAACTTTACGCTTGTGGAATATCCATTAATAATATATACATTACTTTTATAATGGGTACGTGCATGTACGAACACATGTACACACACAGTGGAATGTAAACACTGTCATGTAAATATTGCCATGTGACTGTCACATGGCAATGTTTGTTTACCTTTGGCGGAAGGATACGAAATGGGCTTGAAAGTAGATCTTTAGCAGGGCTTCAAGAAAGTCTCTTCCAGTCGTGAACTGACTATACAAAGCAACGCAGCTGCCAAAGCCACGTGGTCAACAGTGATGTACGAGTTAGTATTTTTAAACCGACACGTACTTTTAAATTAATGAAATAATTTCACCAATTTGAAATTTAATCAAAATGAACTGCAAATTGGTTAGAGGAAGTATACACACATAACGGGGTTTTTGCTAGTCGTGTTGGTAGAAAAGCAGTTCAATGTCGGGGCACACGGATACTGGTCGTGCGCAGCCAGCGAGATCGCTCTACCTCTTCTTCAGCCTATGGTACAAGAGCGAAGCTACCGCGTGCGTCGAGAACTTCAACTGCACGTGCGAGATAAACGACTCCGCTTACCAGCAATCAGCAATGTGGTGGGATGGGCGACTCAAGGCCATATTTCACGATGACGTTTCATTTAATTATCTGAATAAGATTTTTACAAGGACCACATAAATGTAAATATTTGTAGTCGGATTATTACCGTTTTCAAAATATATCACCGAAAAGTAGAGAATTTCGGAATATCGGAGCCCAAGTTTCTATGCTCCTAATTAACTTCGCCAACTAAATCACATGCAATGTGATCCATTTCATATACACAATATATTAATTATGCATGAAGGATATTTAAGAATCGGTACTGGGCCCTGGCAACATGAATATATTAATAAATATGTATTGATGTTTTTGCCAACGCATTTCGTTTGTCAGAGAGAAAATAATATTAACATTTATTTGTTACTCTTGAACGAATGAAAATGTGTTGGCAAAAAACATCAATACCTATTTTAAAAGAGATTCACGATACCAGTAATCGAGTACCCGTTGTTAAATATCCTCGATACTTAATGAACATGTTGTGTATATGATATAGAAAACATGCAATGTGATTTATTTGGCAAAGTTAATTAGGATCATAGAAATTTGGGCTCCTTTATTCCGAAATTTTCACCGTTTCGGTGCAATATTTTGAAAAGTGTAATCATTTGACTACAAATAGTTACATTTATGTGGACTTTATATAAATCTATTTCAGGTAATAAAAAAAAAAAAAAAACATCGCTAGACATGGCCTCAAGAGTGCTATGTACCTGGAACTTCAACTGCGCCGCAAAACATTTGAAATACGCGTTTTTTTTACGCAACCTCTTCTAAGTGCGTCGTATGTACTGCTGTACAAAAAGAACACGCACTTAAAAGCCCGCGTCACCCGCCATGTTGGATGTTTTGTTTACTTCTTTCTAATTAAAATTTAGGACGATTTATTTACAAATGCGACAATAGAAGCTAAGCTAATTACCTTACACACCATTACGGACATAACACATTACCTATTGATGCATACTTATCAAAACATAAAACTTCATACAAAATGTTATATATTAATTAATTTTCCGCTTTTAATCACAACCAGGGAACACCGAATGACGATCAGGTACAGAAATCTGCACATAACCATGAAATGTAATGCTTCTATATTTAAATATTTTCAGTAATGACCCCGATTCTTCTGTTACGACACTAAAACGAATAATTTATGAATAAGAGGGAATACAGCCTCTTAAAGCGAGGTACGAAGATCACTTTCTAGACAACACATACAAAACAAATACTATTTCCGAGCTCTCCAACACAGCTAAAAACTTCATTTTCACGCCGCCTCGTCGAAAACATTCAAAACTAGGACAGGGACACGTATTGAATTTTGCTACAGATTTTGTACTAACACGATGATAGGGTCGCCGCTTGAATCCCCGTGGTTCCAGCGGTGAAACGGGAACACTGCATGCCAAAACAGAAACTGGAGTGTAGATGCGCCGGGGCGATAAGTATCGTCCTTATCGCTCATTCGCTTATGTGCCCGCTCGTAAGGGAGCTGCAAAACGAAGTCAAATAACGATAAAGTTTTTTTTAACGTGTTTCTCTTTAAATGTAGCATTTTTATTTCTAATTTTGAGGTGTTGGGTGCACGTAGTACACAATCCGAAAACACGAAAAGCATAATCATAATAATTTGTGTCGCGACCATTTTATTCTAGCTACGAGTCACCTTATTTATATTGACCTCAAATCACCGTTGCCGTTACTAAGAAGTCACCCAACATTCGACTTGGTCGGTGGGCACAAAGTGTATTATTGTTTCCTTGTGTGTAGTTTCATCATATCTCTTTAAAATAGAAAAAAAAACAAGTGGAGAGCTAAAAATCCAGTATAACAACCTTCACTCCAGCTCAAGAGTTAATATCCAAACTACTTAGCAAAGCTATGATATGTTTAAAAATGAGTTAAGTGAGCACTTAGAAATAAACATTGTAAAACGCCACTGCAACTACCTGCATATATTCTAACGGGCAGACTGACTGGTACATTCCCCGTTAAGTTGGCAACGACTAAGGGAAAGTAGTTACATGTGCTAACGTCGAATTGAAAAGGTTAGGTAATTATTTGTAAAATTGAAAATCCCCCCCCCCCCNACATAACTGTAACCATTAACAAATTTATTATATATTTACCTTTCTTCTAATTTAACAGTTTCTCTTGACTGACGCATGCATAATGTTATGAAGCCCACGCGATGTTGATTTAACATGTGGCGGAAGAATACACGATGTGTATACAAGTATATACTGAGCAGGGCTTTGAGAAGTGCTCAGTTTAACGTGAGCAGCCTATCAAGAGAAGTGATTGCAGGAACGTCCTCGCACTTGGGTGCATCGGTGAAATCGCCTGGTGGACCATACTGCCCGGGAGCTGACGAGAAGACAAGGCTGCGTGGCGGGGTGGTGGTCGGGGCCGCAAAACCCTCCCTCGCCCCCTCCCATCGTGTAAAGTCCGCTGTAAGAGTGACAGGTCACCCTCGCTACTAGTCATCCCAAAAGAAACAGCTCTCTGGAAGTCAGTCACGAGTTAGTGTCGGTTGCGTGCGTATCAGGACGGTATATTATGGCGCAGTTTAGGAAGAAAGGGAAAACTATACACAGCGAAGCGAGGGAGGTGATCAGACATGTGATAAATAAATGTGACGAAGAAGCTACTGATGGTCGAATAAAGCATTTGCTATCTCAATCCAATCTGCGTGCATCAGAATACACTGGTTTCAAAGCTCAACGTCTTGTCACCACCGGGGGATATTAAATACAGAACAATATGCCGAGACAAGCCGGAGAGAGGAAGTAATCGGCCGTGGTCTGAATCAAGTAATCGTCTCGGCATTCGCATCAAGCATATTTGGGGGGAATCGTGATACAACCAAATCAGGATAGCCGAATCAGGAATCGAAGCCAGCTTCTTCCGATTAACAATACAGTGTATTAACCACTTCGCCACCTCTTTTGATGTTTTATGTTGGGAGGAGATGCGCTGGCGAATTTAACTCTTCGGCACTCCCGCGTATAAAATATTATTTCCGACCCTTAAATAACTGAGAACGAACAAATAATAATAATAATAACAGAGAATGTATTGAGCTCACTCACTGCTATTCATGCGATAAGTAATTTACGATTTTTTTTTTTTTGCAAACTAAACAGCAAATGAAACGAAATCTGCTGTTTCTGAGCATCCTATCATTAATCTTGATCTTTTGCATTTAGTTCAACGGACGATAAGTCACGTGAATTGTTAAATTAAAAATATAAATCCATAGAATTTTTAATTTCATTATTCGAAACGCACTGAAATCCTAAGTCACTGAAACATTTTCTTCGTTTAATATATTTATATCACACTTCCCCAATTTTTTTTTAACTTTGCAGATATCGCCAGCCTTAAAACTCGCTCGCAATGTTTCCGCGGAATTTCCTATAATCTGCTAGGCATAAATACGCCCTTGTGTAGTCGCGTAAACTAATGCTTGAAGATGGCAAGATGGTACAGCAAACGACAGAGAAATCTTTCCAGAGTGGAGCCTGTTTCAAAACACAAATCTCATACCCAGAAAGTAGAAAAAAAAATATATTTATTTCAGTAGTCACCGGTATAAACTTAAAACTTTAAATAAGAAGTTAGGACACAGATCTGTATAGGCTGTTTACCGTAGCGTAAACACCTTCGAAATCAACCTTTGAAAAAAAAAAACTCATTGCCTCTTAACTATGGTTCGGTGTACACCCACACGCAGACTCCCAGTCAAGTTGGCAGCAAATTAAGTAAAATAGTTTATAGTTTACTATGGAAATTCGCGTGGGTGTTTCTTTGGTATATATACATATCAGAGTACGAACTGGCATATTAATACGTTTAGATTTATAATATTTTCACGTTCTAACTTCACTGACGCATGAACAAAGTTGTCATGGGCTGTTCGCGGTTAATTGAACACGTCTGGAAACCCTGAGTAGGACCTATTTTTCTTCTGATTTTGTATCCTTCCGCTACATCTAAAATTAAATTTGCCGTGGGTTCACCTGTAAAATATTATTTTCTGTGCGAAATATTTACACAAGTAGTTCTTTAAACCTGGGAAATTACATATTGTGAAAGCATGTGTTGGTTATTAAGCAGTGCTTTTTGAGTGTACTTTTTATGAACTCTAATTTAGAACAGAAGCTTCCGGGAAATGTTCAGAACTATGATGGATGTCACGAGCCTATTTACTGTGGAATTTATCTCCCGCAGCACAGTTTCACTGGGAAGAGTCCTTCATTGTGTTACGCACGCACTGTGAAGAACTAAGAGAGAGATAGAGAGTTATTTGTATTGTGTCTGCAGAGAATGAAGTATTGAGGACATGAGGAAGTGTTTTACAACTGCAAACACAACACTGGCTGGCTGGGAATACGGGCGCGTTCTAAGTACAACGAAACGCAACTGCCATTTCCTTTTTCCGACAGCACACAATGGCTCTTCCGGGTATTGTTGCCGACAGAACAGACATCTATATTTGCTTTCGTGAATCACCGCTAACCTCCAACAAACAAAAAAAAAAAAACGGATTTCCCGGTGGATGACAATTCTGCACCTTTACAGCTTAAAAGCTCGTTTAAAGTATGGTATAAAGTGCAGTTTTAATGGACGTTGTGTGATGTAAACGCAAATCAACGTTTATAATCTTTTCGTGGTAACTTCCAACTTTTTTTTGGAGCTCTGACATAGTTTTACTTTCGGGTTTCTCGAAACGTATCCTTCCGCCACATGTAAACGAGTTTTGAAGTGAAGTCAGGGAGAAAACAATACACCGTACTTTGCGCTGGATGCCATATATATATATATATATATATATATATATATATATATATGTGTGTTAATATGTATATATGTCTTAATACATAATAAAACCTTTTTGCAACTGTGCTGCCTGAAAGCTTAAACATGCCAGTATAAAACTTTTCCTTTACCGGTAACATAGTAAAAACTCAACTTAATTACGTTTTGCATAAAACATAACAAAACTCACAAAACTCAGCGATATAACATTTTACAGAAGAACGTTCTGATACTAGCCATTACCAACACACATATTTTCTCAAAATTGTTACTTCATGTTAACTGTGAAATAAATATTATAATTTATAGACAAAAATTGGCGGAATATTTCGTTTACCATTGAAATCAGGTACTTCAGTGTTACCGGAAGTATAAAACGATTGCGATATGTGGTTTATTCAGGAAACCACCGAACATGTCATGTATGGGGTAATTTTTCATATGTTTGATTAAAAAAGTGTGAAGATACCGTCAACACATTATAGACAGTATTTTTTTTTAGGACACATTTCTGCTAATGCTGTAAACGTGTGTAACAGAAGGCTTACATGTTAGCATACAATGGAACTCATCTCACCCAACCAGGATGAAATCCGTTACATAAAGGCTATTTATTTTTATCTCTTTGGGCTTATCAACTAGGTAGATTTAATGCCAAATGGCTAATCAAAGGAAGGGGTGAATGTTGAGCAATCTAAAGTAATATAAACTTATATTTACTTTATCTTTCCTAGCTCACCTTTGACTTGAACATGAAATATCGAACGTAATAAATAAATAAAAATCGCTAATTGAACAGTTAGTTTTAGAAAAAAAAAGCTAACAGTAATTGTGACACGAAAAGTGGGAGCACAGAAACAGCGATCCTTATTCGTCAAATGACTGAACCTCACTGGGTCTTTTGCGGTGTCTAATATTAACACACCCTGGCGCTAACCGACTGTTCAAATATATCCTGCCTAGTGACAAACAAAGGTGGTCGAGTTTAATTAGGCAACGGTATGTAAACCGTCGTAACGTATTCAGCTACATGAAGGCTCTATAATAATGTAACTGGTAGTGCGAAATATAATACAAAATATGTATGTGAATGAGGAAAGGTGACGTTTCATTTAATGTTTCCTTAGAATAACTTGTGAACGAGGTATGCAAGCCAAGCCTAAGCCAAACACCCCATGACTCAAGCTTCCTTCACAGACTGCTAAGCGTAGGTACGGTGCTGGATGACAAACTTTGCACGAATGAGACGTCAACAAACTTTTGCAGCGCTGGCTAAATTACCACCATGTCAGAACAACAAAGTTCGTGTGCTAAAGTGATTGCTTGTGTCAAAGGTCCTGCCTGCCTGGCACTTAAACTGCGTTGCATTGTGTTTCAAATCTTGTTCTTTGGCGAAGCTATTAAACGTGCCNTTATGTTTACCTAAGGAAAATTCATCACACCCCAGACGAAGGCGGAATGATACTTTAAAGTCACCATGCATGCTGTAGATATTATTTTGGAGACCTCCAATATAGTTAAAAAAGGCTTTTTCAGTCTGCCGTATCTTAAATCTTACTATACAGACATGAATTGTAGAAGTATGCTGTTAAAATTTGAATCAATTCTTTTCAGCCGTTCCGTTTCATGACTTTTTTTTTTATCGTTTCTCGTAATGTACTAGTAACGCCCACCATTTTCTTGTGTGTAGTTTTGTGTTAAAATATTGATTTGTAAGGTATTTATGCAACATAATTATACTCGTAAATATTGTTAAACATAATATTTATGTAATTCAACGATTGTTTAAGGCGCGTATTCTTCTCTAAGAAGCAGTAAATACACCGTAGTCTTAGAAAGAGTGCCATATTTAAAACGGGCGAGCGTATCAGCTATTCACGTGTTTTTAAAGGTGAACGATCGAAGAGTCCCAGCGTTGTTTTTCTGACGGGAAAAAGAATCGTATTTAACTCTTATGCTATTCTGTTGAAAACCTAAACCAAACATATTTTCTCATTAGCACGGAAGTGTTGACCATAGTTATAGGCATAAATATATTTCTTAAAAGAAAAAGAATCATCAACATCAGTCAATATTCACAGGCCAGTATTATAAATTTAATTTAACATGTGTGTGTACGTGTATATAGTGCAGATTACAACAGTAACTATTTTTGTAGTTTATTTAATGAATATGCAGTGGAAATGAGCCAGCTGATGTGAACACCAGCTGAAAGTCACATGGCAGTGTTTATTTTGATAGGCACGCGGAAAGATACGCGTCCAAAGGGCTGAAAGTAGAAACTCAGAAGGGTTTTCAAAAGCGCTCACTTTACCGTGGACAGCCTATAGGCGACCTTTTCTCAAAGTGTCTTGTAAGCAAACGAAGCCCGTCCTTGAAGAAGGCGCAGCAACAGCCAATGAGTGAGTGAAGAGTTTTGGGGAAGCACTCAACAACGAGGTCTTGAGAGTCGATGAGAGCGAAGCGTTGCGAAGAGGAGCGCCGGAATGAAGGAGCGGGGGGAACGGGAGAACTCAGAGAAAACCCACCGACCAGCGGAATCGTCCGGCACTGTTCCCACATGCGAAAATCCGGGAGCGACACCGCCATGGATCTAATCCAGCTCGCCTAGGTGGGAGGCGAGTAGTCTAACCACTACACCACCGCGGCCTCTAGCAACTGGCAGGGCTCAGCCACCTCGGTGCAGCGGACGGCGATCGCTGCAGGACACTGACCTGCCTCTCGGAGCAGCTGTGCCGGACCGCGAATTAGATGAGTGGGAGGGAGGTAGGAAGGCGTGGACGGACCAATCAGCAGCCAGCGGTACGAATAACCATGACGTCCGCGAGTGTCGAGACAGTTCTGTGGGCAGACCATCACGTCGTCGCCCTGCTGCGCGGATGCACTGTGATTAACGCGGTGTCTGTGACGTCTACCCTTCTATAGTATGTTCCATTGTTTCTTCACACTTTCTGAATCAAACCTTCGAAAGACCACTCCACGTATGCCGTATTTGGTTGTGTCCTGAATATATAATGTATCACGTGCGTTTAATACTTGTGTTAACATGAAAAGAACATAAAATTACCAAACGTTAATTAAATTGCAATAGTAGTTATTTATTTATTTATATTTATAAATTATAATATTGCATATATATTTAATGCGAATTAAAACAGTGAGAAAACAGGTGGGTTGGTAATTCCTGGTAATAAATAGTTATTATCCAAAATATTATTGAACTGAGTGGGTACGAATGCGTTGCCTTGTCCCTTTGGTATAATTTTCTAGATTCTCGTCAAGCTTTGTTAGCATGAGACGGAGGAATATCCTGGAAGTAGAACTTTTGCATGGCATCAGAAAATTTGGAAGTAACCGTAAGTGGACTACATGTAGTCGCCTGCCGTGAGACACACGACTTAGAAAGAGAGAGGGGGGAGGGGATAGAGATGTATCAGAATTACGTTATTTGTTGGGGTCGCTGTGGTGCAGCGGCTAGGGCCCTCGCCTCCTACTAAGTGAAACCGGGTTCGATTCCTGCAGGGGGTCTGGAAATCGTGCCGGAAAATACCACTGGTCGGCGGGTTTTCTCTGGGATCTCCTGTTTCCCCCGCCCTTGCATTCCGGCGGTGCTCCATTTCTATCTCGTTTCAGCCTCATCGTTGTTAAGATGTTAAAATCTCTCCACTCCTTTGCCTTGTGTGATAATACGGAGATAAAGTTGCTTTTACTCAAGGCAAAATGGATTTCGCACCATGCAATAATATCAGGAAAAATCCCACGAGAAACTAGTCCGCAAATCAAACTTTCAGCAAAAAACCTACTTGCATGAGAAAAGTTAGTTGTCTAAACTAGCCGTAATTTTCATAATTAAATATAATTAACACGTGCTCTTTTAAGGTTGTGGCTATTAGAACAGAATATTTATTTTATAATTGACAGTAGTGATACTCACACTAACATTCTCAGGGTTATTTAATTCTGTGGCTGTAACAGCATTAACCTCATCATGAGGAGGATATTCTCAGGCTCCAACACTTGCACTGTTCCTAACTTAGTACCTTAAGGGATATTTACTGCTGCTTGACTCATGTTGACAATGTCTAATGGCACCACTTTGTTACCATTGACATAAGATATATGGCTGATGCTTCTGGCAACATAAAAATGCTTAACACTGAGGAAATAATTTTCCAAAAGAGGCTCGACCATAGAAACATAACTGTCAACACACACTGGGAGAACAACATCTACCTGGACTTTCTTTCCTGTTCTTGGTGGCAAGTCCTCAGCAGCTTTCAGATGTACAGGTTCCTGTATGAGTTCAGTAGTTTGAGATGGGTTACCTACTCCCACGAACACACCTTTCGTACTTACGGACTCCTTATCGGATGCTCTTCCTAACACATGCAATTGGTTGCGATGGTAAAGCCTCTGCTTTGCCACATTGATCATTGCATGGTAGAGTTTCAGGAAATCTAAGTCAAGAATACCATCATACTGGCTACACGATGATTCGACCACCTGGACACATAATGTATATGCATCTCGGTCGATTGATGGACCGGACATGGTAGCTTCTTATATATTGCCAAGGTGAAATGCATGCATATTCGTCCGTTGTCCGGCATCCAAACAGAGGTGGATAGATCCTTCAGCTACTATGTTCACGCCGAATGAACAACAGGTCAGGCCGCAATATCGTATCTCAGAACTCGGACTTCAAGGAAACCTCGAAATCGATGGAGGCCCCCCCCCCTTGTATGTAATCTACCCCTCTGCCACACTCCCTCTCGGTATTACACGAGTTTCACTGTCGAGCACATACAACTGCCAAAACAGATGGACTCGAAATTAAATTAAAAGAACCTCAATTTCAGCCGGCAGTGCTCACATCTAACTCAACTCGGAGTCGAAGTTTCCGACCTCATTCGTTCTAAACCTAGAGCCTTGCTTTTGTGCAGTGACCAGACAGCTGGCTCCTATTCCGCTGAACCAGGTTAGATTCCCGCTTAAGCACATCAGATTTCCATACACGATAAACACAGACCCTGCACACAGACATATACACACACATACACAGCAAGTACGGATTTTAGCATTTTCCAGCTACACTATCCATGCCCATTGTAATCAAAACATGGTTTTCACACGAAGTTGATAGTGGCCATTGCAGACTTTTACTCTTCCACATTATGAAGGGCAGCACCGGAATTAATAATAGTTTGTTAAATAAAAGACGTCGAGATGCTCTGAAAAAATCCCACTTGCCCATTTCGCGCAAGAAGAGGTCCCAGATTCGATGCCATTTCGTGTGACGAGAGTCGTTTGCCTGATGGGTGAAGATCTCCGCAATAGAAAAAAAAACCGAAAGATCTCAATTGAGGTGGAGAAATTTCCAACCACCAAAAATACCTTGCGACCTCACTTGCTACTAGCCTCAAGCGTAATCGAGGTCCTCCTTGAGCTCATTTCCCCTGAATGTTAAGTGAACTTCTCCATGTTGCAGATGCTAGACACTCTGAAAAAAATCCCGCATCCCCTGCTTGCACGAGACGCATCCAGGATAATATACATTATGCATAACAAGGGTAGATTTACCGATGAGTAAAAAACTTCGCTACAGAAAAAAACCGCGAGACTTTCGACTCCATCTCCGCACCTGACACCTGTGTTGTATCGGATAGGCAGACTTTGCCCCCGTGCCCCGAGCAACGTTATGAAGCTATGCATTCCGAAGGTCGGTAGACATATGGGCAAATAAATGACACACACAAGATAAATCCGTATAAAGGAATAATCTCACAACCAAAAAAAAAAAAAAAAAAAACTCGACACCTCAGCTTCGTCTGCGACGAAGTTGAAGATGGAGGCCTCGCCTCCATCTTCGAGGTGCCCTGTTTTTCTTGGTGTTGATGTTGTTCCTGCTCCTTTCGACATGACGACAGCTGAACCATCTTCGACCGCTAGTGTATCATCTACGGAACTTTCACTGACATATGGGTGTCGCATCTACCGCGAGGACTTTGCCTCCAAGCCTACCGCACGGCGGCACGAAGTTCACGAGTACCCGAATAGTTGGTTTCTTAATTAACGCATTATAACTGAAGATGATGTTAATACGGATGCAGACTTTACGCAGGCGAACATGAATAATTTTGTAGTAATACATTTTAATAAATTTAAAAAAATTAAAAAATTATTTCAATATTTTAACCCCAAATATTTTCTCCCCCTCTTATAAACTGATTTTGATTTAAAAAACCTATGATGCAAATATAATTTTCAATTTAGTTAACCACTATGTCTATAAATGGTCGTAAGGCTTATACATGCATACTTTCCTGTAGATAGAAATGATGCTTGCAAACTCAATTTCACGAGCCTGGCCCTACGAATTCGCAAATTATAATACCATATGCCTATAAACATTAGCTTGCTTATAACCTGACTTGCGAAAATGTGGGCATGTTATGATTTATGATAAATACCCTACTGAAAAAAAATACTAGCTCTATGATACATAGCTTACCTTTAAATGTACTTAAAATGCAAACAACATAAATTTACTTTCTATTTTAATAAACAAAGTATACTATTCGGAATAGTTCTTGAAGTTATCGTGATTGAAGGTATGCACTAAACCAATAATACAATGGCTATAAGATAATAAAAATATATATTGCATGCATAATACCAAAAAAATAATTAAATATTGGTATGAGGAAATGTGCTATGATCGATTTTTATGACCGGGTGGCAGGGTGAGCGGGGTTATAACATTAAATTATCCTTAATTTTTAGAATTTTGAGACCCTAGGGTATTGATGAAGGGGTGNGAGGGATGTATGGTGAGGGGATGGGTGTATGTGTATGCTGAGGGGATGCGTGTTGGTGTGTGATGAGGGGATGGGTGTTGGTGTTTGTCGAGGAGAAGGGTGGTGGTGAGTGGCGAGAGGATGAATGGAGATGGGTCTTGATTTTTATAATTTTTTTATAAATTAATGTTTTTTTATTAATTTTTTTTTAAAAATAATTTAGTTAAACTAATTTTTAGGGTTAACGGGGGAAGAACACCCAACATGGCATCGAGCCCTGGCTGTGTAGCCAACAAATATGGCGGACTGCCCCGACCAACATGGCAGCCAAACCACGTCTACCAAGATAGCGGACGGCTCCTGGCGCCTGTGCCGAGTGCCATTTGCCGAAAGCCCCATATATACACTACTGACATCAGTTACCTCCCCATTGCTGTGAAACTGGCTTCTGGTTGGCCTATACAGGTGTCCCATTTATCTTGACCATCCACAGTAACTTAGGATGACCAGATATTTTAATACATGAAGTAGGACACTTAAAATAAGATATGAGATATATTATAAAGGGTTGTGTTTAACTTTCAAGCATGTCAATAATATAAATACAAGCTAATGCGATTGAATAATTGAAAAAGAGTATACTCGAAAAGTATCTGGATGTAAATTAAAATTATTATTACTATTTAATTGTAATAAAAATATTTAATAATTATATTTCTGTGAAATACATTTTTAATTTGAATGAATTGCACGCATCAAAATGTTATTTTGTAAAAATCTGTTATTTGAACTCACTGCATGTGTAAATAATATAAATTTTCATTGGTAACTTATGTGAAAAAAAAACAGGACGTTTCACAGGACACTTGGTTAAGAAGGACATTTCATAACTTTGTTTGGCATTTCGCATTCCGCAGGACAACGCTTTATAAAAAGGGACTATCGTCTGGTCACCGACAATAAATCCGTACCGGGGCTCCGAATGAAAAAGTGTTTCATCCAAAAATTGTTTAACTGGAAGGTGGAAATAATACTGCCGGTAAGTCAGCCTTATATAATTATTTATTAGTGAGATACGAGTACTGGAGTCAGTTTTTTCCAATGACACCACGTATCTATTCGTCAACATTTCAATGAAGCTCGTCAGGACCTATTCGAAAACGTATCACAATGTACAAGTCTAATAAACAGATCGTTAAAACCGCCACAGACATTGGGACTCATAAGGGTTCATGACGATCCGTTGTATGATGCCTTGCGGCACGATTGCGCTGCATGGTACAGTGCAGTATGGCGTTGACGCTCTGCATTTCATGTAGAGGTGATGCAAACGGNACAGTGCAGTATGGCGTTGACGCTCTGCATTTCATGTAGAGGTGATGCAAACGGTGCAGGTACCCAGAGTTGCGCACCCCATTCCACAGAGGTTGCGCTTAGAGGAAACAAAGGAACACACATGACGTGGCGACTACTCAATCAGTCATCCGTGTGCAGTCGAATACAGTACACTGCAAGGTGAGAATAGTCGTAACGGAAATGTACCCCAACAAAGGGGCAGCGGTGGCGTAGTGGCCAGGGCGCTCGCCTCCCACCACGGCGATCCGGGTTCGATCCCCGACGGGTTCACTCCCGGATCTTCGCATATGGGAATCGTGCTGGGCGATACCGCTTGCCGGCGGGTTTTCTCGGGGTACTCCCGTTTCCCCCACCCTTGCATTCCAGCGCCGCTCCATTCTAGGGTCTCATTTCATGTCATGCCCGGGGATGACGGTCACCTACGGGTCCCAGCTGGAAAGACCGTCACTCGGAGGGTGTTGCCTTGCCCTGGGTGCACTCCCCACACGCCATTATTATTATTACTCCAACAACGAGAAGATAGAAATGCTGCTCATCTATGGAGAATGTAAGTTAGCAGATGAATGTGTTCGTATTATTTTACAGTACAGTGTAGCACGTTCAAGTGAGTTGTACAGAAACACACGCACACAGTTCTGTTATTACCATTATCAATAGCTTGGTTTGCTCACTCGTCGTTCATTCTGTTGAAGGTCGGCGTAATGCTAGTCATGCAGAGGAACTCTACAGAGAGCGATACCCTGACAAGACCCCACCGTCCAGACGGATGTTTTCCCGCCTCGTTGTGAAGCTTTGTGAAGCTGGCAATTTCGAACCCGCAGCAACGCAATCGTCGTAGAACTCGCACAAATCAAGCTGCTGAGGTTGTTGTTCTCACTGCTGTAGCAGTTAATCCGCACGTCAGCACACGCCAACTTGAAGCCGAAATCGGCATTCCGAAAACGAGTGCACGTCGCGTTCTTACGCGTCATACGTTCCATCCCTATCATGCACACTTACACCAATAATTGCACGGGAATGATTTCCAGAATCGTGTAGAGTTCTGTCAATGGGCACAGCAAACAACTTATCGCCAACACGAGCTTTATTTCGGGTGTTCTCTTTACCGATGAATCGTCGATCTTCAGCTCAGGCCATGTGAATACGAGGAACGTGCATTATTGGGCTTTCGAGAACCCGCGATGGCTTCGACAGGTGGACCATCAGCGTCACTGGAGAGTTAACTTCTGTTTTAGGATCATTGGCAATAAGGTTACATGGCCTTATTTCGTGAATGGTAACCGAAATGGCAGAGAGTATGTCACTTACATACAAACAATTCCTTCCTGATATTCTGAAGGAGATACCTCTAAGTAACATAATGGTAATGTGGTACCAGCACGATAGATGCCAAGCACATAATGCCGTGTATGCACGTCGTGTACTGGACCGAAAATATCCTGGTAGGTGGATTAGTCGTGGTGGATCAGTTCAGTGGCCTGCTCGGTCTCCTGATCTTAACCCCTTGAACTTTTTTTTTGTGGTCACCTCAAAGGCGCTGTCTGTCGAGATATTCCAACAACTCCAGAGAACACGCAGGAATGTAATGTGCGTGCTTGTAATGAATGCTCTTCGGCAGGCAACACTGGAGGAATCAGTATTGTCATTCATCCAGCGACTGAACTTGTGTATCGCTGCCAATGGTCACCACTTTGAATATCTAATGTGAATATTCTACCTCTCACAGTACCCATATGGATAGTACTACAAACGGGCAGTAGATATCCCACTTTCTGTGTCGTATTTAATGTTCATGTTATGAAAGTGAAAATTGTGCTACATGTTTAAATAGGTCTTGATGAGGATCAATGGTGCCATTTAAAAATCTGATATTAGTGCACGTATATCACTAATAAATAATGCTATAAGGCTGACTCCCCAGCAGTATTATTTCCCCCTTCCAGTTATACAATTTTTGGATGAAACGATTTTTCATTTGGAGCCCCGGTACGGAGTTATTGTGGGTGGTAAAGATAAATGGGATGTTCTGTATATACATATATATATATATATATGGTAGCTATAATAGATATACATATACCGGTGTTTCTGAACAACACCGACAAACTCGGGTAAGTAATTCCTCACGAAAAAATAAGGCGAATATGTATGTATCACTTTCCCCTAAAGCGATTGTTACCGGAGTTATGCAACCCCAAAATTCGTATTTTAAAATGCCCGCCCTTCGTTAAAAATATTATTAACTATTTTCAATTAAGCAACAAATCGGTGAATGGTATTTGGTGGAACGGAGATAACACACTTCTAGAAACACGGTTGGCATCTTATTATTGAATGAAATTTAGTAACCCTAAGATGTACGTGAATTTTTCAAGACATCTTATTAATCAGCACGTGTAAATTAACAAAAAAAGTCATCTGGTCGGAGCACTCAGGGAAACCGTTTTCGACAAATCCATGCGTAACTCAGAGAACAGAATGCATGTTGCCTGTCAGGTAGGCAGCGCAGAATACACAGGAAAAAATTGTCAAATTATAGTCTATTCGCGGTTTCTTCACACTTTTTGAATCTAACTTTTGAAAAATGATCACATGGATGACGTGTTTAGTTATTTCCTTAATATGCTCTGTATCACAAGCGTTTCATAATTCTGTTATAAAAGTACCTTACTTTTTGTTAAATTTAACTTTCACTTATATTTTATTTATGAATTATAATATTTCACTCAACATTAATATAAATAAAAACGGCGAGAAAACAGGTGTGTTAGTAATGACTGCGCACAAATGCGTTTTATTGTCCATTTAGTGTAATTTCCTAGACATGGCTAAGCTTTGTACTCATGAGGCGGAGAAAGATCCTGGAAGTAAAACTTTAGCAGGCCTTCAGAAAAGATGGAAGTAACCATAAGTGGACTATAAGATTTTGTGGGGGCGCACAGCTTCGTTTATAAAATTACTTTAAGACGGAAGGATACAGAATATTTTTTTTGCCTCATATTTTTGCGAGGAATAACCTGCCGGACGTTTGCTGGCGTAGTTCGAAAACGCCGGGCGTGTACTCTTACCACCTCTCTACTAGTTTCTCCTCTCCCAATAATAAAGAGCATGGTACTCACCTATCTTTCTCCTGTAGCATTTTCTCATAATGCATGTAACAATTTTTAATTATTTCCTGTCGAAAGGGTTTTTACGGTGTCTGTGCCGGTTTTTCCCTTTCTCTTCTAGATGTAGTTAGTTAACTATAAGTAAATTAGGGAGATTTTTCATGGCCAAACTCGGCCATGGGAAACCCAATCCCTCTTTGCCGCAATGCACGTCTCCGTGCATGTTTTTCCTTCCCTTGTAAGCGTAAGGGGCTAGCCCTGAGACGCAATAATCCCGTTCCTACCGCGGACTAAT
Source organism: Clitarchus hookeri (assembly GCA_002778355.1). Classification (NCBI taxonomy): domain Eukaryota; kingdom Metazoa; phylum Arthropoda; class Insecta; order Phasmatodea; family Phasmatidae; genus Clitarchus; species Clitarchus hookeri. Next base: position 441,031 of record NQII01000725.1, read on the forward strand.
ATATAACACTTAGTTTTAGAGTAGGTTAGAAAAAAAAACTCTTTGGCCGCTTGCGCGAAGCGTGAACATGGGATTGAACACCGCTTTCCTTGCAACGTCCCCTCGCCGACGGTCGGACCGGCGTGTGTGTGTTATGCTGGCGCGGTCGACGCGTGATTTATCTGGGAAGCATGAGAGTAGTAGCAGCAGGGACGCGCGCGACTTGCAGCTGTGGGGACACGGAGAAGGATGAAGGATCCGGCGGGTGGGGAGAGGGAAGGGTCCAGGAATAGCTCCCGAGGGAACACGCGCGCACACGTGGCGGAGGTGTCGGGGTCACGCGAGGGAGGCGCACTCTACCTCCCCCCTCCCCCTCTACTACCCAAGGGCTGCACGCGCCTGATGGCCCACACATGGCCCCCACCGCCCGAGGGGGAGAAGAGCAGAGGCGAGAGCTATTCCGGGAGAGACTTCCAGGTCCGGCGGTCGCCGCCTTCGTTCGACGACCTCTGTCCCAGGAGCACGTCGAGCTTGGAGACTGGATACCAACCATCTCGGGTTTATTTATGTCTTCCTGAAACCTGGCAGTAGAGAGTTTGTGTATACATTTTGCGGACTGACAGGGGCGTAGGGTACAGCTTAGCACACTGCCTGAAATCTTTATGGTACATTTTATATTCTTGTTATCGCTTTTGTAGTCTTGCGCGTAAAATAATTGTTTTTTTTTTTAAATCTCGGCCGTCACCTGTTACAAAGTAATGTAGGCAGCGAACATGCAATATGTTCATAATGTCTGGCGAACTATTGTCAGTGCTCCATCCCAACGAAAATTATGATACAACCACTGAAATACAATGTGTAGCGAGAAAACTGCTAAATACAAAACGGAAGGAATTATTCCGCCTTAAGGCTGCTGCCTTAGTGGCGGGTGTGTTTGGAGAGACGCAAAAATCGATGAAGCGCTATACGGGTAACGCCGGTCGGCGCGTGTAAAGCGATATAACCTCTACGAGGAAAGCTGTAAAAAAAAACNGAAGCGCTATACGGGTAACGCCGGTCGGCGCGTGTAAAGCGATATAACCTCTACGAGGAAAGCTGTAAAAAAAAACGCATGCAGTTTTCTCGTCGTACCGCTCTCACCCTATCATTTTGTTGGACGCGATACTGTACTAAAGNAAAAAAAAACGCATGCAGTTTTCTCGTCGTACCGCTCTCACCCTATCATTTTGTTGGACGCGATACTGTACTAAAGTTCAATGCACTCCTCTATCATAGTTTCGTATGATTTCGGTTCGTCTAAAAATAGCCTTTCTCAGACATGTTGGAGGACATCAAAATAATGTTTCCAGTGCACGCGATATCTCGAAAGAACCACGTGCTACAACTAATTTGAAGTGTGATTTATTTTCGCCGTAAGCATTTTGGGCGCACGTTTACTGGCTTGCTGAAAATCAGGATTTAAAACACACTGCAATGCAGTTCAGGTAATTCGAGGCACAGCGATACGGGCGATAATAACATGCGAGCCTGGCGCCCCGTCGCTCGAACGCGCAAGGTGCTGAATCGGCGTGCAGTGATTCCGTCGTCAAGCTTTTCTGTGCAAATTATATTAGCAACAGTGGGACTCCGTTACACGCGATGAAAGCCCACATATGTATTGTTCCACCATATGTAGAATTAACATTGCAACAAACCTTGTCACTTTATTCATGCGTCGTCAAGTCAAACTCTAAACTTATTAGAAAAGCAAACTTTTTTCAAATTCGCTAATTCTTACACTTACATACATTTAAAAAAACAAAAATGAAAATAAATAATTTCAATATTCACACGTGCTTACCTAAAACTTTAAATTCAACGTTAAATAGTGCATCTGCTTTTCTTCCGCCGTTGCCAACTTTACTGGGCGCATTCTAATTACTGTACACGTTAAAATATATGCAGGTAAAGGCAGTGAAATGTTCAACGGTTGATTTCAAAAGTGCTCGCTCTACCGTGGACAGCCTATACCTATTATTTTGGGGGCTATGAGTATAGCTCCCGCAAGACACGCACAAATATTTGTCTGCCCATTTAAACCTGAAGTCTAGTTTTTACGCCGAAACGAACGGAAGCGAACACNAGACACGCACAAATATTTGTCTGCCCATTTAAACCTGAAGTCTAGTTTTTACGCCGAAACGAACGGAAGCGAACACGTGCGAACGAGCATTGGCGAACCGTTCGCACGCGTTTGCTGCCATTCGGCTGCTGTCTGATTCGGAACGGTTTAGAGCATCGTTTACGCCGGGAGCGAACGGAAGAGAAAACAAGCGAGCGAGCACCAAAAAAAAAAAAACCGAACCAGAGAACGTTCTTGTTTGCTTCTGTTCGCGCCGGTGTAAAACGATGCGCCAACATCGAACAGGAGCGAACAAGGATATAATCTGATGATACCGGAGCCTTGAACGGAGATGGACGAAGGGTGAGGTAAATTCTACTCAGGTTTGGAACAAAATGAGATTTCTTATTTGGGAGTTCGGCACAGAGAAAATTTCCGCCGGTAGGTGCGCAGTGTTCCAAAAGGTAACTTATAATTACAATTTTAAGCTGCGTAGATTATAAAGGTGAAAGACTTTACTAAGTTACGAANAGACACGCACAAATATTTGTCTGCCCATTTAAACCTGAAGTCTAGTTTTTACGCCGAAACGAACGGAAGCGAACAAGGATATAATCTGATGATACCGGAGCCTTGAACGGAGATGGACGAAGGGTGAGGTAAATTCTACTCAGGTTTGGAACAAAATGAGATTTCTTATTTGGGAGTTCGGCACAGAGAAAATTTCCGCCGGTAGGTGCGCAGCGTTCCAAAAGGTAACTTATAATTACAATTTTAAGCTGCGTAGATTATAAAGGTGAAAGACTTTACTAAGTTACGAANGTTCCAAAAGGTAACTTATAATTACAATTTTAAGCTGCGTAGATTATAAAGGTGAAAGACTTTACTAAGTTACGAAGTTATTTTATGTTTGATTTATGATTATTGCAATCATCCTATTTTTTAACTTCGAAAATAGAGAAAATCTGGTTGTTTACCTACACTAATCCTTACCTAGTGGAGAAAATGTTCCCTTTACCAAACATTTAAGATTGCTATTTCCAACCTGTAGTAGAATTAACCTTACGAAGAGTGCTTTTTCGCGCTCGCATAGGTACACTGATGAGAATTCTCGGTTCGTTGATGCCCGTTCGCATCTTTTCGCCGCTTCTCTTTTCTTCTGTAAACGAGGCTTAACAGGTTGGATATGGTTACATAGTTTCGCGGAGTGGAAAGATTTATGCGGTTCTTAACATCGGGGTCTTGAGAGCCGATGAGGGTGAAGCGAGGCGTGTGTGGAGCAGCGCCGGAATGCGACGGCGGTAAGAAACGGTAGATCTCCGCGAAAACCCGCTGACCAACGGCATCGTCCGGCACGATTCCCACACGCGAAAATCCGGGTGGCGACCCCGCCGGTAATTGAACCCGGTTCGCCTAGGTGGGAGGTGAGTGCTCTCAGTTCACCGCGAACAGCCTTCAATAACGAGAACGTCCGTCTCGAGAGAACTTCCCGTTACAGGATATCGCAGACGTGGTGGATTTTACGCGACAAACAAAAATAATAAAGTGCAGATTATTAATAACACGAGCGGTGCAGATGTTTCCGACGTCGGCTAGACGGGATCCGAGTGTTCCTGAAGTGTGGGTGGAGAA
>NQII01000725.1:446049-471872 GCA_002778355.1 Clitarchus hookeri
TCAGCGCCGCTCCATACTCACCTCGCTTCACTCTCATCGGCTCTCAAGACCTCGCCATTATAAGAGCCGTCCAGATCTCTCCTATCACTCACCTAATCGAGATCACGTCCGTACTTGATCTAAAATCGTCACAGTATACTGTTTCGTCATTATAGTTCAGAGTATGACTCCAGCGCTATTTAATACATAAAATAAGAGTGAAATTTAATTTTTTTAAATATGAACTTAGTTATCATCTATTGCTGTAAAATATAAAACATGGTCTTAGAATTTTATGCATTTATGTAACTAAAGAATAAATTATTATTTTAAAAGTGTAACGAAATCAACACTTATCCCTCCGAGAAGACCGAATGTAAAAACTGGAACAGCCGTTTAGAATAACAAAAACTGGCGTCGTTTTCCGCACGAGCCACATAGAAAAGTGAATCTCATTTTGCTCACGAAAGAGCACCCGTCACCTACAAATGTAGTTGGAAAATACACCAACAGGTAGCAGTAAATAATTTTTTTTTCGAAAACGTTATGCAATGTAAAATATTTTTTTAAAATTTCATTGGGGAATTGGTTATCATTTTACAAATTTTTGTTGTAAAATTACTGGTTTGTGAAACTACAAGAGCCGTGTTTGTAATGGATTTCAAGAAATTTTTGTACTCTATTGACCTGGCCCATATCCACGAGCTCAAGCAAAATGGCGGGCACTGAACTACGTAAAACCGTATATAGCTGTTCGTGCAAAAACGAGGGGTGATGTAAAGTGTAGTTACGTACAAAAAGATATGCATTGCAAGTTTGAAAAACGTAAAACACTTAAAACTACTCAAACAATCATAATAAAACCACGACAATTTAAAAAAACACGTGTCGCTGTTTCTCATTAACAGTTAATGTTAATATTTCATATCTACGCCTGAACAATGAAAATGAAATAAATGCGTTATTCTTAACCGAATAACTTCAGCCACTCTTAGTTTTGTGTTGACTTGACAGCCGATTAACTATAGTGCATGACGAATTCCGGTTGTCATGCGTAGAGTGGATATATGAGGCAGAGCGTAGAGCGGATTTACAGTAGAGGCAGAGCGATCTAGCTGGCTGAGCATAACCGGCTTCCGTGTCCCAACATTGGACTTCTTTTCCGCCAGCACGACTGTCATTAAACTACGTGGGTAAGATTTGAGGGTACAATACTGTTTGGTAAACAAGTGCCTTAATATGTTTGCAAACTGCCTCTAAGCAATTTTTATTACAGTTAGATTGAATTCAGACTGGCAAAAGTAATTTTATTAACGTATAAGGCTTGCCTTTTGAAAATGAAGATGTCAACCAACACGTTCATCAATGTTGATCATGTGACTTTGACAGTTGCGCTGTCTACCTCTTCTTAGGTGTACGGTGTGCCATGTCTCCGTGGGTTTTAAGTAATAAAAGCACCCTGGTTCTTGTTCTTGTCGTTCTTTCATGTACTAGAGTCCCGATCAACCGAATCGCGATTTCACGAATTTCCAGATCAACCAAATATCTACGCAGTGAAAAATGAATTTCTGATTTTAGCAGTTTGCAGGTGTTACATTTTTTAACTTTTAATTATAAACATATTAATTGGAAAATACTTGCAATGTTAAGTAAATAAAATTATAATAATTTGAATTTGAATTTTAAATATGCATGCACATAGGCTACATAATAAAATAAATGGGCACTCTTGCGCAAAATAATGAAGTACGAAATTACGCAGGTATAGTAAGTCCTTGTTTAACAGGCAGGTTATGTTCTCGGGAGTTGCCCGTTATGTAAAACTTCTGTTAATTAATTAATTTTTCCCCGTAATAAATAATATAATCGGCCGAGGTTAGGTGCCTCAATCATACAGAAACACCAACATATTCCATCGTATCTCGCAAATGGCGTGTTTTAGAAAAAAAAATGTACGGGGAAAAATTTTTTGTTTGCTTTAAAATTCAGCTTTTCTTTCAACATGTATGTCGACAAGCGATACTAAATTATGTAGAGCACTTGGTTTTCTGGTTTAATCAGAATTTAATTTTTACCGAATCAACCTTGGCCCCGTCAAATTCGGTTAAATGAGACTCGAGTGTAATTCTGGATCCAAGATGGCGTGAATTATGAACAGCTTGCATACGGCTAGTGACGTGTAGCGACGCGTGCACCGGCAGCGAATGAGAACTGCGGATTCATGTGACGCGAAAATGTGCTAGGTCGTTATCGGCCGCTCGCGCGATGCGCACTATTCGCAGTACAGTTCGTCAGTTTACCCCGCCCCGGTGCGTTAAGTGTGCATTCTACGTCGTTTTACACCCGACCAACCCTGCGCATAGATTGCTCATGCTACAGATGACGAATATGCTTCGTGCATTGACGTCACCCTCGAACAAAATTGTAGCGGGAACATACCGATATTTTTTAGGTTAGAAATTTATGTGGTAAAGTGGTCTGTGTTCACTTAAGGGGACTACCTGGACCTAGTAAAATATTGGCTCTAAAATAAGTGTTTACGCGTAGGCCGTATACGTTTATCTCACAAAACAATTGTTCTAGAAATACGATTTTCACAAAGAAAAGGTAAAAAAAAAAAAAAAAAAACCCCTACAGCTGCTACTCTTTAATTTTTGTCCCATTAAATATATTCATCCAATAAATGCGTGAGTAAAGATATTTGGGCGGCTCTTAACATCGAGGTTTTGAAAGCCTATAAGGGTGAAGCGAGATGAGTATGGAGCAGCGCTGGAATGCAAAGGCGGAGGAAACAGGAGATCCCCGAGAAAACCCGCCCACCAGCGGCATCGTCCGGCACGATTGCCACATGCAAAAATCTGGGAGGTGACCCCACCGGGAATCGAAGCCGGTTCGTCTTGGTAGTATAACCACTAAACTACCGCGGCCCCATGTTCATAAAAAAATAAAAATAGCGAAAATGGTTAACAGTTGCATTTTAGGTATTTTATGCGCAGTTGTCTTTAGGAAAAGGAGTAAAGTATATAGTGGCATCTGTAGTTTAATCCACATGCTTATGTTGCGTGTATTTATATCCTAGCGTCACAAATCTAATCTACGAGAAAATCCGCTCCGCGGGTATGCATGTCGCAATCTGGAGAGGGCCCGTCACAATGCTTCCTTATAAAAAGACGGAACCTTGGAATGTTTAATATTTTGTACTATGATCCTCCTTAAACAAATATTATGAGTTCAAATTTTTATTCTGAGTTAAAATTTTAGTCAATGCAGCTCACTTATAACATATTTGGTTACTCATGTCTACCAATTTGTTTATTTTTACTTTCGACCCACTTTATTTCTGAATTAATTTGTGTTATTACTTGATTTGTGGACATTTGCAGTAATTTTAAAACGGTTCAAATCACTTAATTGTGACATTCAAACATTAATAAGGTACAATTTAAACTTGTTTTGCTACTTTTTTTTTAAATATAAGAAGTACGCTAATATTAGGTATTGTCTATTCGCGGTTTCTTCACACTTTTTGAATCAAACATTCTAAAAATCACTCCTAGTAATAAATGGGAAAACATTTGTACGATTTTCGGCACACGGTGATTTCGGAAGGTGGTAGACGCCCCCGGAAGTGGAGAGTGGAAATTTGTTTTGCAACAATAAATTGGAAATTACTTAGCGATTAAGCAAAGGAAAGAAGCAAAAGGCAAATGATTTCAAGGTAGGCAACCACAGAAAACGGTGTTACATGGAGTACACCCCCTCACACCTACGTTAAATAGTGGCTGGCAGCCTCATATTGCTTAGAACTTAGTAACCCTGCACTTGAAGCAATTTGACATGGCACGTTGGCGATCAGCATTCAAAAATCAATCAAAGCTGTCGCCATGGTAGTGTCCGCTAGACCTTTACCTCGGAAATCACATGTTCAGTTTAAAATCAGATAAGTGGTTGCGTGGGATGTAGGCGACCTGTAACACTGTGGTGCATTACGTGTCAACAATTGCATTAGAACTAGAACACGAGCCATCTTGTTTGCATGAGGCATAGGAATATNACTGTGGTGCATTACGTGTCAACAATTGCATTAGAACTAGAACACGAGCCATCTTGTTTGCATGAGGCATAGGAATATCCTGAAAAAATAACCGTGAATTGAATACACCCTCTGTGCCACCTTGCTGCTTTGCTTTCACTGATGCACCTTCTCGTTTGTTGGCAAGTGGCAGTTCCCTTCACGAGGCGACCCATGTGGGACTCAAAATACTAATACACAGTTACACCCGCTAGAGAGAGAGAGAGAGAGCGCGCTACTCCAAGCAGATAGCGAAAATGACACGCCACACGGCTCGAAGCAACCCCGAGCCCAGCACACAGAAGAGAAGCGCTATAGAAGACAACCCAGCTTTCTTGGGAGTGACAGCTCTACATCATAGCCAAGAGAAAATTTCTTCGCCCAGATGAGTCTAGGTAGCAACGGACGGAGGGCGACTGAAACGTGACGCTCATTATGACTATAATAAACACGACTTCGCCTCGTCTGGACATGCCTTATCGTCACCTCAGGCGGGGTTTGAACCCTGAAACCACTTACTACGAGTGCTTATAAGTCCCTTATCGCGGGTCTCGAAGCCGGAACCTATCGCACGTTAAGCCGGCGAGTAGCCAACTGCGCTACGCAGATCGACCTCACTCGTTACATAGGAAGTCTGCGTCAGTAACATCATATCTCGGTTACCACCGGTTTTTCAAAATGGCGTTCCGTTTGAGTCGCCTCTCTTGCTCCGTGCTGAGCTGCTGTTCGATCGGGCGCCTCGTGTCTTTCATTTCTCGTCTCCGAGGTCTACACTCACGGTTATCTCAGGCGGCTTGGGTAAATATTTAGGTGTCGACTGCCTTGGAACGTTGGATAGCCAGTGCTTAGTGCCGGTGGATACTGCTTGTTGAACCATGCACTTAGATCCGGCTTCGTATTAAGTGTAATACGCCTAGTGTCGTAAGGATTCTCTGGTAGTCCTTTAAAATAAATGTTAATTCTAATGTTTCCATTTTCTTTCATTGGCAGGTTTTCTTCCGTCGAAAATTATTGTTTCAATACTTGGCAGTATTTTTTTTAAATAAATTAGTTTTTTAACATTTGTATTAACCATTTTACTTAATATTCTTCGTTTCGTATTCAGCATAGCTCACAGCTCGGTATTAGACTAAAGAAGTACAAAGTATCGCAATAGAATTAGTTTTCGCGAACTTAACTAATCTTGCAGCAGAACATCTTTTGCTGACTTTGCTAGTTTATAACAACGAACGTATCCCTCCATTGCTGGAAATTAGCTTAGAAACGTCAGTCCGCATTTCTTATTGGGTTGAAATAAGCACAGCATTCTTTCACATTTTTACGTTGATTTGGCTGTTTTTCTTTCGCCTATTGCCACCGAAATAGTTAACAGAATGTAGGGATGATGATAAAGATTGATTATTGCGACAATTTTACGCAAATAGAACATTAAAACCAGAACCAAGCAATCTTAATCAAATTTATGAAATCGCATTTCAAAAATATTCGCTCAAAGTGCATTCGTATAATTNCCAGAACCAAGCAATCTTAATCAAATTTATGAAATCGCATTTCAAAAATATTCGCTCAAAGTGCATTCGTATAATGACGATGCTTTTCCTTGATTGGCTCCGCACAGAAAAAAAAATGGTTAAATAGGCTTCCGCCATGCATGTACTATTTTATTGTGCGTGTGCTTTGCTTCAGTATAGTAGCAGCTATCGATTAATACGCGTTCAACTTCCGCGCCTATGTGATTTTTGTGTGCTATACGCCATTAACAGTTACTTCACATTTTTTTTCTGAAGCCCTGCTTAAGTTCTGCTTCCAGGATATTCCTCCGCTTCATACAAAAAGAGTATAGAAAATTACACCAAAGGGACAGCACACCGCATTCGTGCGCACTCAGTGTAATCNACACCAAAGGGACAGCACACCGCATTCGTGCGCACTCAGTGTAATCAAATTTTGCATGCGAACTATTTCTTACTAGGCATTACCAACACGTCTATTTTCTCCCTGTTATAAGTCAAAGTTTAATTTAACCAAAAATAAGATACTTTTATGTTAACACCAGTGTAAAAAACTTGGGATACAAGACAGGAAACAACCAAACACATAATACATTGTGTTATTTTTCAAATGTTTGATTCAAAAATGGCGAAGAAACCGCGAATGCACTATATTGCAAATGCAACCTTAGCACAGACTACTCAAGAATACAGAGGCGAAACAGTTGGTTATTCCGCGAAATCCAGCCGCGCACACCAGCAAATTGGCCCCACTTGCAAGCAACATTTACGAACGCCGTTCGCCAATTAGTTCCTCGTAACCTACTTGCCAGCCGGGAACCCAGCCAACAAGGGACCTTTCGCAGCACGGCAGTAGACGATCACTAGGGGCAGTGATGTTTCGCGAAAAGATTCCGAGACACGATACAGTCCAAAGCACTCTAGGGTCGTCCAGCTTCTTTGATTGGCTGAAAAATGTTCTGGCTCGTGTTAACCATTTGAAAACGAATCACGAAGGTTCAGTGTCAGAAATACTTAGTCCTGGAGTGGCTCGGTCAAAGACAGACAAGGCACCAGCAGCCAATTGAGTTATAACAAGAGCTGGGGTGTGTATATAGTATTGAAGCCTACTGTGTGCTCCGATTTTTACGCGAAAAGTCACTGGCCCTAACGATCACCCACAAAGCCACGTTCTCAAAGCCACACACGCAGCCAATCAAAGAAACCAAAGGAACCGGAACACCGTTTCGCCTCTGTGAAATTTCTACTCTTTGGCGTTAGCGAGCGCGGACGCTAGACACCCGCCTTCACCAGTACTGTTTTTTTCCTCCGTGGCACTACGCGACGCACTGAGTGGCTACTGCAGCATTTCAGGCCTCCCATTTCCCCTTCATATCCCGCCGCGGAATGTGGGTTCAAGACGCTTGTCTCTCATGCAGTCGCGCGGAATTTCTCATGTAACGAGGGAAATATATTTTTTTTTGTGTCGTATCTTGAGCGCATGTACGCGAGCGAGTTACCCGCTGACAATTTCCCAGGTATTTTATTTTTCTCGGTTCGAGACTTTTTTTCTTCTTCTAATTATGCTGCAAGCTCACCTCGAGCCTTTGTCTCGCCGGCTCCTTGCGCAGTCTGGTTCAATGTCAGGATTCCCTAACATCCCCTCACCCTTCCCCTTCTTCCAACACACGCCTGCTTTGGGCGTTGTCTTCGCGTTCCAGGTTTCTTACTCGACTCTTTGTTGAGATACTTGTGTTTTAAACAGGTTGATATATATCTCTAGGGTTGATAACTTAGAAAACTTACATTTTTACTGATGCACCGACAGAAAGGGTTTTTTTTTTTTTTACCGAAATGCACCTTTTGTATATGACATGTCAAACAGTGCCTACGTAAAGTTAATTAATTAAATTTTTTTTTTTTCAAGGAAATATTTCTGAACCCAGTGAAGTTGATTCATGTACTCAGACGAATGTTTTTTCGATGAACGAATTTTACTTTGTCACAGTTATAGTATTCTTAATGATCGACCAATATAATATATTTGGAACAGTAATTAACTATTCGTTTGGCTGTATTTAACACGCATTTTGTTGACAACTCGAAAAATACTTTAGTGTGATCACATACGATTCGTGGGACATTTAAATTCGGGTTTAGTGCCTTACGGTCAATTTCTAAGTATGGTGGGCAAAGTTATATTATTTTCCTTAAAGCGTGTGTCTAATATTAAAAGTTTAGTAGGCATTTTGTAAAGAAGCATTTTATATACTGGCATGTACCTTAAACATTACAATATGAGAACAACTATTTGATAATACACACTTCAAAACGTTTCAACAACCTCGTGAGCGGTAGTATTTATTGTAATGAAGAATGGTGTAAATAATGAAGATTTGGTAACATATTTTGTTAAAATACTAAGAGAAGGATCTGGGTTATAGTAAACGAGTCTGTTGAGTATATACACAGTTTTAAAAATAAATTAGCTACAATAGTATAACAAATAGTCAGAGTAACAAAGATTCTGAGAGTACACGTTACCGAAAAGTCATATACATAAGTTAATATGAGAATGTGGAGCTATAATGAATTTTAATAATGCAGTTCTCAGAAATATACATGGACAACGTATCCCTGTTTTTTCTATAAATTAATTAATAAAGAAGTAGTTAATGGGAATTTTCATTGATGTAGGTAACACCACTATTTTCTCGTTTAATTATACAGCAAAGTACGTTACGCATTAGGAATATATCTTTAAACGAGTTAATTTATCTTTAAAAATATATATTAAATTTTTTAAGGAATATGTTGAACGCTCGGGTACTACGGTATGATGCCCTAGAATTGTTTGCGGAATTGGTCGTAGAAAACGGCAGGGTTTTGGAAAATGCCATCGAGATTTCGGGCTCCAGGTGATAAAATCAGTCGAGGATGGTTTTCGTCAAAGGTAATGGTGGTACACACACACACACACACACACACACTTTGAAATTGGTCTGGTGTAAAACACGTTATTACCAGTGGTAACAAAAAGTTGTCCCCTAAACCAGTTTCTTCTAAATTGTACAGCATCGTCTGCGAAAAATTCTATCCAACGCACGTCAAATTATTCGCCTACCATAACTGAAACCGTTAATAAGCACATCAAAATTAAATTGCTGGCACATCCCGCAAACGCATGATGGTCAACGCGCGGAAGTGTTGGCGATGCGCTTTGTGATGCGGGTGCGTGACTCAGTCAACGGTATGGCCGACCTCGTGCGAGCATATGCTTCCTCAGGTACTGAAGCATGGCCGGTGTAAGTCGACTGACAGGCACGTGGCAAGCGATGCTGCATGTCTATACAGATGGTGGAAAATGCGAAAATATTTTGAGCCAGCATATGTTCTATAACACTCTAATTGGTTTATTCTTTCGTGATTGGATGAACAAGGTTTTGACTCGGCCAATTCGTTTGCAGACCAATCACTAACGTTCTGTCTTATGGTTTTAGAATTCTCATTGGTCCAGTAAAAAGGCGCAATATCTTCATACATGCATGATAGCTAGAGACCAGAAAAATTCGCGTATTCATTTCGGGACAAGCTAGAATTCAAAACACGTGTGTTAATAAAACTTCAGCCATTGGTCCACACAGTGTTTCACACCTCCTGGGGAGTGCTGGTCCAATCGTCGCCTTCCACTGCGACAGCAGACAACCAATGTACAGCTGATATCGGCATATTTGTACATAAGACTGTAGAGTCTAGCTTGCAGGTCATTGAACTCGCGAATTTTTCAGGTCTCTTATGATGGCCGATATGGAAAGAAAACTGCCGGGCATGTGCACAGTATGTTGAATCCTAGCAAACAGTAAACTTTTCCAGCGATAAAACCACCATCTCTATGCATGTCGATTCTATGTGTCAGTGACCTCTGAGAGTAGCGATCTCTCGTAATCGTTAATAGGTACTGAAAAATATCGTCGTCAGAACGCAGCCGTGGTGGTTTTGTGACGTCGCAATCAGTATTATAGGCTATTCGCGGTAACTGTATAATTTTTTATTGAACATTTCAAAAATCACCCCATGTATGACGTGTTTGGTTATTTCCTAACTATGCCATGTATCACAAGCGTATTATACTTCTGTTACATTAAAATATTTTATTGCTGGTTAAATTTATTTATTTTTGTTTATGAATTATAAACATAGAAAAAAAAAGTGTGTTGGTAATGCCTAGTAAGCGATAGTTCTCATGTAAATTATTATTAAACTGAATGCGCACAAATACGGTGCGTTTTCCCTTTGGTGTTATTTTCTAAATTTTGTTAAGCTTTGTTTTCATGAGGCGGAGGAATAGCATGAAAGTATAACTTTAGCAGGGTTTAAGAAAAGTTGGAAGTAACCATGAATGGACTATACCAGTCGATCCGCCAGCAGTACTGCCAACTTCGAGAATAAATAAGGATAAGCGAAATCGTAAGAGAATTTCTCCACGTGTCTGGTGCTAGTTTCTGTTCCGAAACAATATAGTGCTCTAAAGATGGATTTACACGTTCGCAAATCACTCTGACGAGACAGCGCCAGTTGAGCGGATTTCAGTGACACATTTTCACATACCGCCAGAATGCCTGAGTTATCTACGTACCCACAATGCCAAGCTTTGTTTGGTCTGACCATCATCTGCCTGGAAGCAGGCTTTCGTTCCGTTCAAAATTAGCAACTTTATGAACATGTTGAGTTTTCCGATTAATACATTTTTTTTTGTTTCCTTTATATTTCTTTACATTTATTCCGATGTTTGTGACCAAGGTTGTCTCTCCTTCTCATAGTTTGTCAGCCAACAGAAGGTGTTTCGTGTTGTTGAATACCTACGTGAACACGACGTATTTTACCACAGTTCAACGCAAGTCTCGGCGTCAAGTTGGAATTGATCTACTTGACAAGACATCCACTATTAGGTATTGATAGAGATTCTTTATGGGGAGTGACGGCATACGCAAAGCGGAAAGCACTTGTCGGCCGCCATGCTGGTAGGCGACCGTGGACAGAGTTTGACAAGCCTTCTAGCACAATTTCAGGAAGTCAGTTCGAAGGGTGAGTCGCGTGTTGGAAAAGTCCCGTTCCACGGTTTAGGATCTGCTTCATGGGCGTTTGAAATTTAAAGATTAGAACCTGCAGATTGTGTAGGCACTCGTCAAGCCACGCAAAGAACTTCGCTCGGTCTTCGGCACGATCATACAGGCATTGGTTGAAATTGATAGCCATATAGAGGGGATCTTGTTCAATGATGAAGTGATCTTCCACATAACCAGTAGGGTCAGCAGATATAACATGCATATCTGGTGTTCTGAAAACCTAAACGGAGGTAATGAGTATGAGACTGATTCCCCTATCGTGAACTTCTTTGGTGTCATAGACTACGCAAAATGTGGAATTACGGCCCATGTTTCTTAGCAGAATGCACACTTATTGGGCTCTCGTATTTGGTTTGGCAGAAAAAGTGTTTCCTAAATTACATACAGGCGTTTGGCACAACAATCACATGGCAGAACCTGTATATTATACTACAGAGTTTGTCAGAACACTTTTGATATATGAGGCATTTGATAGAGCATGCATTTCGTACGATAGGCGTTTGGTCTAGCACGCCTTCGGTAGATCACTTTTCGGCAGAAGAGACTTTTGACAGAATATTAATATGGCAGAACAGATAATATAGCAGAACACTTGTCTGGCAGAGCAAGCGTCTAGCAGAACAAGCGTTTTGCTGGATAGGCATTTCGCAGAAGAGAGGTTTGACAGAAAATCACACTAAACTAGTTTCGGCCAAGTGACTTGTACCCGTAAAAGTGGCCAACCAAAAAAAACTACAAAATGATACGTCTGTAGCATTATATTGTCAAGTATTTTGCAGCCGCAGTTTACGTAATACGACATAAATCATGAGAATGTAGGTAAAATGGGTACTCGCCAATTGGATTAAAATACGCATTTGACCTAAAATTAGACTAAACATTTTCAGGTCATCTGACTAGGTCAAGTAATTTTGGACCAAGTGAATTTAGACTTAATATTTTTAGCCAAAGTTAATTAAGACCAAGTACTTTTAGGTCAAGTGACTTTAGGCCAAATATTTTTAGGTTATTTGATTAAGTCAAATATTTTTAGACAATGTAACTTTAGTTCACATATTTTAGGCCAAGTAATTTTAGGTGACATATTTTTAGGTCAAGTGACTTAAAGCCAAATAATTTTAGGCCAAATGACTGACAAATAATTTTATGACACCAAAGATTTTATTCAAAACTACTTTTTCGAAACTGATTCAGGCGAAGTAAATTTTGGGCCCGATAATCGTAAATCTAAGGCAAAATGAGTGATTCGGAACCGACTTAGGGCAAGCGACGCTCGCCCAGTAAAACACGGCCACGTTCGCGCGCTGGATGAAATGTGGACTACCGAACGGACGAGCCGAGTTGGAGTTGGCGCCGGCGGCAAGGTGATGGTGGCGGACGGAACGAATCCACACGGGAGGCAGAGGAAGAGGAAGCCGGGCGGCGAAGGCGAGCGCCCGGGCTGATTAGTAGGCGGTGGCCAGGTGAAGCGGCGGTAATTGTGATGCAGCGCGACTTGCCGGCACGTGCCTCGAGCCAGGCTGTGACGTCACCGCGCGCGCCCCGCCGTCGTCGCTACTCCCCCCACTTCCCCCATCACCCAAGCTCATTACGAGCTGGAAAACGAAAAAACTAATTATAAAAAAATATATATATAATAGTTGGAGGCAGTGATATTTCGCGAAAAGATTCCAATACAAGATACAGTTCAAAGCACTGTAAGGTCGTCCAGCTTCTCTGATTGGCTAAATTANTCGTCGCTACTCCCCCCACTTCCCCCATCACCCAAGCTCATTACGAGCTGGAAAACGAAAAAACTAATTATAAAAATATATATATATAATAGTTGGAGGCAGTGATATTTCGCGAAAAGATTCCAATACAAGATACAGTTCAAAGCACTGTAAGGTCGTCCAGCTTCTCTGATTGGCTAAATTATGTTCTGGCCCGTGTTAACCGTTTGCGCACGAATCACGAAGGTTCGGCGTCGGAGTTACTTGGTCCTGAGTGGCTTGGTCAAAGACGGACACGGCACCAGCAGCCGATGGAGGTATAACAACAGCTGAAGTGTGTATATAGTATTGAAGTCTACTGTGTGCTCAGATTTTTACGCGAAAAGTCACTGGCCTTAATAATAGGCAACTCGATAAATATAAAGACGACAATCTTCAACAACTGGCAGAAGAATGCAGTACGTGGATATGAACATTCCAGTTGTCGTTTTATCAAGTAAATTATCCTATACCGAAACTGAGACTATTAAAAGTAAGCCGTAAATGTTGTTGTATATTTTAATTTCTTTTGGTTTTATTTTGCGTGAATATTGCATCTTTTTTTTTTTTTTTGCGTATTTATTTTACACGATATTTGGTATCATTTTCGTTTCCACTTCCTGGTTCACGATTACCTAAAACACACAAAATTAACTTTTGGGAAAAAATATATTTGCCTGTAATTTTCCTATAAGCGTTGTCTGCAGTAATAATAACAATGTTTGCAAGGCAGTATTAAAAGTAGTTTTATGTTTTACCGTACTATTACAAAAAACTAATTTTATGTCTGGCCGCTGAATTTGGCAACTTTTTTTCGCTTTGTGCATATTATGCTACGAGCTTAGGTGACAGCTACACAATTTTATAAAAAAAAAAAAAAAATACAGCGTCGATATTAAGATAAACTTTAACTATCTATTTCATTAGTTTCATGACAGTGCAAACCCTTTCGAGTCTGACAATGGTATATGATAACATTTTATTCACTACAGTGTAGGGGAGGATGGGGGAATTGCGGACGCTGAAGGGAAATAACGCACAACATTCGTACTATCAGTAATAATCAGTCTGTCTTTATTAATTATTAATCTTTAGTTATACAACTACAAAAACAATTATACTTATTAAACGAGATCAATCAACAAATACAATATTTTTAGCAAAAACAAAACCTTGTCTGTCCGTAATTACCCGTAGCGCTCGGGGTAAATCCGGACTGACCCTGGGTTAATTACGGACAGCATGGGGTATTTACGGACTAGGTCCACATCATAGACAAAAATCACAAGTAAAGCCTTTAGAAGAACTTCCTGCAGTGCAGTTCTCATGAGCCCACTTGTTACACTTTGAACACATAATCCAGTCTTCGACGGGTGGATCACTGTACTTTTCTTGACAATAAATGCAAAAGTAATCATCATTTCTTTCATTTTCAAAATTATTTAGATTTCTTACACCCTTTGATCCTTTTCCTGTAGAAATTTTTGACTTTTTTAGCTTATTAGATGTAGTTTTATTTTCGTTTTCTTGAACTTTTCTTTTCTTGTCTAATTTCGTTTGTTCCTTTTCTTCTAGATTCTTTCTTTCCGGTGTGCTGGTAAAAATGATGGAATGCTTTTTGTTTACTGCCCGTTTGCTACGATGAATTTGTAGAGTTGGGACCTTTATTAAATCACTAAGCGGTACTGATGAAGATTGATAATGTTTATGTTACTAGAGGGCTGAGACTCTTGTTGAGATCTTACTTCACTAGGAATGGTGTTATTAGCTGCATCACTAATTTGAGATTCGCTATGAAACTCTCTTTGGCTGTTATGATCAGGACTCACATGGCTGGTATCACATGGAGTTTCTGGTGTAATTATATCACCGAAACTTTCGAAAGTGCCCTTGAATTTATCTTGATCAACTGGGAAAATTCCAGCACTCTTGAAGCCATTTATAGCTTTATCAATAGACGAGCATCGGTTAAAAGCTTTTGTATAAAGACCAACAATATCAAATGCTGTAATTTTTGCTCCCGGATGGTTAACCATATAGGTTTCACACTCTCTGTTGTATGCTGTTTTTACTGGTCCATGAAAGGTCAAGTCTAATGGCTGCATTCTATGCGATGTATGTGGAGGCAATGTCAAAACATGGATACAATTTTTACGACAAAACTCGTAAACTTTCAGACTAATATGGCTCTCGTGGTTGTCTAGAACTAAAAAAACGGGATTGTCAGCCGATGGTTTAGCGAATTCTTTAAAATGCTGGAGCCAATCAACAAATATTGATTCATTGANGATTGTCAGCCGATGGTTTAGCGAATTCTTTAAAATGCTGGAGCCAATCAACAAATATTGATTCATTGATCCAACTAGAGTCTGAAACACAAGCTATCATGTTGCTATTACTGTCTTTCATAAGCTGAGCATTCATCCTTTTTCTTTTAAAGATAAAAAATGGGGGAATGTACGAGCCTCCAGCATTAAAGCAATTCACAACTGTAGTTAAAGAACCACGTTCTGCACTGGTACATTTTCCAACCTGTTTTAGCCCCTTTGGTGCAAGGATCCTGGAATTGCGTTGTACCGTACTAATTCCAGTTTCATCTATATTGTAAATTGAATCAGATTTAAATTTGTATTTAATCATGAGAGCTTTCAGATTTACAAAAAATATATCGGTTTCTTCTTCATTAAATGCGGTAATTCTATTTATGGAAGTAGCTTCAGGCCTTCGAAGTGATATATTTGGATGTCTAGCCAAAAAATTGTAATACCAATCCATTCCTGCCATACCAGTTTCTTTATTGAAATTATGTTTTATGTTATTTGCGGTGGCAAAATCGAAAGCTATCTTTCTCAGAGTAGGTATTGTTATCCCAAAGAAAGCCTTACATGACTTTAAAATAAAATCAACCAGTTCGTTTTCTTGTATTTCGTTAAAAACAGATTTCTTACCTCTCTTTGGTATTGTAGAAACACTGCCTTTTTTCACTTGGTCAAACAAAGTAGCTCTGGGAATACCATATTTTTCTTCCGCCTGACGAAAAGTTATCTTCTGGTCTTTTAATTCTTGCACAGCTTTTTGTAATGATTCGATGGTGTATGATTGTTCTTTTTTTCTTATATATTTCCGAGGCATCTGAAAATGAGCAGTTATTGATTAATTTCATAATAGTTTATCGAATTAGGGGCAATTGCGGACGTCCGTATTTACCCCGCAAGGCTTGTCCGCAATTAACCCAACTGGGTATTTTAAAATCAAAGAGAGAAATTTGTAGGTTATGAAAACGTTCCATAAAAACAAACATTGGCGATTCAAACTCCATTGACAAAGCTATCCATAGAAAATATCACTTTTTACCATCACTTAGTATACAGACCTGTCCCTCGAATTAAAAAACACTAACAATTAGATCAATATACACTTTTTGTTTAAATTTTACCTACCTTTCAAACTGTGCGCAGCCGGCTGTCGTAAGTTTTTGCGTGGCACTAAAATGGCGGAAAGAAACAGGTGACAGCACCGGGCTGCCGCGGGGGGGAGGGAATGAGTAGATACTTGCTAGTCCGTCTTTACCCCGCGTCCGCAATTCCCCCACCCTCCCCTATCTTTTTTGAAATATGTCAGCAGTTATCAATTATAAATGCTACAAAGTTCACAGACGTATTTGGTTGCCGGTCTTCTTAGCAGTTTTGTGCTCTTGGATTTCTTTAAGGGCCTATCGCTCATATTACTGTAGAAAGTCGTCTGAAACCATGTACTGAGATGGCATCACAAACATTTTTCACTTAAAGTTTGAAAATTTTCTTGGAAGTAATTTTATCGGAGCACACACACACACATTAAATAAGAATTTGGGACTACACAGTTTTGGTGGCGAGGTCTAAGAAGACATTTTTTAAATTTTGAGTGAAGAATACCTAGCAGACCAAAGAAGAAACTAAGGAAAGCTTTGAAAAGTAATGAGTTAAACGAGAGTCAAATGCACGTCCTTGAAAGATCAGCTGACAGAAGCAGCAATTAGGATTTTAATAAGTAATGTCCTGTTAATGCAACGAAATGAAACCAAAGTAGAATGATTATAGGCATTCGGGAACAATGGGATCCGGGATAGGAGCCGAGCGCCAACCGGCCGCTATGTTGTAACGTCACCCAGTCGCCATATTTTATCCAGGTGACCTTGACCATATTATTGTGACCTTGAATGACCTGGAACCCAAAAAATCCCAACCATATTTAAAAAATTAAAAAATACATGTTTTAAGAATTTGTTTTAAAAATTAATAACATTATTAAAAAATAATTTTTAAAAATTTATTTAAAACTCATTATTTAAAATGTATAAACAAATTAATTTAAATTTAATTTAAAAATCTACTTAAAAAAATCACATTTCTAGAAGTTTCCACAGCACCATGTCCAGCAGACGACTGACCCCCTCCAATCAATCACATTGTATTAACATTCCCATCCCCTACCCATCACTCCTATTCATTCTGTCGAATGCACTCCACCCACTATATTCTTGTTTTCTAGCCAACAGTCTCATTTGATATATCCCCGATCCTTCGGTTCGTCGATGATTGAAGCTGTCTCAACATTGCATGATAAATCCTCGCATTTTTATAGGTCAATAAAATGTCTGAGTCTATCAACAAGATCATTCGGGTCTTCGGGAAATATGTAACAAGAGTTCTTGACTCTTTCTGCCTTCTTCACACTACTTGTCGAAGGAAATCCGGCGATCTTTCATAGTCCGGCAGGCACAGTGGCAAGGCCCGTACTTGCTGACGTCACTTGTGAGGCAGAACGTAAAACGTGGATCATTTGCATGTTTTTTTTCCACGTTTCACTCCTGCAGGTTGCTTCATTGTGGGCGCAACAATTTTTTCTCCGATAAGTGTATAACCTACAGGATGTAACAGTACAGCGGTTACAAACTTTCAGGAGAGATAGAGTACACCTAGACGATCGGAAATCACATAGCAATGCATGGCCGGAAACGCTTTCCTGGCGCGGTAGTGACGACACAAAACACAAGAAAGGAAGGACACGAACAGGGTCATCTGTTGCTTCGGTTTGCGTAGCGACATCTAACGCGTACACCAGTCAAAGACGTCCCAGCATTTTTTGCTGTACTAAGAAAATAAACATGTTTTCTCACCCTGTTCGTGTCCTTCCTTTCTTGTGTTTTGTGTCGTCACTACCGCGCCAGGAAAGCGTTTCCGGCCATGCATTGCTATGTGATTTCCGATCGTCTAGGTNTATTGCTATGAGATTTCCGATCGTCTAGGTGTACTCTATCTCTCCTGAAAGTTTGTAACCGCTGTACTGATACATCCTGTATATGTAGCAAACCATTCGTGGTAACTGTTGTACAAACAAAATTGTAAAATTGGTAAACTACAAATTGTAGTCAACAGCGCAGTGAAAATAACCAAAAATTGGTCTTGCGACGAGAATATCTTATACAACATCCAGCCTTCTTGTAGAATCGATTTACTAGTGGACGGAATGCACCCTCTCATTGACTGGAGTAGTAAATATAACTTCTACCAACGCACAGTACTATCTATTTTCTTCATGTTTCAGCTACCAAATACAGCTAATTATTTGGCAGAAGTGTGTGTGATTTCTCCATTGTATTTGCAGACGTGCTTAAGGCAAATGAACAACCAAGTGGTCAAAGGCCTAAGATGATAGCCAAACACTTTTTCTGCTTATAAATGAGGATTTTTGGGTACGGTGACGTGTAATCCATTCATGATTATTGTCCTTTTATGAAACTGAGCTAGGAAAGAAGGTAAAGTGCCAACGTCTACTCCTTTCTGAAGTGACTGATGGTGGCTTTACTATGCAAAGTTGCCCAAGAAATGGCATGGCTGTTACGGCTACAGATGCGAACTGAATACAATGGACAATCTTAGCAAGTGAAAGTCATTTTGAGGCCACCCCTGCCTCACTTCCACAGGGAAATCTAGTCTTACAATGGGGTGACAATTGATAGGACATAACCAGTTCCTTCCTGGCGGCAGAGTGAAGGGAGCACAAAGACCTGCAGTCGTACTGTGGAGGTGTTCCGGAGATAAGTGCTTCCGTCGTGCGACTAAGGCGGTTGCCGACTCCCCAGGAGAGATTGTTCTCGTCGGCACAGTGCCGAGGAGGGCGTGGGCGTGAAAAGGACGCCCAGGCGTGGCCGGTCAAGCAGAAGGACTCCCTGGGAAGCGGCGGACCGCAGATCCTGCCGAGCACGTCGACGACGGGGTCTTGGTTGGGTTTCGCTCCACCACGTCGGTTACCTCGCCACTGAGTCGTCTCGAAGAGGGACACGCCCTTCTTGAGGAGCGACAGCTTCACCCTCCAGCGCTTCACACTATAGTAGACTGGCCACGGTAAACTGAGCACTTTTGAAATGAACCTCTGGAAACAATCACTGCGTGCTACAGGCACCCAGGCCCCCAATTAAAGGTTACCGCCTGGGTGGGCCGCCGAACGGTGTGCAGAGCTCCAGCAGAAAACGTTTTATCAAAAAACCGTTCAACGTTTCTGAGTGAAGTCTGCTTACAAATAGCATTTAAGAAACGTTACGCGTCTGTATACGTTTTCCAAGTCCTCCATTGCTCTCTAAAGCATGTTTTTCTGGTAGTGGAAATGGCTCAAACGGGTGTTTTTACGGTCAATTTTAGGCATGAACATTCCGCTGCAAAACATTAAAAAAGGAATAGGGACGCGCATCAAACCTTTATTTTTATTATTACGTCATAAAATGGTAGCATATCCGTTGAAAGTCTCATAGAGGCGCGTTATCGACGGCAAGACTGCACGCCAGTTCAGTGATTCGCGCGTAGAGGCGATGAGAGAGTTGATGCGCATGTCTCGGTCGCCCCTAGCGTTCCCACGCTTTTAGGCCTCACAAGTGCAAAATTCCTTCAACCAGGCGGCCACATTAAGAGGATTATGAACCTGAAGCTCGAATTGCGCTGCGAGTATCTGAAATACACATTCTTTTTACTAAACTACTTTACATGCGTTGTATGCACAAATCTGCGAAAAGAAACTACACTTGAGACGAAGTACAACGACTACTTTAAGGACACCAAGGCATATTGCAAACAATGTTCCCGAGCTTTCCAACTTAGCTAAAAACCACCCTTTCACACTGCCTTATCACAAAATGTGCTGATCGGAAACACCCAAGACTAGTATAAAGACGCATACTGAATTTTGCACTAATAAACTGATATAATCGCCGCTTAAAGTCCCGTAGTTCCAGTTGTACAACGGGAACACTGCACGCCATTTCAGAACCTTGTGTGTAGATGCGCTGGGACGATATGTATGCTGGTCAGTATCGACCTTAACGCCCCTTCGGTTCTGAGCCTCGAATGGCCGAAACATCTCAAGGTGCATGGGACACTCAAGCGTGCCGAGAATGAACAGAAATAGTACTAAGAGCTGAAGTCGTACTGCGAGTGTAATACGTAAATTAATGGCCCACGAATTAAGTGTTTCTAGTTTTATACTCACTAGAGCACGGATTTGTATTTTAGTGATACGTTTAAATTCCTAGCCATTCCGTGGCTTCACTTGGACGATGCACGAACAAAGTTATCAGGCCAACGGTAACGTAATTTTACTTATGGTGGAATGATATAAAAGTAGATCCCCAGCAGGGCTTACAAAAATGTTTATTTAAACGCGAGCAGCCTACAAATAGTTAAAATTTACAAGTAAAAGCAGATAATTTCAATCTAAATAACATGTGTGAACTTATTATTGCGACTTAGGTCTGGTGGACAGGATTCTTGTTCGGTGCGCCAAACATACCAGTTTCGATTTCACCCAGCTCGAAGATCTTTCAAGTTTTAAAAATACCTCAATTTTTGTTGTGCCGTGTACTGCAGACGGCTGGGCCAAACTACCGTCGCATCTTCTGCATCCAGAAACTCAGGCGCACTGCACCGACCTCCCGTGGCGCGGGTAGGTTGGTGCGCCACCGGTCACCGGTTTGGGGTGCGGGAAATTCTGGGTTCGAATCCTAGGTAACGCATGGGTCTTAGTTTAAGTTAGGTTATAGTTTGTTTAAGCCGTCCCCTGATAATCCTTCAGGCATAACACCGGGGGGGGGNTATAACACACGGGGGCGTTAATAAGCCCTTCCCAATCAATCAGGAGCACCGCGAATTTTCATCTCTGCGACATGGCTGGAGTCACAAACGTCAGATACCGTGTAAAGTGTAGTTACATCAGAGGAATGTACGTAAAGTACAACCTTGCGTAACGTAGGTAATTTTATTTATTTTTCATTGACACCGCGTGTTGTATGACGTGAACAGTGTACGGACTAGTTCATTATCAAACAATCATTGGCACAGAGCATAGGACGTAACAATAGAACATCCACACGATGTTAAATCTTGTGCTAAATTGATTCACGACTGAATACTTATGTATAATTTTGAGCCGATGAAATTTTGCTACGAGTCTGACGTCAGTTGTATGTTGGAAAAACTGTTTTAATGGTAGGTTGTATTTACACACATAGCATGGATTTTAGAAACAGGAAATTAATTAAAAATAATTGGCATTTTTTTTCATTTTTTTTATTTTATTTTTAAATCCTTACTTTTGCAGTCGTAAGTATGTGGATCTGCTGTTGATTGGCTTTTGTCCCATGCGCCTGCACAATAAAATTAAATATAACCATTTCCTTCGTGCACTGTTTCAGAATATCTCATGCACACAACCTATTATGCGTATTCGCGGTTACTTCGAAACTTTTCTGTAGCCCTGCTTAAGTTCTACATCCAGAATATTCCTCCGCCTCGCGCAAACAAAGCTTAACCGAGTCTAGAAAATTACACTAAACGGGCAACGCACCCCATTCATGCGCGCTCAGTGTAATAATATTTTGCATTGGAACTATTCATTACCAGGCATTACCAACACATCTTTTTCGTCTCAGTTTTTATTCACCTTAATCATAAATTAAATATTATAATTCATCGTTAAAGTATAAGCAAAAGTGTATTTGAATCAAAGGTAAATCAACTTTTATGTTAACAGAAACATAAAACGCTCGTGGAACAAGGAGTATTTAGGAAAGAACCGAACACGTAATACATGGAGTGATTTATTAAACGTTTGATTCAAAAAAGTGTGAAGAAACTGAGAATACACTGTAGTTGTGAATCAGTAGGTTCGGAAACATGGCGGTCAACTCTTGTGCACGTGTCCTGTGTTATATGGTCGATATCATACTTTCAATTGTAAACCAAGCTTAACGAACTCTTAAAAAATTCTGCAAAATATTTAATCTGTCCACTGTGTCGAAACATTTACGTATATCGTCGATTTATTGCCAACCTTACTTTGAAAGCCGTTATTTCCTGCGCTACCGGACTTTGAAACGATGCTCCCTTGTTTAACGCGGGGCCGCTGTCCCGCAACGCAGATTCGTAGTGTGAGTTGTATATTCAACAAGGGACTGGCGTTTGAAATCGTCCTGACACTCTAATTGGTCCGCACGTGTGCTCTAATTGGTCCGCACGTGTTCTTTTACGATACACCATCTGCAAAAAAAAAAATTGTTAATTCGCAGTTAACTGATTCACGTTTCACAATGAGTAACAGAAAACATTTACAGTTATAATGGTTGTGGTTTTTTTAAATTTTTAATTTAGTGCTGTAAGGATCACACATATTTCACATAAATCAAAAGTAACACACCATGTTAATGTGCGAGAGCCCCGAACTGTTGACTATAGTTAACATTTTAATATGGCAGTCATGTGGTTTGAGTTAAACTTACAGTTACCGTCGTAAGTTTGAACAGGCCTTCTTTCTAGTTCAACGGGGTAAGGTGGAATTTCACTTAAAGTGAAAACTTTCCTCTCCTAGTTATTGAATTCTTATTGACAGAGCCGTCTATTATTACCGCTAGTCGTTGTGGCACGGAAGTAAGGTAGCGGTAAGGGCGACGTCAGCTCGCGCATCAAATTGTCCCTTCGTCCTTACGCGCAATACACTATTTCTGCATAGCGTGTGGCTCTTTTGGGATGTCATGTGGTGACTTTGAGAGTGGTGCATTTTTACTGGGATTCACTAGATGTTAAAAGGAAGCATAGGCGCCAAGTTTGTAAAGAGTGGACGGGGAAGCAAGGGGGGGGGAGGCGGCGGTTACCCCTCTACTTTTCATCCAGTAGGGGCGTCGCCCCCGTGGGTTGATTAACTATGGTTGTTCATTGTAATGTGTATTTAAATTTTCGTGTATACTGCTTGCTAAAGGTGTTCACGATAAACTGAGAACTTCTCAAATTAACGTTAGAAAAAGTCACTTCTCCTAAATTGCATGTATTTCAACGGGCGCACTGAGTAACATCCGGCCAGTAAAGTAGGTAACGATGGAGGGAAGGTAGTTCCATATCTTAACGTTGAACGAAAAGTGTTAGGTAACCATTTGTGATAAATGAAATTATTTCTTTCGCTTTCTGTTTTTTTTAATGCACAAAATTGTAAGAATTTGCAAATTTGTAAAATATTTACTTTTATAATAATTACACAGTTTCACTTTACCGACGCATGAAAAAGGTGATGAGGCCGATGACAACGTTAATTTTACATATGGTGTAAGAATACACAACGTGCATAAAAGGCGATCTTAAGCAGTGCTCAGTTTACCGTGAACAGCCTATAATACCATTCAGTATACCTTGTTTGTTTTTAAATAAAATAAAACAACAATATTTCAGTAGGAACTATTTAATTTAAATATTTGAAACCTTGGCCCACACGAAACAAGGGCCACATACGTGCGTAACCACATGCACAAAAATACAACGTACAGTTTGAGAGGATGAAGAAAGAGAGAGAGAAAGAGAGAGATAGAGAGAGAGAAAAAAAAATATTAAAACAAACATGGGCACTGTAACGAAAGTATGGGATTTGTCCCCCTTCCGGAAACAAAAATCGTCGCCTACGGAAGCGAGTCGCCTACATTATATCCACGAATGCAGGAACAGCAGATATGTTGGTCCTTTTAGTCCTAATAACCTCTGTCATATTGGTCCACAGCACACCGGACACTGCTCTTTATACTACAGAATTCCCTATTGGCCAGCCGTCGTCCAATGGAGTGCAGAGTTGTTTGAGGCGCAACCATAATATTTTTAAGTATCTAACACAATATGTAAAAATCTATCATGCTAATTTAAAAACATTTGCAACAATTTTTTTAACTCGAGAAGTTTACTTTTTATTGGCCTTTTCTGTTATTGAAAGATAGGTACCAAAACATAAGAGCACAGTGAGAATCTACCAGTGCGCATTTACTCTTAAAAAAAATAAAAAAATTTTATTTCAATATAAGTAGGTGCAGTGATATTTCGCGAAAATATTTCGAGACAAGATACAGTCCAAAGCACTCTAGGTTCGTCCAACTTCTTTGATTGGCTAAAAAAATGTTCTGGCCCGTGTTAACCGTTTGCGCACTAATCACGAAGGTTCAGTGTCGGAGTTACTTAGTCCTGAGTGGCTTGGTCAAAGACGGACACGGCACCAGCAGCCAATGGCGGTATAACAACAGCTGAGGTGTGTATATAGCATTGAAGTCTACTGTGTGTTCCGATTTTTACCGAAAAGTCACTGGCCCTAAATATAAGTTATCTCGAGCTTTGCCCAGGCTTAGATTTTTTAAATATATATATTATTTGAAAATATTTGTTTGATAGCTGTTAGTAAACAAACGCACACTGGAAATGTTATTTTGTCAGCTAGTGTTGGTGGTGGACGAGTGAGTGTCTGGGACATGTTCAGCCTCCCCGTATCAATCTCCAGTTGACGTTAGAACGCCCTCTGCGACGCAATCCTCCGGGCCCGACAGGCCTTCGAGAGCACCCCCTGACGCGAGAGGAGGGAAAGCGTGTGAGCCAGGCCAGGCACCCCGAATGACACGAGCGCCTGGTCCCAGCCAGCCGCGGGGACACGTGGCATCCATTAACCAGCTGCGAGGGCGACACGTGTGGAGTTGTTTTGACCGAGGCGAGAGGAGACGTCTGGCAAGTGTCGGCTAGCCGTGACGGAAACCGGAGCGAGGGGGTCCCTTAGCGACGGCGTAGCGACCAACGGGCCAACAGGCGACGCACGTCAGCAACTGCGTGTGTGTAAAGGGTACTCACGGTCAACTGAACACTCTCGAGAGCCCTGCTTAAGATCTACTTGCATCCGCATTGTGTATTCTTCCGCCATACGTAAAATCAACGTTCTCTTGTACCTGATCACTTTACTCGTGCGTCGGTCAAGGGCAACTATGAAATCACTAGGAAACGAAATATTTTGCAAATTTCTCATTCTCGTACTAATATATTAATGAAAAAAAAAACAGAAAGTAAAAGAAAATATTTCGGTATTCACAAATATTTACTTCGTACCTTTAATTCAACTTTAAAACATGGAACTACTTCCCCTCCGTAGTTGCCAACTTTACTGAGCGCATGATAGCCAGTGTNAAACATGGAACTACTTCCCCTCCGTAGTTGCCAACTTTACTGAGCGCATGATAGCCAGTGTACCCATCAAAATATACGCAGGCAGGGGGCAGTGACATTTTTCAAACGTTGATTTCAAAAGAGCTAGTTACCTTTTACTTCCAGCCATATTTGATCGTTTTACCACTTTTTAAAGTAAATATTGCCGTGGAAGTAATGAACACAGTGTGTGTATTAGGGTGGAGCACGAGAGTATGTAAATTATTTTTTTTCTTATTTACAATTGTAATAGGGGGGGATCGGTGCCTTATACTAATGGTAAAATAAGTGTTATTTTTTAATTAATTCGGTTAACATCTTCTGCCTCCGCACTAGCCTCAAAATTTTAGATTTTATTGAAAAATCTCAGTATTTTTAGTGGCACAATATTCAGCTTAAATTAATGGTAAAAGGGTATAAATTATATGCAATATAAAATTCAGACATTTATTAATAAACTTTAATCGAAAGTACAAAAAAAAATACAAGGTAATTATTTTTTTTTAATTGTAAATTTGCTCGAAAATCTCTTTTTGTCTCAAATTTAGGCATTTTCTTTCGCGATTCCAATTTGGCTTTTATGGCCCCTAGTCGTGTTTTTTTAGTACATTGAGCAGTGGCAGCTTCTGTCGTCATCTTCACAGCCCGTTCAACAGCTTGAGTATGGCACGGAAGTCGTAACATCAGTTCACCCTCACCACCAGATTGTACGAAATATTGAATTTCTTGGTCAGAGAAGATTTTCATAATCGGAGGTTCAGTTAGTATTTCCTGCCAATTTATCAGATCAATATATGTTGATGCATTGAAATTTATAGACGGCACTTCAAACAATCTTGGTGTGGAAGGCTGAGGCATACTGCGTGTCTTTAATATGCGACAGGCTG
>NQII01000725.1:472877-500959 GCA_002778355.1 Clitarchus hookeri
TTTTTTGTATTGTGTCGAAAATAGCTGTTGTTGCAACATATCAATAAAATAAAATAGGTGTATGTATTAAAATTTCACATATTTACATGGCGTCAAACTTAAGACAAAAATCCACTTTTTTCAAATATGCAATGACTTTGCGGAGGCAACTACTCTTAGTTAATTCAAGTAATATTTTGCATGAATTAATTTAAGCCTAAAAGGCACCTACTTTTCACTATTACATGACCGTAAAAGGAAAAAAAAAAAATTTCGCTCCACCCTAGTGTGTATTCTACAGCAATTTTTATTGACTATTAATCTGAATGAGAAGATNTTAAGTAACTGGGCGCGCGGCCGTTCACTTCGACAAACAATAGCACACTGACGCGACGACACGTGTGACGTCAAACTGTCTCTCCGCGCGCTTCCCCACTCCTTTTATTTGAAGTAAATAACTTAGAATTAGAAAATTTCACATATTTACATGGCGTCAAACTTAAGACAAAAATCCACTTTTTTCAAATATGCAATGACTTTGCGGAGGCAACTACTCTTAGTAAATTCAAGTAATATTTTGCATGAATTAATTTAAGCCTAAAAGGCACCTACTTTTCACTATTACATGACCGTAAAAGGAAAAAAAAAAATTTCGCTCCACCCTAGTGTGTATTCTACAGCAATTTTTATTGACTATTAATCTGAATGAGAAGATTTTTAAATGTGCTCACTTTACCGTGAATAGTCTATATTATCAATTTGACCTTGCTCTCGTTCCACTGTCAAGTCTCATGATACCCGGGGAATACATTCAATCATCTATCACGCACTATTTGAACACTTTGCACGCAGTGCGTATTTTCTGACATGCAAGACGGGCTAGAAGTAATTCGCTAATTACCACCGTAGCAAGAACATCGGTTCTGTTGGGTCTGTATTCCCACACTCCCATTGGCAGAGACGAGTGGCGTGTGGTGAAGTTTTGCAAGGTAAGCTGGTGCTTTCTCAGTGCTGTACGCACTCTGCGCACGCAGCAGGGACCAGTAACCAGTGTGGAACCGCGAGAAAATCAATGCACTGCGGCCACTCACGAGAGAGCGGCGAGGCACCCGTTACACAACTGCTGTGACGTCAAATGTATTACTACGTTTAAAAAGCCGATGCTAAATATGATAATGCGTTTGTTAAGCAAGTTACTCAATCTCAAGAAAGTTATGTTCTCGTGTCTTTAATGTACAGATTTGCTATTCAAGGTATGACTGCCAATCCTGGTTGCAGTATTGCTGTTAATTATTTCAGTCAAATTGATGTTCGTGATATATTACGCTGGAAGACTTTCGCTCTGCATGAAAGTGTTGTAAATCAAACTGCAATTGTATCGATTGCTCAGACTCCTGTTTTGTATTCAACTAAAATAATGAAGTTGGAGTTAGGTGATGAAATATGGATGTTCCTTAAATTAGTTGGTACTACTGGCGATATTCATGTCTAGGTACAGCACAGAGCAAAACACAGCTTGCCTTGCAACAGTTCACCACGCGTCGCAAGTAGAGACGTGCCAAATTCGCGTTCATTATTTGGTAACATGATATACTTCACTTCCCTATACCTACTTTAGCGCAATCCGTGGTTTCATTTACTACACGCAACCACAGTATGTGACGGCTACACTGGAGATTGGTTACTCAGCTGTTGAGCCTTTACTATTGGCTGAAAGCGACCTTGGTACGTGCCACGCAAGTTTTCCGCCAACAGCAGAAGTCAAACGGGCGTACAACATACTGGAGTTCAGTCTGTCGACGCAAAATAACACGAATTTTTAAGGTCCCTACCCATTGGTCTACAGTGCACCGTATGCTGCTTGCTTTCATAAAAAAAACAGAAACGAAATGTAATTAATATAATGCCCACAAAAAACAACTCGATGTTTACATGTAGGAATAATTTTCCTATGTCTCGTTGTCAACTTCAATGGAAGTACGTATGTCACTAAGTGTGTCCGTTTAAGTATTTAAAGGTAGGAGCAGGGAGTTTTTTTGTTCCAAGGTTGATTTCAAAAGTGATCATTAAACCTCGAACAGCATACAATGATGATTCCCGCTGAGTTCCAGCCAATACTACTTCTTTGAGGTGTTAACTCCAAAATCACATGTCTGTTGCAGTTTTTTTATGACTAGAGAACCAGAAATTTCTTGAATCCACATGGTGCCTGGCCAGACCTCAAGCAACTGTACAATTGCACTGCTCATCCTGAAAAATTCGCTTATTCATTTTGAGACATGTTATAGTTCAAAACACATGTGTTGATATAACTTTAGCTATTGGTGCACACGGTGTTAAGACACCTCCTGGAGAACGCTGGTCCAATCACCGCCTTCCACTGTGACAGCAGACAACCAATGTGCATTTAATATCGGCATATTTGTTCATAAGACTGTAGAGTCTAGCCTGCAGGTCATCGAACTCGTGAATTTTTCCGGTCTCTACTCATAAAGCGCCGTGAGCGAAACACACACACAGACACACACACAGCTGCAAGCTGAGTGGTCAGATCACGCACGGCAGTGTGCGAAAGAGGGAAAAGACTTCTCACGTTGGCAGCGGCAAGTGATCAAACGTTCACGCTGTTCGTGGTCAATGGAGCACTTTTGAAAATCGGCCTTTGAAAACCGCCACTGCCATTATCTGCGTTTATTTAAATGGGCGAACTGAGTGGCATGCGCCCAGTGAAGTTGGTAACGACGGAGGGAAATTAGTTCCATGTCCTAACACTGAATTAAAAGTGTTAGGCAAACATCTGTGAATATTGAAATGATTTCGTTTGCTTTCTTGCTTTTTAATGCGTACAAGTACAACCATTCGCAAATTTGTAAAATATTTACTTTTTCCGTAATTTCACATCTTCCCTCGACCGACGCATGAATTAAGTGATCAGGATCTTGGCGATGTTAACTTTACATATGGTGGGATAATACACAATGTGCAAACAAGTAGATCTTAAGCAGGGCTTTCAATAGTGTTCAGTTTACCGTGGACAGCCCATAGGTTGGTGAACTGACTCGAGGACGGAGCGGCTAACCTATTGCCATATGACTTGGCGAAATTTCAGAGAATAGTATTTTAGTGACTGATGCTTCTGATTCGGGTTTACTGTGTGCTGTTAACTGCATTCTGCAATCTGTACTCAAGTCCTCGCGTTTGCCGTAGTGTTAGTTACGATGCCCGTAATGTTTGTTCTTTTTTTTCTAATTCACCGTGTTTCCTCAGTCTTGAAGCGCATGGATAATCGCATTGCAGTGCCGTGAATTCGACATGCGGCTCGTTTTGAGTACGGCTCGTGCCGTGTAGCAATGCGAGGACACTCCTGAAACGGCTACTGTAATAATACGCTTCTGCATCTCGCTTGCTGATCTTGCGAATGAATACTTCACATGTCTCGTTCGAGTTCGAGTTGAGAGGTTTGGGTGGCTCTTAGCAACGAGGTCTTGAGAGCCGACGAGGGTGAAATGAGGTGAGAACGGAGCAGAGCCGGAATGTAAAAGTGGGAGAAACTGGAGATCCCCGAGGAAACCCCCCGATCAGCGGCATCGCCCGGCACGATTCCCACTTGCGAAACTCCAGAAGTGACCCGGCAGGGGATTCAACCAGGTTCGCTTTGGTGGGAGGCGAACAGTCTACCCGCTCAGCCACCGCGTCCCTAGATTTTGTTCGAGTTTTGATTACAGGAACACGTCAGATTTGAAGTGAAACCAGTGGGTTATAATATATCGTCATCCTTTTCATTGTGACAACTAGAACTAATTAATTGAAGTTGCAATAAATATTTATTTTCTTTAAGGTGCTTTACAGAATTCTGATATCTTACAAACACCTATTTTTTTCCTTACTAGAGTGGTTTTGCCTATAGTCCGTCTCACGCTTAGAATGCAGTGCAGGGTTTATGGCGTGCGCTGTTGCCAGATCGCAAACACGTTACGAAGTTCAGTACATGTGCTTCTTTGGAATTCCGAGTGCATGAGTATTATATTTTCATTTTTTGAACTGATATATAGTTGTTTTTATAATATGTTATACGAACACGCTTATAAATGTGTAATAAATTGCATTAGTTATTTACATTTTTATCACTATCGCTGCCGCTGACAAATGATGATACGATACTCCTTCTATAAGAGCAGCACAGGGCTGACCAGAAGAATGGGGTTGGGGCGATGGAGATGATTGTGATGAACTGGATGAGGCTAAATTTATTATAAACCTTCCCTCGTCATCTTGAAGTTCGTCGGCTCTCCATAGCTCTTGCTCAATGCCTTTTATCTTGTGTACATAATGTGTCTAGTTTTCTGTTGATATGTGGCCATAACCACGTATTATTAACGAATCCAAAATCACACTCCCTGAAAGTTGCGCTATGAAGTCTTACGTAGGATTTCAGTTGCGCACGTACCATTTCAATAGGGTTGTGCTCGCAATGATGAGGTGGATGGGTCGGTGTAGAGGGGAGATGTGGGGGACGAAGTACAGTACGACCTACTCTCTTGGCTATTTCTTGAAGCTTGTATTTTTTTGTACTTATACCTTTCCCGTCCTACTACGTGTAGCAATTCCTGCTTAATCACACTGACACCACAAGCAGTGCCTTTTTCCGTGAGCCACTGTCTTATGCTCCCCCCCCCCTTCCCGCTCACACGCACGGGAATCGGTTCGCACATCCTGCTATGGTATGACGCATTGTCTAAAATAATAACAGTCCCCTCCCCCCCCTTCTGGAGTGTTTGGCAATAGTTGTTCGGAAAACCACTATCCGCAACCATCTGCAGTCATGTCATCGTGGGCGTCAGAGGCGTTATTTTTGCACAAGGAAGTAAGGTTAGCGTTTTGAAAAGAAAAAAAAAAAACTGTCCTAATTACCTGCATGCACTAATGAAAAATGCGTGCCACGTCCAGCAGGATGTTTAAGGCCTGAATTTAGGCCTTCAACGGCTGCCTGTCGAACGCTCTTCACCGTTGTGTCTTTCCCCGAGGTCTTTCTATTCCTTGTCCACACCGAACCCTACATTCACCCACGACTCATCTGTATAGATAACTGGTTTTCCTAAACCCCTAAACCTTTTTACTTCTCTTAAGTAGGTGTGTCGCCACCGAATTATGTCCTCACATTCTATATATGCTGCCCTGTCTCCTCCTCTTAAGTACTCAAACCAGATGCCGCGTAGTAACCTATGCAGGGGGGGGAACGGGAGAAATCTGGGGGTGATTCGTCACTATTCACTTTTGCTAANAGGTGTGTCGCCACCGAATTATGTCCTCACATTCTATATATGCTGCCCTGTCTCCTCCTCTTAAGTACTCAAACCAAATGCCGCGTAGTAACCTATGCAGGGGGGAACGGGAGAAATCTGGGGGTGATTCGTCACTATTCACTTTTGCTAAAAAATTACATTTAAAGTGGGAGGAACGTTAGCAAACAAAAAATAAAAAGTGTGAACGATTCGCAGTAACCCACTCTGCACAATGCCATCGTAAGTTGGTATAGGGGAATTTTTTTTTGTTTGCCTTTCCTTTTCGGTCAAACTTTTGCAGGCGTAGTTGAGGTACCGTGCATCCTCAGTTCCTTCCTGAGGGCGTAAGTGGTTAATTCGGAGCTGTCAGTTGCTTTGGAATCTTTCTTAACTGCATTAGTAACATTCGTGGTGTTTTATTTTTAATTCTCTAATACGTTCAACACAATCTTTCTCTCCCTCCCTCTTAGCCTACCTATACAGGATGATTCTAAAATCATGGGACAAACATTGAGGGGTGGTAGAGCTCACTAAAACAAACACTTATTGTATAGGAATATATGGGCGGAAGTGACGCGTTGAGGCACAAACACAAAAACGTAACACATTAACGGAAACGTAAAATGTTCATTAGCAGCCTACTTAACGAGTGATTCCGTACAGAAAATGTTAAAACAGTTGCTGGAAATGCATCCACCAACAGTCACGCATGCTTGGCGACCTCTACATATGGCGTGATTGGCTGACAATGGTGGCGTGCGTGAAATACCCGGCGTATTTGAATCTGTTCTTCAATCACTCCACCGACGCTACCAAGCTTGCATTACTGTCGGTGGTAGTAATTTGGAGCAATTATTATAAACATTGCTGTAAAAAGGCATTTAGCGGCGACGTTGTAAATAAACAATGTGTTGCATTTCATGTGTTATTTTTGTGTTTGTGCCTCAACGCGTCACTCTCGCCCATATACTCCTATACAATAATTGTTTGTTTTATTGAGATCTACCACCCCTCAATGTTTGTCCCATGATTTTAGAATCATCCTGTGTAGTTTCTTTTCGGTGTTTCACATTCCATAGTTTATATNCCTCAATGTTTGTCCCATGATTTTAGAATCATCCTGTGTAGTTTCTTTTCGGTGTTTCACATTCCATAGTTTATATCTATCATGTAACCCATGTAACTGTTGAAAGACACACACGAATAAATAACACGTCTAAATTGAGATTTAAACGAGTCACCAGACACGACAACACACGTCGCTCGCGTGCTCGCGACACACAGCAGTAACCGGTGGACTGGCTTCACGAAATGCGCGTCGAAGGAAACAGCTGCTGCCCAAGGATACCTTTATCGTTTCACTTCCCTTGCAGGACAGAACCTCACTTCAGCAGAGATAAACGGAAGTGTTTCCTCTCAGGGCAGCACTTTGGGAGCGGGTCTCGTGATTTCCCGGTTGCACCAGCGCTCTCGTGCTGATAAGCCACGCCTTCAGGAGGCCATGCGCACGAACAAATGTAGGAGCAATCGAGAGGGCGCTGCTTTCAAAAAACGAATTCGACGTATCATTAACAACTTTCACGAGTTCGTCCCACGTCTTAACTGATAAACTTTTTGATCTGTCACTTTGTGAGGAAAATCCACTTTAGTATTAAAAAAAATTATATAACTGAAATCAGATTTGTTTGGTGGCATCGACCAACATAAATTAATTAACGTAAAATTTTTGTAATAGAACATTGCTGTAAGTTAATTTTTTTATCGTGAGTTACAATTTAGGATACATAAAAACAATTATTGTGGAAAAAAAATTCACATTTTTTAAGTTATGTATATACTATATATGTATAGTCTGATGCGTATTTCGATGCTGTACAATATGCAAAAACTTTTACCCCAAAGTTAAATTTCAATTTTTTTTATATGTTTGGCAACTTGGCATGCAGAAACAAGAACAGTGCTTGCTGCGGTTGGCGTGTGTTAGAGAGAGAGAGAGGGCTAACGCCCATTTACCCCACATTGCAATCTAAGAGTGGGACACTCTTCTAACATACGAGTGTCTCAATAGCAGTACAATATCAACCACAAGTATAAGAAACTGCATGTACAGGTAAACAAGATTCTGTCAGAAATAACATTTGTATGCCAAGTATTTTAGTAGTTTAAGATAAATATTTCAAAATAATGAAGCCATTTTCTCCGGAGTTTCGGAGTCGCCAAAGTCCATAATTGTAGCATAAAATTAACTATAACTGAGAGGTGATGAAACATTATCTGTATAATATGGGGGAAAACATGGTTTGCCGTTCCCCAGACAGTATTGTTACAAGACGCCAGGCGGGGCAAATCCGAGTTCGTGAGGGATGGAGATCTTAATAAAATAAAATAACCAAATTTGATTTTTAATTTATTTAATTAGACAGCTATTATTCAGATCATTAATATATCTTTCCCCACTACAGCTCTTGGTATTCTAAGTGAGCGCAATATTCAATGCCTGTCTCAATTCTGATTAAAGTCCTTATCAGTGTCTCTATATTGGTTACAGTCGTTTATTTCACACTCGATATTTACATGTATTCAATCTGCCTATTGCCGTTATTGCAAATGTCTGTCACTCACGCATCCATATCAGTTGTCCCGCCCTTCAGTCTCACTCTCAACTGTACCGATGGTAGCAGACCGCACAATTTACTCTCGCTACTCACTTTCGTCGCCACTCGNTCAGTCTCACTCTCAACTGTATCGATGGTAGCAGACCGCACAATTTACTCTCGCTACTCACTTTCGTCGCCACTCTACGCTTTGCTGACTCGTCGCGCCGTTGTCTTCGCACACCTGCCACTCAAGGTCGTACTACCCTCCAAACTCTAGACTGAAGGTTCTCGGAGACCCGTCGCGGCTTTATTAGTCTCGCTAGACCGATCTGGAAGGATCACCACACCCCGAGTCACGCTGATAGAGGCTAAGGGCAATGACCAGAACATGCTTGCAAAGATAACCTCAGAAATNTCACCACACCCCGAGTCACGCTGATAGAGGCTAAGGGCAATGACCAGAACATGCTTGCAAAGATAACCTCAGAAATTCAATCCGTCCAGGGGCAGAAGTCGGCACGAGTCACGATAAGCTTGTCGCGGCGGTGGCATTCCTTTGTAACTCTCCGCGCCCTCCTTGGGTTACTAGTCTGGCCTTGTCACACTGTTTTGCTCGCTCGAGCGGAACGGTGCAAGAGAAACTATGCAGACCAACAACATGTATCAGTATTAAAACGTAGTTCAAGGGATCCGTGTGTTCAATCCTTCGCGCTTATTCATTGCATTATAAAGGGTCCTACAACCTTTCACAAACAGTAATCTTGCGCAAACGTTATTTCTAGATTTGTTTTTCACATTTTCATCAATTAATGTTCTGTTTAGGCAAGGGCAGTTAATCCATGGAGTGTAACACGAAGCAATCTGCTTTAAAAAATCTTGTAGCTGTAAATACCGTTATTGCCAGTATTCTAATAAAGTGGTTTGTGATATTGATGAACTGATTGTTACAAAGTGCACGTTCATGTATATTCCAATAACTTAAGCATTTGATCAATGTAGTGTATATGGCCACCGAGTGTACATTCTTACTATGTGATTACAATCGATTTTCGTTAACACATATCTGTCGGTAACTTATTTGGAAAATTACGGCAGTGTCATAACTAACAGTTTTCTCTCAGATACATATTTCCTTCCGAATCACTGCCAATATAATTAGTTATACTTATGAAAGTGCAGATATTTCCATCAATTAGTTCTTAAAATATTTTTATTCTCAACATCATCTATCTTCTTACATACGCTTCCATGGAATTCACGAAAATGATTTATATATCTTATCTAAGCCGGGTTTTCAAAGTATTTTCTTCCACAATTGTTGGTTGCTTTCGAGAACGTATATAATTTATTTTGCTCATAGCATTACATTTTAGTCTATATGTACTGTTTACTTAGCGTATTCTATAATCACAGGTTTTAGGTATTCATTTTACTTTGAAACGAATCTTCTAGCCAGCTTTACATTTATTTCTCAAAACTATTCAGTTCGGTTCAATTTGGTTTCAACTGAGTCTGCGAACTACCAGATTGTGCCTCCGTCTGGTTTCTCAACCATCTCCTATATTGTAATAAATCCTGTATATAAATATTACTATTGGATATAAGTAGAGACCTGAAAAATTCGTGGATTAATTTTGGGACAAGCTAGAATTCGAAACACGTGTGTTAATAAAACTTCAGCCATTGGTCCACACGGTGTTTGACACCCCCTGGAGAAGGCTGGCCCAACCGTCGCCTTCTACTGTGACAGCAGACAACCAATGTGCGGTTGATGTCGGCATATTTCTACGTAAGACTGGAGAGTCTAGCCTGCAGGTCATTGAACTCACGAATTTTTCTGGCGTCTAGCTATAAGACTCTGGCACATGGCCACGACTGAACTTCACTTCTCGTCCTCTCCAAAAGCTGTCGGTTCTCAGTCGGTAGTACTGCATTTACCTGCTCTAACGCCAGTTGGCTCTGTCTGAAATTGCCTGATGTCGTTGAGTTTATGTTTTCAAAGTTTTAGAAGACGTGCACTACTACAATACTTTGCGCTGTAATATTAATTCCTAGATGGCCATTTCATATCGCGCAAGTGGTATAGTCACTCTAAGCTATACTTAGGGGCAGTGATACTTCGCGAAAAGATTTAGAGACAAGATACAGTCCAAAGCACTGTAGGGTCGTCCAGCTTCTTTGATTGGCTGAAAAAATGTTCTGGCCCGTGTNTCCAAAGCACTGTAGGGTCGTCCAGCTTCTTTGATTGGCTGAAAAAATGTTCTGGCCCGTGTTAACCGTTTGCGCCCGAACCACAAAGGTTCAGTGGCGGAGTTACTTGGTCCTGAGTGGCTTGGTCAAAGACGGACACAGCACCAGTAGCCAATGGAGGTATAGCAACAGCTGAGGTGTGTATATAGTATTGAGGTCTACTGTGTGTTCCGATTTTTACGCGAAAAGTCGCTGGCCCTAGCTATACTTATAAATGTTACAGTTATTAACAAAATTATTTACATGTATGACATTTCATGGGTACTCACACACATACCAAAATAATATTTTTTAAATATAGCACGACTGAAGTTAGGCATATAAAGTAGGTCNCATGGGTACTCACACACATACCAAAATAATATTTTTTAAATATAGCACGACTGAAGTTAGGCATATAAAGTAGGTGTATCACCGTAGCATTTTTAAACTTTGGATGCAAAGAATCAATAAATAAATGTTTAGATCGGGATGTTTATCAAGGTTTTGCGAGTTTCCATAAATGTTTTTAAAATAATGGTAATATAATTTTTACTAAAAGAAAACATTCTAAAAAATCGTTGTAACAAATGATTGTGATTTGTTGTTTTAGATGGGTTTTCGAATAAAT
Organism: Clitarchus hookeri; assembly: GCA_002778355.1. Taxonomy (NCBI): domain Eukaryota; kingdom Metazoa; phylum Arthropoda; class Insecta; order Phasmatodea; family Phasmatidae; genus Clitarchus; species Clitarchus hookeri. Next base: position 483,596 of record NQII01000725.1, read on the forward strand.
ACTTAAGTTGATTATTCAAAACTATGGTATTATNAAATGATTGTGATTTGTTGTTTTAGATGGGTTTTCGAATAAATACTTAAGTTGATTATTCAAAACTATGGTATTATGTGTGGGAATAACGGAAAAACGTTTCCCAAACGTAATCTAAATACTTCAGGGCTGTTTAAATTCTCGATTTTCATAGTAAACATTATTTTTAATAACAACTTGGAAGATATAAATGTTTTAAATTAATAACTCCGTTTCTTAGTCGACTGCAGTCACGTAACTCAAAATTGGCTTCTGAGTTAATTTATTAAAGTTTTTTCACGGCAAAGTGAGCACTTTTAAAACCAACCTTTGGAAAAAAAAAACTGTCAATAACAACATACTGGACGTGCATGCTACAGCACACACTGGCATACGTTTCCAGTTAAGTTGGCAATGAATTAATATAAATAGTTCTAACATTTTACGGTGTAGTGCGAGTGTACTGTATTAATTTTTGGCCACTGAAGTTAATGTTTCTAGTTTTATTACACATCAGAGGACGAGGACGAAGTTGCAGATTAGTAGACCTAAAACATTTACTTCCCCAAATATCATGTGGTTTTACTTGAACGGTGCGTGAATAAAGTGATCAGGCAAGCGGCATTATTAATTACACATATGGCGGAATGATACAAGTTTGAGAAGAAAAGTAGATCCTTAGCAGGGATTTCAAAAAAACTCTCTATTAACCGTGAACCGCATATAGTGGATTTGATACAATAAAACTCAGGAGCCACTCACGTTAGGTCATAAGACACTCGAGACATTCGTTTTAAGGTGACGTACGAACTGATGGCGTATCTCTGACATGCCGGGTAAAGCTCTTTCCGCCGGGGGCACAATTAAATTATGACTAGGTTCCATTTACAGTAGTTGAAGGCAATTAACCTCCTACCCGTCAACGGGGCTAACGAAGGCCATTAAACTCATTCAGCGGGGTAAGAGGAGAGGGGGAGAAATCCTCGCCGCCCGCTGCCATAATTGCAGAAGAGTTGCCACTTGTGACTGTCCTCCGGTGACGTCCTCCAACCATCGCGCTCCACTGACACAGAGTGGTTGGAAATACAGAAGCCAAACCCTGGCCTGCACAGCGACAAAGACTAAAGAAATACCCTCAGGGGCGAAAAGGCACGGGGCTCTGGAGGTGGACCTTTTGTCTGATTGGCTGTTGCGCGCAGTGAAAGATTCTCTATTGGTCTGTCTTTTGTCTGCCGTCTGGCAAGTGAACTGTAAGGCGCTGAATGACGAACGGCGTGGCGTTCTGAAAATGTTAACCGGTGACGCCATTTTGCTGGCGCATGTGGATGAAGTTCACGGCAAAAAAACAGCTTTTTTTCACTTCTGCAAACTCTACGTTCAAAACAAATAGGCCCTATAGGTAGGGCTAGAGACTTTTCGCGTAAAAATCTGAGCACACAGTAGTCTTCAATACTATATACACACCTCAGCTGTTGTTATACCTCCATTGGCTGCTGGTGCCGTATCCGTCTTTGTCCAAGCCACTCAGGACTNACACCTCAGCTGTTGTTATACCTCCATTGGCTGCTGGTGCCGTATCCGTCTTTGTCCAAGCCACTCAGGACTAAGCAACTCCGACACTGAACCTTCGTGATTCGTGCGCAAACGATTAACACAGGCCAGAAAATTTTTTGGCCAATCAAAGAAGCTGGACGACCCTACAGTACTTTGGACTGTATCTTGTCTCGAGATCTTTTCGCGAAATATCACTGCCCCTACCTATAGGTGACTATATAATTTATTGGTATAAAGGCTGTAGCAAAAGTCAATGCAATTTATTGTACAAGACTTTTTCATGAACGTTTTGGAAGGTATACTTTAAGACAAATATATCTGAAAATACCGCCGTATCCCTTTCAGACCCACTGCACTTAACGGGTTCAAGTGTTGCAAACAAAAACTTTATGATGAGTGTCGTACTTAGGTCGACACAACACTTGTTTCGTTGTCACAGCCAATAAGCTGTAGGCTGTATGCTCGGCTACAGTTATATGAACCAATCATGACGTAGACCAATAAAACGGTTTGCGAATCATTTACCCACAGGTAAGATCATTAGTTATTGAGCTTCGCAGTGTACAGTACTGACCAAAAATTACATACCCTTGCGTAATGTACCCAACTGTGTACACTGGGTCTGAATGCGTTAATTATGGCGAAGGGCTCCAAAATTATGTTTCTAATAAGCAAAATATCTGGAAAGTGAAAATATTTCGTATATAACTCCACAGCCGGTAATTGTACATACACCTGATTTTAAATTGATTGTGACTGGTCGTGTATATCTTCCTCTAGGAGAACTTAATACAGCTACAACCATGGTGTAGTGAACAGTTGTAGGGCGAAGCTGTGTGCAGTATGTGTATTGAACGTCGGTAGTGAGTAGCATACATCGGCGACGCATTCGACACATGCATGAACATTTTACAGCATTGCGAGGCGGTATGCGAAAACAGACTTGTGTTCCCGACGTCCCTTACGCCATTTTTTCATTAACTCCCCCCGTAACGGCGGTCACCGACGCCACACAGCGGTACGTTCAGGAGATCCTGAGGGCCTCATGTGTTTCCCTTTATTATAGAGTAGCTAAGTATACAGAGACGAAATAGTGTAACGTTTCCTTTCGCTGATAGACTGAACGAGGTTACGAGAACGAGCATTGAGCGTGTGATTGTTTACTGCACGCCGCGGAAGGTTCTATATTGGCGGGGATGCCGATTGGCAAGTATGTATACAGGCGGTGATTGGCGAACGGCGTTCTGACATGTTGTTGACTAGTGTCGCCATCTTACAGACCTGTACGGCTGGTGATCGCGGAACAAGTGACTATCTCACATCTGTCCTCTTAAATAGTATGTAATGATGTGCGCTCCAAGAAGTAATTTACTATTAGGTTAATGCACACCCACGTATAGCATGGGTTTCTCAGTATTGCCTTAGTGTGCTACCTTCCCTTGGCGAGCCCGATCTCCAGTTTTGTCGACTGTATAACACGAATGGAGATAGCCAGGATGGCAACTCCAGCCATCGACGAGTGTGCGGCATCAGGAGCGGCCGTTGTAATAACTACGGCACGATTCTCCTCAGCACAACAAAAATGCGAACGTAAATGTAACCACGCTAGGGTTGGTGTAGCAGTGTTGTAAAGAATTGTTCAACTGTAAGATTTTGCCACAGAGAAATTCAATGTAATTTATTGTACAAGAGTTTTTCATAAACGTCTTAGAAGGTATACTTTAAGAGAAATCTATCTGAAAATACCGCCTTATCCCTTTCAGACCCAATACAATTAACGGGTTCAGGTGTTGCAAACAAAAATTTAATGATGAGTGTCGTACTTTAGTCGACACAACACTTGTTTCGTTGTCACAGCCAATGAGCTGCAGGCTATATGCTCAGGCACAGAAGATTGTTTTGGTTCGTTAAATCAGTTGTTTATATCATTTCCCCGCTCTGCCTCCACCAACTTTCCTTCCATTTTGTCGTCGTGTTCTGGAAGCGGCAATTTTTTTTTTTTAAATGGTATTCAGCGTGCTTTTCGAAGAAGGAATGGAGGAAGTTGGGAAGCCAGCTGTGACGAAGTGCAGGGCGGCAGAGGGCAGGAAACGTGCAGTGAGAGCGATGACCCAGGACACGAGGTCGGAGGAGGACCTAATTGAGGCCCCCCGGAGGTCAGCCAGCGGCAGTCGGCAGCACCAGGGGTCGCGCATGCAGGACCCCTCGTGCCGACTGCCGCTCCAGAGGAGCTTAGCGAGGGCGGGGAGGAGGGATGCGGTAGTGATGGCCCCGCCAATTGGATCGCTNCCGCCCCCACCCCTCTCCAACCTCCCCCCCTTTCTGGCGACTAAGCGGCCCCTCCCCATCAATATATTACACACGAAAATGATGACACACGACTTACTTCCGAGTACGAGTATGTTACAATTTTTATAAATAATTAAACAGTATGATCCTAAACTTAAGTTCAAATTTTGTGACATTATTCGGTATGAGAAATTAGGTAGTAAATATAACCTTACCAATCCCGCATTGATTTCTGGTTTCAAGTGTTGCAATCAAGTAATATTTTGGTTTGTGCTGTACTTATCCTGATTCTACAATTACTTCATTCTCACGACCAACGAAATATGCCATTTTTGCTTTGAGACATTGGAAATACCATTCACAAACCAGAGCTGTAGAAATGCCCACAAATTACATTATCCACAGGGAAGAAACTAACTGCACTGAACAATGATCCTAGCTGTGTACAAGACTGGTCATATATCTACTTCCTCTGCAAGATGCTCACTTTAGTGAGTGAAGAGATTTGGGCGGCTCTTAACAGCGAGGTCTTGAGAGCCGATGAGGGTGAAGCGAGGTGACAATGGAGCAGCGCCGGAATGAAAGAGCGGGGGGAACCGGAAATCCCTGAGGAAACCCGCCTACCAGCAATACCTAGATGTCCTACGTGAACAATTACAACTTTCGTTTAGTTAACGGCCAGGTGTCTTTGGCAGGAGACAGTTCCTCACCTGACCGAGCCAATTAGAATTAAGTAACTCCATCACTGGCCGTGCGTGATTCTCGGGAATACGCCAAAGACGCGTGAGTTTTGAAATCATTCAATAACGAAAGTCGATCTGAGCCAAAGTGTCAGTTCTTTTCAAAATTTCAGTAGTCCAACTACGTGAGATGAAACAACAAACGCGCGAACAGTGTCAGCCTGATGTAGGATCTGCCACTTGCGAACATTTGGCGGGTGATAGTATCGCCCGTCATTAACAAATGGGTGGAGATATGGAATGTCCGGGAAATTACGTGCTTTGCGTACGATTGTGTATAATATTTGGAATGGTATCCTCCTGCAATACCCCACGGGCTCAGGCGCAGAAGAAAATGTATACAAGCACCACCGAACTCAGTTGAGAAGAATTGTTTTGTCGTAATAATCTCCCGTACATTAAAGGAACACAAAACATTTCTTTGGTGCAACACGGTTCTCGATGAAAAAACATAGTAGTTTCTGACATTTTGCATGAAATTATTTTTATTCTCCGTTTTTAAGGGGTGTGTCCTTCCTTTATTATTCATGTGAGGTTATAGGTAGGGCCAGTTACTTTTCGCGTAAAAATCGGAGCACACAGTAGACTTCAATATTATATACACACCTCAACTGTTGTTATACATCCATTGGCTGCTGGTGCCGTGTCCGTCTTTGACCAAGCCACTCAGGACGAAGTAACTCCGACACTGAACCTTCGTGATTCGTGCGCAAACGGTAAACACGGGCCAGAACATTTTTTAGCCAATCAAAGATGCTGGACGACCATACAGTGCTTTGGACTGTATCTTGTCTCGAAATATTTTCGCGAAACATCACTGACCCTAGTTATAGGTAATATTATGTTTTCTGCCTCATTTTACATAACGAATCATAGGACAAAGTTTGTTTCTACACTGTAAACAAAATTCTCGTAAACTTCCTAAACTGTAATGGAAGTTTTGAATCTATATAGTGAATTGAAATAATACTACATGTCGGGCTGAAAATATGGTTATGTTAAGCATTGCTACTATACAAAGTTGGGAACTTCCCTACGCATTTGACTATATACCATTCGCGCTTTTTCACTGCACATATACACTGGTATGGTAAATTTACAAATAATTTCTTGGAGTGTAGAGTTCGCCATAATTATGTACGCTAAGGCCACTCCACGATTAACTGCGAATTTTTTTTAAATCTCACTTTAAAAATAACCCCTTCCTATAACTGTATTCTGAACCAGTGCAGACGATTGTATGCATAATGGACAGGAAGGTGACACAGTGCCAAATTATCTCACCTGTGGGCAACTGTAGTAAATATTGCTGCTACTCAAGGCTGTGATTGGTTCATTTCACTCTAGCCGAACACAAAACCTACAGTTAAGTGGGTATGATAACGAAAAAAATGCTGTATCAACACGCATCAAAACTTTTCATGTTTGCAGCACATGAAATCACTTAAAGAGGGCGTTAGAGGTTTGAAGTTAACACTGACTAAATATTATTAATAATCAATTATAAGAAATACTATTGTACTAGATTAAACCAAATCAGACCGAGTGTACACAAATGTTTACATATCGCTTATGAAGATGATTTTTTGCTAGTACTTACTGTGTACTAACAGGCTCAATGGCCAATGACCATACTTGAGGGCGCGGTCATTGTCTAGGAATTAATGGTTTTTATTACTATAGAACAACACAAAGCTTAATAGTAATGATGATGAGTAGAGACCTGAAAAATTCGCTGTTTCATTTCGGGACAAGCTAGAATTCAAAACCTCGGACGTTTGTATTGCTTATACTATTGGCCCACCCGTTAGTTTACACCTCCTGGACAACTCTGAGCCAATAACAAACACACAATAAAATGCAGACAGAATCACCGTCTTCCGCTAATACAACAAGCAACCAATGAACAGTGATATTTGCATTATTTTACAATACGACAATGGAGTATAGCCTACAGGTCATTGATCTCGCGAATTTTTTCAGGTCTCTAATAATGATATGTATCTTTTCGTTAAAATTACTATCACATGGGACCCGGAGAGTTATCGTTGTGGGACCTTAATCGTCCCATGATGTACACAATTATTTTTTTTTTTTGCTCAGAATGACCATTACAACGCGATGGAAAAACGTGTTAGTTTCGTGATTGAACACTCCCTATAATTTAATGTGAGGTACAGTTCCTTGAAAGCAACCGGGCGGTAAATGAATAACTCATAACTTCGCTATTCGTCGCTGTTGTTTCGTCATTCTTAAATGTTCAGATGCAATATGAAATGCCTTAAGCCACCACGATGTACGTGCAGTCCGAGGCAATTTTGTTTACAAAGTCTCTCAACTAGAAGACTTCAAAGGACTGCAGTACAAAGATAACTGAAGCACTTCGTCTAATTGTTTTTAACGTGAACGTATTTTGGCATTGTAATTTGGGGAACGACTGCTCCTGCATGCATTTCTGTGCGAACAGCTGTGACGCGGTTGTGATATTGGCTTGACATGAGCGGCTGGTGAACTGCTCTGAGGCACATTGGCACTTGCTAATGGATGTGAATTCTTGTAGCACTCTGCATGAAACAATGACTACCTTGGTTCGGGGGTGAGGGGGCCCTGAGCGTGTAAACGACCGTTCAAGAGCGAAGTTTTGCGCCTCACGTGTAGTCAGCTGGACGTCGACCAGGATAGCTAGGGTTTCATGTCTCGTCGACAGCGAGGTATTTGAATACGGAGCAAGTTGCCCAGAGAAGCAGGGATGGGGAAGGAATCACCCATGGCCTTTTGTAAGGAATCATTCCAGTATCCGCCTGGAATGATTTCCGGAAGAAAAAAAAATGGAAAACCTAAATCAGGATGGTCGGGCCGGAATTTGAACCCAGGTCCTCCATATTGCGAGTCCAAAGGTCAACAACAACGCTCGGTGGGACTTCTACAAGAGGACATCCCAGTACGGTTACAGGATAGTGCCAGATTACCAAGGGGCCGCGGTGGTGTATTGGTCAGACTACTCGCCTCCCACGTAGGCAAACCGGTTCGATTTCCGACGGGGTCGCGCCCGGATTTTTCACACACGGGGATCGTGCCGGACGATGCCGCTGGTAGGCGGGTTATCTCGGGGATCTCCCATTTCCCCAGCTCATGCAATCACCTCGTTTCACCCTCATCGGCTCTCAAGACCACGATGTTAAGAGCCAGCCGAATCTCTCAACTCCACTTCACGCATGTCTTCAAAGAACGCGGAAGCCGTAGTGTTACGGCAAACTTCACATAACTCAGATTCAGGCAAAGTAATATTAAGTCGCTAGCACTCCAAACAAAATTAGCCGATAGGTACTATAAAACAAGCGGTGATGGCAGTTCCCAATTTGGAGCAAGTTTTGAAGCGAGCTAGACCCCCGGCGACCCAGGCGGGCTGCCACCCCATCGCGGCGACCCAGCGCGCCGTCACTCAGTCCCCGGGCGGCTATTGGTGCGTCGCTGTGCCCCCTCTGCCAGAATACTCTCATCTCGGCACTGTGCGCGGCGTGGTGCCCTCCCCACGGCCCGGCCTCCGGAGAGACTCGCCTCACGCCGCAGAAATAGACGCTTACCGCAGTGCGGGGGCCGTCCTAGCGCGAGCACTACATCACGCCACTTACCCGCGACGCCTTCGCCACCTGCACTGCACTCGTGAGAAGGTTTGCTGTGAGGCGGGCGCGGTGAGACTAAAGCGCGTTCACGATCACTCACGACTTCACCGAGACCCTGCCAAAGTTCTGCTTCCAGGATATTCCTCCGCCTCGTGCAGGCAAAGCTTAACCTAGTCTAGAAGATAACACAGAAGGGACAGCGCACCGCATTCGTGCGCACCCAGTTTAATAATATTTTGCATAAGAACTATTTCTTACTAGGCATTACCAACTCACCTATTTTCACTCTGTTTATATTCATATTATTCATAAATGAAAATTTTTTCGGTTTGTGCATAACATATCAATACAAGTCCATTTTAACTAAAAATTAGCCATTTATATGGTAACACAAGTATAAAACGTTTATAATACATGCAAGTTTTAGGAAACAACCAAACACGTCAAAACAACCAAACACGTCACACATGGGGTGATTCTTCATAAGTTCGTTTCAAAAAGTGTGAAGAAATAGCGAATAGACTATAAGACTGGTTCATTTCACTACTGCCGAACTTAGAGTCTACAGCTCATTGGCTTTGATAACGAAACAAGTCCTGTGTCGGCTTTTAAGGGGAACCTCCTCCCACCATATTTAAATCTTATTTCTTCTAGTTTATTTATATTTAAAAAAAAGAAAATTACGTTATTACGCCTATAACCAACTAGTTATTGACTTTACACAACTGTACAGACATAACGGCTGAACTACGAACTCGTATTTACGTCACAATAGCGATTTTTTCCATTTTTGGCAGAATTAATACAGTAACGTAATTATGAGTTTGTAGTTCAGTCGTTATACTAGCTAGTTGGATACAGGGATACTTTCGGAATTTTCTTTTTAGGCTGTATCCCAATTCCTTTCAAGTATGTACATGTCCATACTTCGCCCCGCCTGTGACGTCACTGAGTATATACTAGCGCCATCCCAATTCCTAGTATAGTACACACAGCGTCTGTACTTGCCAAGTACACCAAGTTGCTTACTTGCTGGGTGAATTCGCGTACTTGCGGCGGTCGCCATGTTTGTTTTCAAAACGTCACGTACATAACCTATGATGGGAAATTTTAGTGGTTCTACTTACCCGCCGTCTTATTGTTCCACGAAGCGACCACTGTGCAACAATATCTCTGCGTTTATAATAACCTAACTGTTACACATGACAAATGCGTTATTGTTATTTTGTGCAACGACACCAAACTACACCATAGACATAGACGTAACCAAAGACAACCAACATACAACACGAAATTTTTATTTACAGCAAAAACCATAGAGTTGTTAGCTCAGAATGACAAAACACGTGTTTATTTTCTACTAGTTCGTGTTATTTACGCTAGGTTGTGCGACGAGTCAAGTACAGCCAGACAAAACCCGTCCCAATAGTCAGGGTAAGTACACACTACGGCAAGTACGAAAATGTATATACTTAACAATTATGTACTAACAATTGAGAAACAGCCTTACAAAATATAAACAAACTAGAAAAACCAAGAATAAAATATTTGCCGGAGGAAGGTTCCCCACAAGTACAACACTCATTAAATAGGTTCTTATTTGCAACACTTTGAAAGCCCGAAGTTAAAGTGTGTCTTGNTCCCCACAAGTACAACACTCATTAAATAGGTTCTTATTTGCAACACTTTGAAAGCCCGAAGTTAAAGTGTGTCTTGAAAAGTTAAAGGCGTAGGATTCCAAAAAAATATTTTACATTTGTGAAAGTGTTACATCTGTAGACATGACATTTATNAAAAGTTAAAGGCGTAGGATTCCAAAAAAATATTTTACATTTGTGAAAGTGTTACATCTGTAGACATGACATTTATCATTTCTAATAAATACGTTGAAAATATAGTCACTATATTTTCCATAATCAGATGTAAAAAATACTTCACTTTTTCGAAGTACAAACACTAAACAAGTTAACTCACTTGAAGTATTGAAATAAATTTAAACCGGAAATATGTTATCAGCTACCTCAAAACACACACGTTCTTTGTAACCATTGATTAAAACCACAATGTTTGCTTAATTTGTATTTGTGTTCGTGCGTAAATGTTTAACGTTTGTGAAGCACTCCTGAAAATGTATTAATAAAGTTCATTTCTCTGCCTCAGTTTCATTTGTTAAATGGCTCGAAAATTTCTGAGCACGGTTGGAATCAGGTGGTTCTCAGCCCTCCAAATTCAGGAGATCTCGTCATCTATACCACTTGCTCATCACCCAGTAACGCAAAACACAAAATTTTGAAAGTTTTTTTGAAACAGTAGTTTAGGTTTGGCATGGTTTGGTCACTTACACTGACTTCAAAAAATAATAATAATAACGCTTTGGCTCTCAGTGAATTTTCATGTGTAGGGACGATGGTTTATCGCGAGAAATGTTGGCTGTTACCTAGGATTCAACATACCGAGCACATGTTTTATTTTTTTCTTTTGTTATTGGCCGTCATACATATATGAATCTACTATCCCATTTCATTAATTATCTAAAACAGAACGTTTGTGACTGGTTTGCAAGAAAAAAAAAACTTAGCCGAGTAAAAATCCTGATTATCCAATCATGAAAGGATAATTTAGCTAGAATGTCACAGAAGGTATGTTGACTCAAAACGTTTCTGCGATTTTCCACCTTGTCTATTCTTAAGCTGTGATATGAANAACCACGGAGGCTTGCTTCACAGTGAAATGCATTGCAGAATGGCCGACCAACAACAAGACGTAATATCAATCAGTGGTAGCAATATGTGAAATAACGTTCACTGAAAGTCAGTTGATAAGCTACTGCTGACCGACGAATCAAACAAATTAACTGAGATCAAGCGATTTGTAGAAGTGACATTCTTGACATTCGGCGGGAAATCACAAATAAATCAGTGAAATTCAACACCACTATATAAATTAGTTATCTGGCACTGATTATCAGTTACTCAGTTCTCACTGTTTTCACTGATTTGGCTCACTTCTCACTGATTAGAGTTTAGAGTGTATAATTCGGTTCTTAGCTGATGTAGATGTATGTTTTATATCAAAGGGAAGAAACTGTTAAATACGAAGAACACAAGTGACTGGTCATTGGCCACTTTACTTGACATGGCAGGGCAACGTGGTCATTAGGGAACCACATTTTAAAAATTTAGAAACATGTATTTCAATATTATTATATATTCAGTTGTTTTTACAATAACTGTATTCGATGGAGGGTGACTTTCTATTGTCTTTTTTATAACAGTCGACGATTCAAATATAATTTTACCTTATAGTGGCAACTTTACCCTGCTCTCTTCTACGTACGCATGAATCAATGCACGCATGTATCTATGCATGCATGCATGTATAGTCTATTCGCTGTTTATTAACTTTTTTTTAAAATCAAACCTTTGAAAAAAAAAACACCTTATGTATGGCGTGTTTGGTTGATTCCAAAATATTACATGTATCACAAGTGATTTATACTTGTATTAACATAAAAGTAACTTATTTTTGTTTAAAAAGAAATTTTACTTATATTTTGTCTATATGTATTACAATATTTTATTTATAATTAATGTGAATAGAAGTATGAAAGAGTTTGCATGAAAAATATTATTTTACCTTGAGTGCGCACGAATGCGTTCCGTTGGTCCTCTGGTGTAGTTGTCTAAGCTTTGTTTGCACGAGGCGGAGGAATATCCTGAAAGTAGAACTTAAGAAGGGCTTGAGAAAAGTTGGAAGTAACCGTGAATTGACTATAAACATACGCTTGTACATATGCGTAAATGTGTGCCTGGGTGTATGCATATATGGACGTATGTATGCCCTACGCATGCATATAGACGCGTGTATGTATGCATGCATCTATATATGTAGGTATGCACGTACGTACGTATGTTTTTGTGTGTGTGCGTATTTTCAATGCCAGGTCGGCATTAGAAAAATAAAAGCTTTTCGGTTATTAATGTTGGCTTGAGAGTGTTTTACGAAGCACAGATGCCGCAAGTGCCTCCCTCGTGACATGAACGCAGACAGCCCTCGTGTAAAGAGCCGATCGTCACCAGCGTGAAGCGGCCTGCTGACTGCATCGCGTGCGGTGTCATTACGTGAAATGGGCGTGGTGGTGTGGGTGGGTCAAGGGAGGGGGTGGACTGTGTTGCATGGCGTATTAATAACGACGCGAGCTGCTGTGCGCAGTGTGGCGTGGCCAGCCGCTCGTCCTTTGTCGTCGGCCGCGCGCCGCTGTGCCCCTAGGGCGGCTGAACCCTGTCGTCGAGCGACAACGCCGCCCGCCGTCACGTCTGCGGCCCCCGTTGCACGACGAAAGTGATCGCCTTCGTTCAAACCGCGTCGCCTCCCATCCTCCCATATCTGCGAGTGAGCATTATTAGGAACTGGAAAATTTCGCGACTTAATTTTAGGACAAGCTAGACTTCAAACATGTGTACAATATGAGTAGAATGATTTAGTATGTCTTGGCACAATGCGTTTTAAATGGGGCCCAGATGGTGCCTGGCGTCGGAGTTCTGAGAAGTTCATGCTCTGTCATTCCGGTCGTCCGGGGGTCATCATGTCCGCCATGTTTAACGTCGGTGACCTTGACCGTAACCTTTGGCTTTGGACCCCATTGACTTTAACCTTGAAAATTCCAAAAAATTACCAAAAAAATTTAAAAAATATATTTTAAAGTTAAAATAAAACTAGTAAATTACTATATAAAAAAGTATATAACAACCAGTAATAATTATTTTTAAAATAATTATAAAAATGTATTTAAAAACTTATATTTCCTGATGTNCACGTCCAGCAGATTACTGTTTGTTCTCAATTGGTTCACCGTTTATGAGAAACGCCCAGGTGAACTGCTAACTAATAACAGGCCAGAATGGAAACAAGCAACGAAACTCGTGCCACCTGGTCTGAGGTAAAGTAGGCCACACATTGTAGCACCAGCCAGTGTACACAAAGCTGAGGCTCGGAAGTACATAGTACAGTGGAGTGCATCCTACAGGACGCTTAATACGCGGAATTTTCCTGTTCCTAATCATCAAGATTCTTTTACACTACGCAAAATGGATTTCGAAAGATGCACCGCGTGAGAAATCCCACGCGAGAATGTCAGAAAAATCCCTTGAGAAACGAGTCCACATCAGACTAGCCATTAGGAAAGTCGGTGGCTGTGGCATATCTTGACTAGCCATAATTTTAATAATTGAATATTATGAACACGCGCTGTTTCAAAGTGGCTGTAGCAATTAAATATAACAATATATTTATCGTACACTTCTAAAAATCTCATAACACTATCTGAACTCTACTCCATAACCAAAACAAAAATTTGAGTAGTTCTACATATTAATTATTTTTCATCTGATTCCTCTTAGCATAACTACATTCTTCTGCTCGTATATCTCTCTGGTTGATTTATAGGTGGCCACATGACTAGAAGAGAACGACTTCTATATAGGGCCAGTGACTTTTCACGTAAAAATTGGAGCACACAGTAGACTTCCAATACTATATACACACCTCAGCTGTTGTTATACCACCATTGGCCGCAGGTGCCGTGTTCGTCTTTGACCAAGCCACTCAGGACCAAGTAACTCCGACACTGAACCTTCGTGATTCGTACGCAAACTGTTAACACGGGCCAGAATTTTTTTTAGCCAATCAGAGAAGATGGACCACCCTACAGTGCTTTGGACTGTATCTTGTCTCGAAAACTTTTCGCGAAATATCACTGCCCCTACTAATAGAATCTCTTTGTTTTTCGTGCAAAACTCTCCTGCGAAAAATACATGTTCTATCTTCTGCTTTCGTACAGATCTGATTTACACGAGATATTCTCGCATTATATTTAGTATGAAACAGCCATCTTACACGGGTTTTGCATGTATCTTGCGTTGTGCAAAAGCAAATTTAAAGGCTTGAGGAGCAAACAGCGGACTTACGGCCGTTCAAGAGCCAAACGTTTTTATATATTTTGATGGTATTTTATGGGTTTCTTACGCGATATCGATAATTAATTATTTTTAATGCCAAATTATTTTCGAAATAATACCGATTTTTTTTTAAATTTAAATATTAGCACTTTAGAATAAAATCTTGATTTGTACAATTTTGGAAAATAATATTATTTACAAAGTTTAAGATTGGTTTCAGATAACGTGCTTCTTGGTGAAACAGGAGTTATTTGATACAATTTATTTGAAATGAAACACTTATTTCACGTGCGATGATGGTTCAACTTATAACTTTATTTCAAAAGTTGACATTGATGTACGAGCAAATAACAAAACAAATTTTAAAAAAACATTTATTTTTTATTGCATACTAATAACATGAAAAAATTTTTGAGCTGTATATTAACTTATTAACTTTGTCCAATTTTGATATTTACACGGACAAAATACACAAATTTTAATTACCTGTGTTTTGTTTCACTTATTTAAAAAAAAAGTGATTTTCCTTTATTATGAAATGCGCGGCCGTTACATTTAACCGAATGGACTGATAAACTTTTCCACGCAAGCAAAAATCACGCCTGTCCTGTCCGCCTGCAATACGTTCCTGAAGGAGGAAACCTTCTTAGCGAGACGTCGATCCCCGGCTGTTGAAGTCACTGGGAGTTCTGGCGAGCTGGCGTGGGCGAGGGTCGGTCTGGTAACGGGGCTGCAGAGTTGCCCGCCTTAGCAGCGGTCGTCGCCGACAAACTCGGCGCTCGTCAATACGACGCCTTGTGTGCCTGGTCTGATCCTCGCTCGCCGCACGAACTGGGGCTGAGGGGGGTCGCGGAGTATCAACCTGCTACTTTGTATCTGGTACACTCTCGCATCGAGTACTGCAAATGAGTATAATGCCGAAGTATCAGATACACTTTGTATCAGTTTAACATTCACCACCCAGCATGTCTCGTATGCTGTTCCGTGTTATCCTGACGCAATAAAATTTTAAACTGTATTTAAAATGTGCGGTTGAGATTAAATCAAATTTCTTGATTGATATTTGGAGACTGCGTAGTTAAGTGATTAAGTTTTTTTTTTTTAAAGAGGATAATTTACACGATTTACAAATATATCAAGATCATTGTCCTCTCTGAAACACTTTCGCACGAATGAAGTCTTTCATCATGATCTTGTTCTAATCCGTACTTTATTTCACTGTAAAATATAACACACGGCACACCCGCTCAAAACACGTACTTGATAACGCGCGTACTCAATAACACCCGTATCTGATACACGTCTACCTGTTACTGTGTACCTGATACACGCCCGCTACTCGAGAGACCGGGGAAGCAGCGACGCACTCAGGAAGCTTGGGAACTCCTCTATCTGATACAGAAAGTACCAGGTACTTCGTAACAGATACACGTCTGTAACTGTAGCAGTTTGGAGCAGGTACAGAAAATAGCTGTGACAACCCATCTCTGGAGTGCGGCTGTTCGCCGAATGTAGACACGTGATGCGTGACGTCACGCGGGGAGTCTATCCACCCAGCTCCGTTGCAAGTCATGGAAAAGACGTTGCTTTTGAAGACAAAATTGTGGTCAGTGCTATGCGCCTGCGTAATACAGAACAAAAATAATGGATTATTTAATAAATAACGAAAAATCCCACTACGCGCTATTGCGACGTTTCATCCCTGGCAACCCTTATGGGGCCGATTTCGAAATGACGGCTCCATTCAGAAGGAATGTAAAAAAAAAATAGAGAAGTATTGACCTTTCAGGTCAAATTTGAGCCCTCGGCTCTGGTTTTTAGAAATAGCTGGTAAGTGAACATGTTTGAAGAAAGATTCGTGCTTGGAGGAAAAGGAAGGGGCCGCTACAATGGGCAGGAATTTATGGAGGCCTATTTAAAAATGCAGCAGTATCAAGAAACAAACCTAGAATTCCAGAAAATTGAAGTTGATATCCTTGCAGGAAGCAGTCGCCAGTGTGGAATTAGAGTGTTAAATGAGGTATGTAGACCAGAAATCCAAAAATAAAATTTGATATTTTTGTGCCAAAAGCATTGAGACCTGTTTTTTTTTTTTCAGTATTATCAAAACACCTTTCTTGGAGATCATTCGGGACATGGTAAAACCACTTCCAGGATAAGGACGATGCTCTATTAGCCAGGTTTCAGTCAGGAGATATTTAATTGCGTACGTATTTGTAAGGAATGTCAGAAGACAAAGCCACGAAACGTCCGGATGGTGGGAAAGTATAGTGCTACAGTTGCTAGTTTTTCCTTAGGAAAACGTATATTTAGATGTTTTTGAACCATTGCCTCGAACCAAAGCGGGTTTTTCTTCGAATTTGGTTGTCGTTGATAGTTTCAGTGTGTCACGACGTGACAAAGCAAACCCCCCAAAAGAACCATATTGGAGGTATACTGTTTTCCAATCATTAATTCGTATTTGGGGATTACATGGTTTTTGTTGGAATTCTGTTGATCCAGGACATTTAGATGAGGTACGGAATGAGGCAACTAAAAATATGCATTCTTATCGCCAAAAGTTGACAAGTAGACATAATAAGTTTAGCGGTGATATGGCTCCTTGATGTGTGCGGTATTAGCGATAATGACGTTATAACGACATTATTGATTACCGATACTAGCAACACTGTAATATTAATGTACGAGTATTTACTACGTAAAATATTAACTGTAAAAATATTTGCAGTACCGATATTTATTTTCTCTCCTTGTATAAAAATTTTCAATTCGGAATCATCGATGTTTCCTATTGTTAACGATACCCGTGGTGTCATTATTTATAATATAATCTGAGCAATATAGGGCATATCAATATCTTCATTATCAGTATGAATGATTTTTGCAAAATATCGTCAGTGTTTCCCAGAAATTTTTGGGACCGATTTATCGCAACGACATTGATGTGACTATCAACGTTGAATTGAAAGCGACTGTTGTCTCTTTATGGTTTCGGTGAGCAAGCGAAAGAGCTTGTGACAGAGAGAGAGAGAGAGAGAGAGAGAGAGAGAGAGAGCGCACACACACACACACACACACACACTGCGAGAGTTTTGCGTGAATTGCGTACGACGCACATACATGGAATGTGGTAGAGGTGATCGGGATACAAAAAGAAAAAAAACGAAGAAGAAGCTAGAAAAAGTTGCC
>NQII01000725.1:501062-515825 GCA_002778355.1 Clitarchus hookeri
GTGAAGGCTGCCTCATTTAGTTGTCACGGGCGAAGAAACACATTCTCCCGTGCGGGTGTTCGCTGCAACTGCATCACATTCTTCTGAGTTCCACCACAAATCCTAAGGTATGTATTTCAAGCACTGCTTCACAATAAAACCAAGCTTAATGCTATTAAGTATTATTCTGTTGGTTTAATTGTGTTGTAAAATTTGGGTAACGACGTCAAAAGGGGTGTCATTTGCCCCTCCCCCAATATCACTAAGACGCGCCAAAAACTTCACGTTATATAACTGTACATTTTTCTTTCTTTACGTACAAGTAATGTTACTTTGTATTTTTTCTACTGGTATAAGGCATTTGTTTAAAATACGTGGATAGGGAGCAACTTGTGCGTGTAAACACTGATATAATTGTTTCAAAAATTCAGCACCAGGGGTACGAAATTTCCTTCATGAGCTTGCCCCCCAAACCTAATATAACATAGCTGATAAAAGATACAACGCCAGTGTAAAAAGATGAATTTCAAGGACGAATCTGATTCACCCAAACATCGTAGATTATATATTATACGTTTTCATCGTACTTCCCTTTACCTCGCCTACAAACGTATTTTTCCTTAACACATACTAGCTTCAATTATAAATTCACAGATCTGTTTGGCTTTACTTTTTTGAAAGAAAAAAAAATCTTTTTTTAATGTTTGAACGTTAAATTTTAATCTATTTTACGGTTCGTTTTTTTTATACATGTTTGCCAACATAAATTTTATTTCAATGGTATTTTCTTCAAACAATTTTAAGGAGAAACAGTACCAGTCTCTCGGGTTGTAGGAATCTCAATAATTTCTTATCTCTTAGATTTTTACTAACACAGAATGCTGACTGCTTGCCACCTCGTCAATACTGAGGGTTAATAACAATGTACTGTAGTAGATTTCTTGGAGGAGGTTTAATGTTTCTTGTTGTAATGCTAGTGGATAAAATAAAATCTGTTTATGCAAAAATATTTTTTTAACCTATCCGTCTATTAATGCGTAAATATGGCAGATACCAGCGCATTTCCCCCCGCAAGGATTACGTTACCTAGCCGGTGACGCAATGCTGGCGTTGCGTTAAAATAATACTCTGTTATGCTAACATATAAAAGCATGCCAACAGAAACAGCACCGTTGTTCTGGCGAAAATCTTTCGAATAAAACGATTGCTAACAGATTATTACTATGGCCAGTGACTTTTCGCGTATAAATCGGAGCACACAGTAGAATTCAATACTATATACACACCTCAGCTGTTGTTATACCGCCATTGGCTGCTGGTGCCGTGTCCGTCTTTGACCAAGCCACTCAGGACTAAGTAACTCCGACACTGAACCTTCGTGATTCGTGCGCAAACTGTTAACAAGGGTCAGAACATTTTTTAGTCAATCAAAGAAGCTGGACGACCCTAAAGTACTTTGGACTGTATCTTGTCTCAAAATCTTTTCGCGAAATATCACTGCCCCTATGTATTACGCATTTGAAATTGAGAATATGAAACATACATTTGTGTATGTTGAATATTCCACTTTAAGGAGCTTTTAAAAAAAATAATAACGGTGTCTGAAGGAAGGAAAGCATTTTGGCCGGGATTTTGTTTCGAGAGCGGAAAAAGGTTTTCTAAACTCACCTGCCGTGTTATAATATTATCAAAAAGGTGTCAACTTCCTTAGTCATAAAAACCAACTTCGTTTCAAGTGCTATATACACAATATTATAATGAGTTAGGAGTGTTTTATCATTGAGTATTATAAAAATGTGAATGTATTTACTAAGTTAGGAGGCCTGTGCTGAACAATTTCACCTGTTTAAAACTAAAACTACAACAAAAAATTGTTATTTTGCATTAAAAATTTGGAATATAAAAATCAACATTTTCTTTTGAACAATCTTAATTTGAACGTCATTCTTCGTTGCTCTTGCCGTCATACAAGAGTAAAAAATAAGGATGAAATGATGCTGGCTGCGGTACGAACAGACAGCCTAATTGTTCCGGCTTCTTGTTTCGAACGATCACGTAAACTTACGGACTCCTAAAACATTTTTTTGTGTATAGTATTTATATAAATAAAACAATAACACGTGTGCCAAGGCCTACAGTTTAAGGTTAAAGCAGAATGTATTCCAGTGGATAATTGTGCCTGACTGTAGAACGTTCAGTACAGATACTTTAGTCCATTCGTAGTTACTTCCAATTTTTCTGAAGCCCTGCTAAAGATCTACTTCCAGGATACTACTACGCCTCGTGCATACAAAGCATGACCGATTATAGAAAATTAAACCAAAGGGACTACGCACCACATTCGTGCGCACTCAGCGTAATAATATTTTGTATGAGAACTATTTCTTACTAGGCATTACCACCGAACCTATATAAATGAAATGTTATAATTTATAGCTCAAATATAAGTAAAAGTTCAATTTAATAAAAAAATAAGGTACTTCGATGTTAACACAAGTATAAAAACCTCGCGATACACGATATATTTAAGAAGCAACTGAACACGTCATACGTGGGGTGATTTTTTCAAAGGCTAGTTTCAAAAAGTGTGAAGAAACCGTTAATCTCTAAATGGTATAAATGAAAGTCGCTTATCCGCGCCTGTATGTGTATTCGCTTAGTACTTCTAAACTACTTAATGGATTTTGATGCGATTTTCAACATAATTTAGAGAATTTCTTGAGGAAGATTTTGGTGTATATTTATTTAAATTTTATTTAAGGATAGTAGAGAAATGTCGAACCCTTTTGTAATCACGTCGTAAAATTGTTACCGGGCGAAGCCGGGCCGGTTCGCTAGCAGACTATAACTATAGTTATGGACATGTGAATTTCGCGAAAATATTTATGGCCATGCTAGACTTCAAAATCCTACGCCGACAACCACAACTTCCTTTGGTTATTGGCCGCGTGTCTACGTGAGAAGCCATGGTCCTACTTGACTGGGCTAATCGTAATAAAGTACTCCGATACTGAACGCCCATGATTTGCGGACAGACACTTGAGGCACGGGACATTAAAAACCATCCAAACCACGAAAGTGCAAATGAACAAAAATGTTTTGGAGTACACCTGGTCTTTAAATCTTTTCGCGAAAAACACCTGTCCCTAACTATAGTCTATTCGCGGTATCTTGACACTTTTTGTATCACATTTTTGGAAAATAGCTCCATGTATGAAGCGTTTGGTTGTTTTTTAAATACGAAATGTATTACAAGCATTTTACACGTCTGCCAACATAAATGTGTCTTGTTTTAGTTTATATTTACCTTTAACTTGTAAGCTGTCTGTACATTAGAATATTTCATGTACGATTAATAAGAATAAAAACAGAGAGAAAATAGGTGTATTTGTAATGCCTAGTAAGAAATAGTTCTCATGGAAAATGATATTAAACTGAGTACGCGAAAATGCAGTGCACTGTCCCTTTGGTGTGATTTCAAAAACTTAGTTCAGATTTGTTTGCATGAGGGGGAGGGATACCATTAAAGTAGAACTTAAGCAGGTCTTCAGAAAAATTGGAAGTAATCATGAATAGGCCATATAGAAATTTTCAGAAAAGTACGATTTAAGTTGCATATTAAAAACGAAAACATACATTTTATAACACTGAAAAATATTTTACTAAAATTTACCAATTTAAATTTTTTTAAAAATTGTATAGTTATACATTTAAATGTAATCAAAATTTAATTGTTTTACCATGTTGAATGCTTTGAAAGAATATATTTTGTAAATAATAAATAAATAAATTTTTATCAAGCAATATTATTCAAATATTTACACTAATTGTATGAAATAAAATATTATTAATAATGTTTACCAATATTTTAAATTTTGGTGGCTGAAATGGATTTGTTATAAAAAATATCTTTCAACAAGAGTACTATAATTTTTACATAAAATCAGAGTAATTACGATTATATTGCTTCGCAAAGGTTTATTTGTGCAGAACGTATTTTTTAAACATTCATAATGGAAATACGCCAAATTTATAAGAAAAAAAATACTCATGGCTTAATTTTTAAAACATTAAAATACGTTAATTCTAGCACTATTTTCCTGTGTTGCAAAGTACACGCTTACTCCTTCAATATGTAACTTAAATCGTACTATTCTGATAATTTTGATAACTTCTAAATTACATTTAAATAAACTCTGCAACTTGTACAGTCTCGTGGAGCTCCATTGGAAGGCTCTCTACTTGTACCATTAGAGCTGAGTTTCTTCCCTGCTCCATTGGAAGGCTCTCTACTTGTACCATTAGAGCTGAGTTTCTTCCCTGCTCCATTGGAAGGCTCTCTACTTGTACCATTAGAGCTGAGTTTCTTCCCTGCTCCATTGGAAGGCTCTCTACTTGTACCATTAGAGCTGAGTTTCTTCCCTGCTCCATTGGAAGGCTCTCTACTTGTACCATTAGAGCTGAGTTTCTTCCCTGCTCCATTGGAAGGCTCTCTACTTGTACCATTAGAGCTGAGTTTCTTCCCTGCTCCATTGGAAGGCTCTCTACTTCTACCATTAGAGCTGAGTTTCTTCCCTGCTCCATTGGAAGGCTCTCTACTTGTACCATTAGAGCTGAGTTTCTTCCCTGCTCCATTGGAAGGCTCTCTACTTCTACCATTAGAGCTGAGTTTCTTCCCTGCTCCATTGGAAGGCTCTCTACTTGTACCATTAGAGCTGAGTTTCTTCCCTGCTCCATTGGAAGGCTCTCTACTTCTACCATTAGAGCTGAGTTTCTTCCCTTCACTTAACCATTGAATGGCGCCGTGTTTCTGCGTTCATACATACTTTTCCTTTTCCCAATTTTTATTTTTTTTATTTTTTACCTGCAAGCCGGCTGCGTTGATATACCTCTCTCATCCGGACGCCGTCTGAGAAGTGGTCAAGGAAAATGGGGACGGCTAATTACAACACTTGCTCTCCCCTGTTTCCCGGAAACACATCGTAAACTTGATTCACCTCCTCCCATCGTCCTCCTTGCTTTTAGCTGTCGGTATTTCAGGAGTCCTGTTCTGAAATATTTCGCTGTCATTAAAAATGAGCACAGTTATGACGTATCTGTCTCTATGGGACGAAATGGTATTCTGTAATTTAGTATGTAGCCATGGCTGTGGTCCGAATGCCTTGTAACTGTCTTTATTTTGAAGACGGGCCTAAAAGGTGTCTTCGTGAAAGAGAGTGAAGCGAAAATGGCCGCCGTACTGAGGTTATTTCAAGAAAACCCTAGAGAGAGAAAATATGTAATATATGGCTACCACAAAGGAGAAATATTACATCTTCTGGCCTGCCATAAGTTAACCAACACTCTAAGCCCGAATAAGTGATATCATTCAGTGAAATGACATTAACTGGATGTCAGTTGATAATCCAATGCCGACTGGTCAATCAAGCAAATGAGCTGGTAACAAGTGACTTACAGCAGTGAAATTCTCTACATTTAGGGGGAATCAGAAATAAATCAGTGAAATTCAGCCATCATATCTATTAGTAGGGCCAGTGACTTTTCGCGTAAAAATCGGAGCACACAGTAGAATTCAATACTATATACACACCTCAGTTGTTGTTATACCTCCATTGGCTGCTGATGCCGTGTCCGTCTTTGACCAAGCCACTCAGGACTAAGTAACTCCGACACTGAACCTTCGTGATTCGTGCGCAAACTGTTAAAAAGGGTCAGAACATTTTTTAGCCAATCAAAGAAGCTGGACGACCGTAAAGTACTTTGGACTGTATCTCGTCTCAAAATTTTTTCATGAAATATCACTGTCCCTATCTATTAGTTATTAGGCATTGATTATCAGGCGCTCGATTTTCACCATTTTCACTGATCCGGCTCAATTCTCACTGTTTCAGGTGTAGAGTTGAACTGTCGTCAGCCAACTACTGGCAAGCCATCTGCAGCCCAGCTTTGCAACTTACAGCCCAGCTATAGGTCCATTTGGCTATTTGTGATTTTGCTGTGAAAATATATTCCCGAATAGCTCCATTGCTACTGCAGGGGTGTAATGGTAAATTTAGTAGTTCCGGGACGCTTTTACCATGGCGGTAGTTGTTTNTGGATATTGTTACTCGTTTAACATTACAAATGGGCAAAACATAGATGGTCAGAAATATATTGTAACAATTTTATCTTACTTAAGTAAAATTATTAATATTCATATGTTAAATTTGATGAAAAATCAGCCATAATAGCTAAGCAACTGAACTGAACAACAAACGAAAGAGCTAATAGCTTGACCTTCTACCTTGTACGCAGAAAGGCGCCGGAACAGAGTGCANGGGGGGGGGGGGTGTTGGAGGTCAGAGAAGTGTGCTGCAGTGTTTCCAGTTGCAACGAAATATATATGTTTCAGTTTTTGTAGTATTTCAAATTATGGTAATCCTACTGAACGTTTTAGTTTATAATCTCACCCCACCTGTCTAAAAAAAAAACGTGCCTTTATTTCCAAACGAAGAAAAAATTTAAGAGTAATCTGAAGCAATTAACGTTTTGTTTTAAATATAGGGCTTATTCGGTTCTCACTGCTTTCCAAGATGTGTGTGTACGTGACGATAGTTAATAGCTTTTTCCGTAAAGATGATTGCAAGAAGTTTATTCACCTGCATTTTAATCATCAAGCGACATAAAAATTCCACCAAATTCGTAATAACTAGTCATTCAACACAACAGTTATTGACGCGAAGAAATAAACTGCCAAAACGTTTTCACACGGGAGTAGATAAGATGAATGTCCACGTCAATGAGAAAATAATACATTATGAGCGATGCAGCCAAGAAAAACTTTTAACGCAACAGCTTTAATGCAATTACGCTTAGTTCACGATTAATCCAACACCTTTGATGTTAACGATTAGTCTAATTTTTTTCACATTCCGTATCTCTCTACCACGAATTAAAATGGACATTGCCATCATAGACGTAAATAGTTATAAAATGTATGTTCCCAGCCACCTTGTTGCTGGCTACAGTGCCGCGGCACCACGGCGGCCATCTTGCATGACGTCATTCGAAAAAAATCCCTTTTTTCCCTCATAAACGCCCAAAAATTTCCCGAATTTCCCTACAAAATTCTAATTTCTCTCAAAGCCAGCAAAATTTCCCGCAAAAAATTTGTTTTGTATAATACGGCTGGCATTTGCACAATCCGGCGGGATCCGGCGGAAATCGAGCAGATGCAAGCCGGATTGTGCAATAATTTACAAGGACTTCACGCTCTGTCATTCTATGCCAGCACCATCCACCTACAGTGAAGCGGTCGCACAGGTTTATGATACCTTATAGTCGCTGGAAGCCAATGAAATCACGAACTGCGCTCAGACATGTGGAGTGAATTGAAGTCTAGCATGTTATGAAATAATTACGCGAATTTTGAAAAAGTTAGGTTGTGACTATCAGCGAAAATATTTAGTTTATTATTTACACACCCGGCAGTGGCGTCATCTTTAGCTGCCAGTTAAATTTTTTTAAGTAGTTGGGTAACATTACGGCGGAAAGATGGAGAAATTTGGGCGGCTCTTAACATCGAGAGCCAGTGAGGGTGAAACGAGATTAGTATGGAGCAGTGCCGGAACGCAAGGGATGGGAGGAACGGGAGATCCCCGTTGGGGAATCGTCCGGCACGATTCCCACTTGCTGAAAATCTGGGGGTGACCCGGCCGGGGATTGAACCCGGTTCGCCTTGGTGGGAGGCGAGCAGGCTAACCGCTTAGCCACCGCGGATCCTCATCGATAAGTGTTAACACCTTTCTGCGTAGACCTATAATACTAGTTCTATTGTTTCCAGAATATCTGTAACTTCGTGAAAATGTAAAATGTAAGATTTTATTCGAGAATCTGAACATTTGTAAAACTTTCAAGTTATTAAATTTATTTCTTTTTCTTTCCTGTTGAACTGCAGTATTTTAACGAGAAGATACATTGCGTAGTTGCCGGTTCTGGGAACGGCAGGCAGGCAGGCCGACAACCTTCTGTTGTCCAAGGACAGTCTTGGAATGTAAACAGGATTCGATTAAGTCCCACTAGTCTTCAACCTCCGCACGAGGCTCGCGCGTACCTCGCATAACTTCTGCCGTCCTTCATACACTCCCTTATATGCTGTTCGCTGTTAAACTGACAACTTTAGAGAGCTCCGCTTTAGAAATACTTGTATGCGCATTGCATATCCATCCGCCACATACAACATTAATGTCTCCACGTGCCTGATCACTTAATTCATGCATCGGTCAAGAGAAAAACATGAAATTATTAGAAAAGCAAATATTTTACACATTTGTTAATTGTTTCACTTACATGTATTAAAAAAAAGCAGAAAGCAAAAGATATTCACAAACGTTTACAGAGCTTTATTATTGAACGTTAAAGCATGTAAATACTTCCCTTCTGTTGTTTACCGAATTGACTGGGTGCACGCCCGTCAATGTTCCCGTTAAAGTGAGTGAATATATTTGGGCGGCTCTTAACATCGAGATCTTGAGGGCCGATGGGGGTGAGATGAAACGAGTATGAAGCAGCGCCAGAACAAAGGGGAGAAGGAAACGGGAGATCCCCGAGAAAACCCGTCGACCGGTGGTATCGTCCAGCGCGATCCCCACGTGCGAAAAATCCAGTAGCAGCACCGCCGGGAATCGAACCCGTCTTGCTCAGGTGGGAGGCGAGTACTCTGAGCACCACACCACCGCGGGCACGTGAGCAATACAATTTGCACTTTCTGCAAACAAAAGGGTAACAAGGTGTATTTTGTACTTGTAATGAATATTTTTATTTTAATACGTGTTTTGCATTTTGTCGATTTCGGAGCTTACAAATTACCAAATACAAATTATTACACCATCGCCATATTATGTCTTATTACTTTAATTTATTAAAAATCTTAAAACTGAAGTACATGTACTGCAATAATAAAATATCATGACTCCCCTAATACCTATTTCATTGGGGGCCGCGGTGGCTGAGCTGTTAGCCTGCTCGCCTCCCATTAAGGCGAACTGGGTTCAATCCCCTGCTGGGTCACTCCCGGATTTTTGCATGTGGGAATAGTTCCGGACGATGTCACTGGTCGGTGGGTTTTCTCGGGGTTCTCCCGTTTCCCCTCCCTTTAATTCCGACGCTTCTCCATGCTCACCTCAATCACCCTCACCGGCTCTCAAGACCTCGCTGTTAAAAGCCACCTAAATGTCTTTGCTCGCTCGCCCTATTTCATTAAATAAGTCGATTCACTACAGGGCCTACACAAAAAAAAAGTTATTTTATAGCAAATTCTTTTAGCAACGATTTCACGTCTTATTTATTTCATGCTCTTGAAATTGAATTTTAAACAAGTGATTTAAACGTTGTTATAACTAAATACGTTTTATTTTGAGATATCATGGGTTTTCATCTTCACAATTAGGACAAATGTATGTTGTGTCAGCGAAGTCGTGTTGCACAAAAAAAAAAAAAAGGCAGCGGTGCACCTTGAACATTATAACACGAACTCCAGCATCACACGTCAACAAAATGGCGTCGCTGACCAGCGACATGACGGAACTTCGTTCGCCAACCAGAACCAAGTAACCTAATTGCCAGCCCGCAACCCAGCCAATAGCAACAGCAGCACTCTATAGCCAGTCAAACGCAGGGCTCATTCCAGAACCTCGCTCGCGCAACCAATTCAAACATGGGTACTGCGATTGCCACCTAGTTTTCGCGAAAGATTTACGCAAAGGCGAGACTCCAATGTCCTATGGCAGGGGCGCAGTTTTCATTTGGTTATCGGACACTTGTATTTGTCGGGAGACAGTGCCTTACATGACTGAGCCAATTATAATTAGCTATCTTCGAAACTGAGTGTCCGTGACTCGCTGGAGGACGCCTGCAATTCGTGACAGTTAAAATCACCCAATCACGAAAGAGGATCTGAGCTGTAGTGTTTTGGAGTACAAGAAGTCCTGGAATATTTCCGCGATACACAGGCGGCCCTACGTATAGTCCATGCACGGTTACTTTAAACTGTTCTGCAGCCCTGTTAAAGTTATACTTCGAGGATAATCCTCTGCCCCATGCAAACACAGCAGTTTAAACATGTCTACGAGTAGAGTGATTTTGGTGGCCCTTAACATCGTGGTATTCAGAGCCGACGACTTTGAGGAGAGTTGGAAACGGAGCAGCGCTGGAACGCAAGAGCGGGGGATACGGGAGAGGCTTGAGAAAACCCGCCCGACCAGCGGCATCATCCGGCACGTTTCCCGCGCGCGAAAATGTACGAGCGACCCCGCTGGGAATCGAGCCAGAATCGCCTTTTCGGGAGGCGAGTAGTCTGACCACTACACCACCGTGGCCCCAAGCCATGTGATCTTGACAGTTCTGTTGGCGAAGGATGACTCAGTGTTGTGGACGTGGGCGGAAGACCAGTCTTGCCTCATCTGTGGTGTGTTGTTCTGTGCAGGAGTCATCGGCCTTCGTAGGGGGCTAGGCGGGCCAGGTGGAAGAGAGGCGATCTGCGTCAAAGGATGACTCAGGTCGGAGAAGTCATCACTGAGTCTCGAGGTGTGCCCAGGGGAGCGCCGCAAGAAGAAGCAATCACGCGTCATCCGTCCCCTCTTTACCGGCATTTCTCTACCCACTAATAAAGAGCACGTTTCCTACTTATCTGTCTCCTGTAGAATTTTCTATTAATGCATGTAACAATTTTTAATTATTTCCTGTCGAAAGGGTTTTTACGTTGCCTATGCCGGTTTTTTCCCCTCTCTCTCTCTTCTTAGTCATAGATTAACTATAGGTACACCTAAGGAGGTTGTCATTACCCCAATTGCGGCCATGGCGGCCCGATCCCTCTTTGCCGCGATGCATATACCCTTGCACGGATTCCCACCCCTGTAGGCGTTAGGAGCTCAGCCCTGAGACGCATTTGACACTTAGAATCAGGGCAGGTTAGGAAAAAAAATTGTCCGTATCATCTTGGTTTATCGTGCTCTCAGGATGCCTCTCATAGCTGCACACAAGTTCTATCTAAATTATTTGTTTGCATATTTATATAAAGTTACCAATGTCCTTTATTTGCCAGGCGAAATTGTATTCTGCAACTCAGTATTCTAATACAAATCGCAAATATCTAATGTGAATCTTAATTCTTATTAAAGTCCTTGTCATTCTCTCTATATTGGTTACAGTCACTTAATTCACACTTATTTTTTACACACATCCAATCCAAGTGTCTATTGCCGTCATTCACAATGTCTGTCACTCGCGCATCCAGTTCAGTAGTCCCTCCCGTCATTTCCACTCTCCACTGTGCCGATGCTCGCAGTCCGCAGACTTCACTCGCGCTGGTCACTCTCGTCACCACTCGTCGCTCTGCTGGCTCGTAGCTTCACCATCTTCGCACACTTGGTGCCCGTACAATGCTCCAAACTCTCGACTGTCGACTCGGAGGTCCGTCACTGGCCCGATCCATCAGATTCCCCGCACCCCAAGTCTCGCTGAGAGAGGCTACGGCGATGGCCAGAGCATTCTTGCAACGATAACATTAGGCATTCAACCTCCTCAAAGACAGAAGGCGGTACGAGTCCCGATAGTCTCTTCGTGTCTGCGGCACGCGTGGTGGCATTCCTTTGTAAATCTCCGCGCACTCCTCGGAGAGTTACCAGCATTGCCTTTGACACACTGCTTCGCATACTGATCTGAACGGGGCAAGGGAGGCGATGTAGAGGGGAATATTTATTAACGATAGTGTAATGATAATGGCTGCTGCATTAATGGCGTTATTTAAAGCAAACAAAGTGAGGAGATAAAAAATACGTATTAACGGCAGGAAAGCATAAACGCTTAGGTTCTATTATATTTCAGCGAATAACATGTGTCTCTAGTAGTTGTAGTAATCCTCTATCGTTTTTCAGAGAAATAACGACACAAACAACGGATATGGTCACGGGCTCAGTGCTGCCATTTCGTAATGCTAAAATTAAATTCGTCTTTCTCAGAATTTATGAGCGAGCAAAGTGGGCCAGTGGTAACACACATGAGTCGCATTAAGGAGGATCCGGGTTCGAGTCTCGACCCGCCCGTCCCGTATTCGATTTACAGTGGTTTTCCAAATTCCGTGATGACTATTGCCACTTCTTTCCTGTTTCTTATTTGTCTGAACCAGTGGGTCCATCTCTATTTACCTCGCTGTTTACGAGACGTTAAACAACAAACCCTCATACCGCATCCTCAAAACTCGTATTATATAGAAGCACATTTTTTTATGTTACTAAAATTTGTAATATGAAACTAAAATACACTGAACAGCAAAAAAAACTGGTACACCTGCCTAATATCGCGTAGGGCCCCCGCGAGCACGCAGAAGTGCCGCAAGACGACGTGGCGTGGACTCGACTAATGCCTGAAGGTATGCAGGAGGCATTGAAATCTGCGCCAATTTGAGAAAGGGTTGCACGTCTGTCACGTTTAATGATTCTCGTCAGTCGTCGTTTGTCCCGTTATTTCACGATCTTTTTCCGGCCACAGTGATGTCGAAGATGTGATGTTTCACCGGATTCCCAATATTCACGGTACACTCGTGAAATGGTTCTACGCGAAAATCCAAATTTATCGCTACCTCGGAGATGCTATGTCCCATCTCTCGTGCGCCGACTATAACACCACGTTCAAACTCATTTAAATCTTGATAACCTGTCATTGTAGCAGCAGTAACCGATCTAGCAACTTTGCCAGACGCTTGTTGTCTTATATAGGTGCTGCCGACCGCATCGCGTTACTCTGATTGGTTCCATACCTCTGTTATTTGCATACTCACGCCTATGCCAGTTTTTTTTTTTTTTGCTCTCCAGTGTAATTTATATTGTAACCGTTTTTAAAAATTTAAGATACATCCGATTCCACANTTTTTTTTTTTTTTGCTCTCCAGTGTAATTTATATTGTAACCGTTTTTAAAAATTTAAGATACATCCGATTCCACAAAAACATAGTTCATTATAGCTGTTATCTTAAAGACTCCCACAGCTGACGTTACAGAATGGAGTCCTAAGATTACAGGCGTTATTTGTACTCTGGGAACACTTATTGAGTCCCACCAAACAGACAGATGAATAGTATAACACATTCTAAGTTGTTCACGGTAAACTGAGCACTTTTGAAAGCCCTACTTAAAATTCTGCTTGTATTCACGTTGTGTGTTCTAACGCTTTATGTAAAATTAGCATTGCCATGGGCCTCATCAATTTATTCATGGGCCGGTCACGATAAACTGTGAATTTATTATAAAAGTAAATATTTTACAAATCCGCCCATTTTTATACTTCGATGCATTAAAAAAAACAGAAAGAGGAAGAAATAATTTAAGTTATCCCAAATGGTTACCCAACAATTTTTATTCGACTTTAACATATGGATCTACTTTCCCTCCAACGTTACCAACTTTACTGGGCGCGTGCCACTCAGTTCACCCGTTCAACACCCGTTAAAATTCACGCAGGTAGGAGCAGTGACTTTTTTATGATGTTGATTTCAAAAGTGCTTACTTCATCGTGAACAGCCTTTAGATATATGTAGGTGGCTATAGGTGGACGGAGGTTGCCAGGTAAGCTGTCGCTTGCTGTCGCTTGCTAACGACTGTAGGTAGGCATACTTTGTGCGCCGCCGTAGAACCGGAGGAAACTGGACGTATTGCGACGTATTGGCGAGGCCGTATAACTACTTTCGTACAGCTGATGTATGCCAAAAAGAAACGGTATAGCGACAACAGCACACAACGCAACTGCTCCCCATTCGCCGCCGATTAATTGAGTACTTTTGAGAAAAGAAGAACTAGTGACTTGCTTGTGCTTTCAGACCCCCGTATATCCTCCCCTCACATGTCAAACGACAAATTTACCAAATAAACGACAAAATCACCGCCATATGGTTAAATATTCAAAATATAACTACACAAGAATGTGTATTTTGAAGCAAAAAAAACTGTGACTAGTGACAATGATGTTTTAAATCGTAGGGGAGAGTGGAAATCCGTTAACATTGGCAGTAATAATTATTTTACTCTGAAACATCAGTGCTATAAATATAAATTAATAATNAGTGGAAATCCGTTAACATTGGCAGTAATAATTATTTTACTCTGAAACATCAGTGCTATAAATATAAATTAATAATAACGTAATGTTCAGCCCCTTTTAAAATGTTTGTAAAAATATTACGTTTGATTTTAAACAGTAGATTTCGTAAAACCTATACGTTCAGACTTCTTAGTTTTTCATTTCGAGTTATAAACAAGTGACTGTCGTTAACATCGGAACTGAAAGCTACCAACCTGCAAAATACAAACTAACGCACGGTGGAGACACAAGGTTGCCAGGTGACTATATGCCATCTATTTTTCAATAGCAAATAGTCCGAAATCGCATAATGTAATAACAACTTTCTTTTTGACAGCTTCGAGGAATAACTTTTTTATACATGGACTTATGAGCTATGTTCTCGTTAACACGAAGCTTGCGTTTATAAACGTTCTGTTAAGCTTTACAATGTCGTCTTTTGAATAACGAAATCGGCATCGCTTTCTTAATTAGCCTCGACATCGTTGGCGACAAAACCGATTCGAGCAACTCCGTGAATTCTGAAGTCGCCAAATACGGGGACAGACCAATATGGCAACCTTGCGCGGCACGCATGTTTGTTGTGCGGCCTGTACACCACAGATATAAGCCCGTGCGAATGGGGTCGAAGGAGAGAGAGAGAGAGAGAGAGAGAGAGAGAGAGAGAGAGAGAGA
>NQII01000725.1:524994-557805 GCA_002778355.1 Clitarchus hookeri
TTTTTTTTTTTTTTTTTTTCCTCGTTCTGGGTACAGCGATACGGGCGACCTTAACGTGCGCACCCAACTCCTTATCGCTCTTACGCACAAGACGCTGAACCGGTGTACAATATTTCCGTCGTCACGATTTCCTATGCAAATCAGATCTGAACCAGTGCGAATGTATTACACGCCACGGAAGCCCAAAGACGTTACTACAACTCTACCATTTACTCTTCGGGGAAGTGCGGTGGTCTGCCGAAAAGGGGGGGNCGCACTAACCCGCGCGGCCAGTCTAAATTAAACCGTAAAGAGCGCACCCGCCGCAAGTACGTCCGGCCGCTTTATTGGCTGTTCCCGGGGCGCAACGACTCCTACCTCTTAGCGCAGGCAAGCTCTAAAAATGCGATTTTTTTTTTTTTTTACCATTGTCTCGAATTTTTCTTTTTGATTACTCTTAATACGATAGAAAGAAAACCGCGCGGACTTATATAATTGGTTTTAATATTTTATGGCAAACATTGTATTCCCAAGATATTTATTTGCTGCATAAAGGTAAATACGTACACACTGGATGTACCGGAAATACGTCCGTACTATTAACGGTGTTGGAATTCTCATATGCCTGCAGTGAAAATGAGAACTAGTGATAAACAAACACAACAACCAGTAACCAAAGAAAATGTTCTCAATCGTACGCGGCACTTCGAAACCTAACAATCAGTCAAATTTTTCCGCGATATACTATTGTTTCTATTGCTTAGATTAGAGGTTTCACACTAGAGACCATTATATTAGAGACCCTTATTGTACGCGAGGAGAAATTTTGTTAACAAGCAGCCTTTTTTTCGGCCAAATATGGTACTCAGTATAAAGAAAAGAAAAGAAAACCAAAGGAAAACCAGTCACGAATTCAACGCTTTTCTTTTAAGCATGTTCTTTCTGACCATTAAACCAACTAAGTAAGTTGACGCTGTGGTAACACACCGGAGTGGCAATCGGGAGGGCAATGGTTCAATTCCCTTGCCTAGTGAGAGAAAGATTTATTCAATCCAGCTAAATACTTGTTTGTATATGACCAAACATATTTAGTGGCTCCAACATGATGTTAAGTTGAGTAAACTAAACCTGAAAATCAAANTTGTTTGTATATGACCAAACATATTTAGTGGCTCCAACATGATGTTAAGTTGAGTAAACTAAACCTGAAAATCAAAAAAAGTTTTTTTTGCTCATATTGCANCTTGTTTGTATATGACCAAACATATTTAGTGGCTCCAACATGATGTTAAGTTGAGTAAACTAAACCTGAAAATCAAAGAAAGTTTTTTTACTCATATTACAAAAAAAAAAACACCTGAAAAAATACAACTTCTGTATTGGGCCAAAAATAATAAGACTGTCAACAAATATTATGTTGAATCAACTGAATATATTTGCTAGGACAGCAACAATGTTTGTTAGTGCATTTATTGACACTTATTTATTGTATGAAAATAACAATGAAGCAATTTCAACAGGAAATTTAAAAGTAAAGCTATATATCTAGACATTTTTTTTTACGTATGTTGTCCCGTATTTGCAATGTAGTTAATAAAAAACATTCCTCGTTGATAAGCAATCAATTTAGCAGGCGTTGAGTAGTATGGGAATGAGAGTTCTGACGCAGGTATCATGCATCGAATTTTCGAATTACTCGCCTGCGATGACATCACAGGCTTCCAGAGCCCTGGGGTGGCCATGTGATGGCACCCGATCGCCATAATGGATCTTGGTGGCCTTGGCCTTGAACCTATGCTGGTGAACTTAAAATGACCTTAAACTCAATTTTTTTTTTTAATCTAAAAAAATTCTAAAAATCGAGGAACATATAATGTTACCCTACCCGTCGCTCTCCCCAACAACCAAAACCGACACCCTTATTCCTCCCCACCAAAAACCCGCACAATAATAAAACAATTGCCAAATTAAAAAAAAATAATTCTAAAAAATCGAGGAACATACAACATTACCCTCACACTCATCTCACCACCCTCACCTCACACCCTCCCTACCGTCCCTAGCTTTATCATAAAAATCGAGAAAAATCGCCAAAATCGAAAGAAACTTCAGATCTGCTGTAGTCACCGACTTCGGACTGGTACTCTGGTAGCTGTGGCGGCTGGTAGCCACGAGACCGGTAAACTTCTTGGTCGGAACAGTTGCTGCTGCTTATATGGCCAAAGGCTTTTCAAGATGGCTGCAGGCTCTCGACTTCGTTACTATATAATCACAGATGAGTGGTGAGCATAAGTATGCCATACAATCTTCGCACGGTCGTGGATGGAGGTCTGCTGGTCGCCATTACAACGCACCATCCATCTAATTGTATCTTGGTGGCCGTCCGTCTTTAGCTCGAAACTGATTGTTCCTGCATCCCAAATTTGACTTCGCGGTTCTTCTTCCGCACGCGATATCAGCTGTCTTGTAGTGACAGTCATCGATGTCTATAGCCAATTCACCTGGGCCAGGCCAGTCAAGACGAAGGAAGCATGCATTGTCACCGAGGCCATGGGTTTGGAAATATATGACATGAGAGCTATCTGGTGGTAGATGAAAAAAAAAANGCATGCATTGTCACCGAGGCCATGGGTTTGGAAATATATGACATGAGAGCTATCTGGTGGTAGATGAAAAAAAAAACTCGCACACACCATAGTGTCCAATTAGGGAAAAGAAAAAACAAGTGTTACATGTGCATTTTCATAGNAGTATGCCATACAATCTTCGCACGGTCGTGGATGGAGGTCTGCTGGTCGCCATTACAACGCACCATCCATCTAATATATCTTGGTGGCCGTCCATCTTTAGCTCGAAACTGATTGTTCCTGCATCCCAAATTTGACTTCGCGGTTCTTCTTCCGCACGCGATATCAGCTGTCTTGTAGTGACAGTCATCGATGTCTATAGCCAATTCACCTGGGCCAGGCCAGTCAAGACGAAGGAAGCATGCATTGTCACCGAGGCCATGGGTTTGGAAATATATGACATGAGAGCTATCTGGTGGTAGATGAAAAAAAAAACTCGCACACACCATAGTGTCCAATTAGGGAAAAGAAAAAACAAGTGTTACATGTGCATTTTCATAGCCAATGTGCAGATACAATTGATTGGTATGGGTGGAGGGATAATTTGTTACATAAGGACAATGATTCATTTGAGACGAGGAAGGCGAGGGATTGGTGGTGCAGGGGTGAAAAGAGAAGAGGGTTTAATTTTGACAAATTTTTTTTTTTTTTTTCAATTTTTAATGTAGGTGAGATGGGTGGGTGGATTTGACGGTTGGATTGAGTGTGAGGTTAACGTTATATAATCTTGTATTTGTATTACTTTCCTGAATTTTTTATGAATTCCAATGGTGAGGAGAGAGGGAATTGGTGTCAAGGTTAAGGTCGCCAATATTCAGCATGGCGGTTGGAGTCAGTAACATAATATCTACGTCTATTTTTATTAATTTCTTTCGAATTTTTAATATTTTTCTTGATTATTCAAGTTTACGGTCATTGGGGCGAAGGTGAAGGTCACCAACATCCAGTATGGGTGTCTGAGTCAGTAGTGTAATATGTTCCAAACTTTTATTAGTGCTTTTATTTTTTTGCGATTTTTCTCGGTTTTTAAAGAGGGTGATGGGGAGGGTGTGAGGTGAGGGTGGTAGGATGAGTGTGAGGTTAATTATGTATAATCTTCGATTTTTGGGAAAAATTTTTAGATCTTACGAATTTCTATTATTGGGTAAGTTGGTTTGAGGGGTGGGATTGCTGGTTAGGGTACGTGGGGTGAACGAGGTGTAGGATAGGGTAACATTATATGTGCCCCAATTTAAAAAAAAATTAAATTTTTTTTTAATTGTTAAGATTTTTTTGGGTTTAAGGCCATTTAAGGTTATTAGCATTGTTCAAGCTCAAGGTCACCAAGATCCAATATGGTGATTGGATGCCATCACGACATGGCTACCCCAGAACGCCGGCTGCCTGTAATGTTATCGCAGGCGAGTATTTGGAAAATCCGATGCATTATACTTGCGCCAGAACTCTCATTCCTATACTACTACGTTGCTTGGGCGTAATGTTTGCGTGCTCATGGTCAGGATTCAAAACTCGGTCGTGCTTTCCCTTTTTTTTTTTTTTTTATAATTACCGAAACTGTTTAATGTACGAAGAGCCAACCAGATCATTAGCTGCACCAAATTAAATCTTACAGTTTGGGGCAACCAAATAAGAACCAACAAAATAATTCGGTTTCAGAAACAAAATATTTAAATTACCTTAGACAAACAATCAATTTGGTTTGTGCCAAACAAATTTATTTTTATTCAACTTTTTTTTTTATTGTAACAGAGACTTATATGTTTTGACTTCTACCTTGTCACCTGGCGAATACACAATAATTACGGATTTCTAATCATTTACTGAACACGACGTACAACGGTTTTCGTCTTCTGCGCATGTCCGCAAAACTAACTTGCCCATCGCCAGTACAACTGCCAAAGTCACATGGTTAATAGCCACGAACGTGTTTTTTTGCATTTGAATTTTCAATAGTGTTTTAACTACTGTATAGAATAATTACACGAACTGTGTTCTGATTTATAGGGGCGATTAAATCACTGGATTTGCACATGTTTTCAGCACTTTATTAGCGTGAAGCCGCATGCGACCGTTCAACACGTCTGTCTTCCTCCAGACTCTCGTCTCAACTGACCACGAGCGACAACACCAGCAAGTATTGAGTCTCAACAAACACACCATGTCTTCCATGCGAATTTAATTCTTTGACTAACCTTAATGTACACTAAACGCATCAAAAATATGTTATATAAATGTACAAAGTTCCCAAAGCAATTGATTACATGAACACAGTTCTAACAGCAATTTTCATCCACGTTGTTTCTGATTGTGTTGTAAGAAGCAAAAAAAAAATAGTTCGAATGTTGGGACACGAAGAGAGGTTACGGTATTCGTGTGTCAACCAAGGCTATCAGCGGAATGGTAACATATATAAATATGTTACTATTACTTGAATTATATGCCTTATATCTCCATGGCGAACTAACGACCTTTAAGCAATGAAGCTCTAGGTTTGAATGTTCGGCAGGCCATACATGCGTGACCTGTTTTGGGGTATAAGGANATATAAATATGTTACTATTACTTGAATTATATGCCTTATATCTCCATGGCGAACTAACGACCTTTAAGCAATGAAGTTCCAGGTTTGAATGTTCGGCAGGCCATACATGCGTGACCTGTTTTGGGGTATAAGTAGGGCCAGTGACTTTTCGCGTAAAAATCTGAGCACACAGTAGACTTCAATACTATATACACACCTCAGCTGTTGTTATACCTCCATTGGCTGCTGGTGCCGTGTCCGTCTTTGACCAAGACACTCCAGGACTGAGTAACTTCGGCACTGAACCTTCGTGATTCATGCGCAAACGGTTAACACGGACCAGAACATTGTTTAGCCAATCAAAGAAGCTGGACGACCCTACAGTGCTTTGGACTGTATCTTTTCTCGAAATCTTTTCGCGAAATATCACTGCCCCTAGGTATAAGATTCTGTTTATGGTTTATTAATTAAAAGCCCACCAATCAGACTCCCTACTCAGAGAACTTAAGAATACACAGGTGAAATAGTCGCTTATACCGCGAACTCGAGCTGCAAATGGCGTAACTGTGATGCAACATATCGGAAAGCCGTTTGTTAATCAGCACCTTGGTAACTTACTTGCCAGTTGGCAGCCCGGCCAATAGGACGTCTTCCGCAGTAACGCAGTTATAGCCAGTCAGACTCGAGGCCCTTACCCGAGCCTCGCACGACCAATCACAGAATGGGTGCACCCATGTCGAAGGAACCGCCTCGTCATTTCACTTCTCTGTATAGCGCATTCAGCTTACTACCGACTTTTCTGAACCCCTGCTCAAGTTCTACTTCCAGGATATTCCTCCGCCTCGTGCAAACTATGCTTAACCAAGTCTTAGAAAATACACTAGAGGGACAACGCATCGCATTCGCGTGCGCTCAAAGTAATAATACTTTGAATAGGAACTATTTGGTACGAGGCATTACCAACACACCTATTTCCTCCCTGTTTTTATTAATATTAATTATAAACGAAATATTATAATTTATAGAATAAAAAAAACTAAACATTTATTGTAACTGAAAAAAGTTGTTGTTATGCTAACAGAAGTATAAGACGCTTATCATACATTACGTACCTAGAAATAACCATGCACGTCATACGCGGAGTGATTTTTTTAAAGGTTTGGTTAAAAAAAATTGCGAATAAACCACGAATAGACCATACTAACTTATTATTTGACCTTGGAATCTGCGGTAGCAAATACCAAGTATGTATTACTTACAGGGTTGGGGCTGTCACATCTTCAGGCGCCTCCTTCCTTAAGGACACTACCTACCGGCTGGCAGCTGCGAAGTTTAATTAGGCAAGCCCATGCTAAGGAAATTTCGCCTCTGTGCGTTAATTTTATAGATAGGAGTTTCAAACCAAATGTATTATTCGCGAATGTTTTATAAAAAGTTCCCATACAGCGGAGATGTTTCCAGAACATGTATAGCCTGTAAACGAGGAATTTTTAAAATTTAGGTTTTACGTAGAAGTGTACACTGCATATCAATTTTGAAAATATACGCTGGTAGCGATATTCACCTAAAAAATTCGTGAAAAATACATTTTGTTAGAAACTCCTATCTTTAAATTAGCGCACTGAGGCAAAATCTCCTTAACACGGGATTTATTATTTAAATTTCTCAGTTTTCTGCCTGTAGGCAGTGCCCTTAACAGGAAGGGGCAGGCCTTTAAGCACGCTTCTTAAGATCTATTTGCTACTCTAATAAATTTCTCTTTAGTGCGATCGAAACCTTAATTACATACTACATTTAAGATAGAGAAAATTGTATAACACGTAACGAAAATGTAGGCTATATAAATAGGCATATTAAAACTAAATTATTAAAATACATTACAGATTACGGTATATCGATGCATCTCGATGAATAAAACCGGTTTGGGTGCCCATACACACTCATTCTGGCACCCAATGTACACCCTGCCCCCTTAGTTGTTAGGCGTCCAATAGCACTCATGGAGGTCACGCTCCTCACCAAGGCGATCCGGGTTCAATCCCCGGCCGGGTCACTCCGGATTTTCGCATGTGGGGATCGTGCTGGACGATACCGCTGGTCGACTGGTTTTTCTAGGGGATCTCCCGTTTCCCCCGTCCTTTCAGTCCGGCGCTGCTCCATACTCACCCCACCCTCATCGGCTCTCATAAAGACCTCGCTGTTAAGACCCGCCCAAATCTCTTCACTCACTCACTAGAANATAGTACCGTGAGTCAAGCCAGACTGTTGCGGGAAGTGACGAGAACGACGTCGACGACAGAAGTCAAGTGAGTGCGCGAGGAGACTTGATTCCCACGGCTCAGCGCGCGCGGAGCCACGCGACCAAGCGAAGACGCGACCAGCTGCCGTGGGAACGAGCGACGACTCTCCGGAGTGGCGTGACCCGTCGTCGCGTTGTTGCGTGCCTGGACTGCTGTCAGCGAGCTGTCCATTACGAGAGTCCGTGTCGCCGCCTCGGCCCCGACACGCAGTAGCCCAGCCAATTAGCGGCTCTCCGCACTCCGCGCGTAGGCGGGTCTGTCCCGGGTCACGTCATCCCCTTATAAGGAGTACGTGCGCGGTAGAGTGTGCATGCGACCTGCGCATTTTCATTACTACCGTGTTATTACGTTGCACCGTCCACTGTAAACCTTGCCTTGCTAAACATCTATAGTCGGTTCACGACTGGAAGAAACTTTTGAAAATCAACCTTTGAAAAAACACCCTAGCCGTTAGCTACATGCATATAACATTACAAACAGCGGCGAGNACATGCATATAACATTACAAACAGCGGCGAG
This sequence comes from Clitarchus hookeri, assembly GCA_002778355.1. Lineage (NCBI taxonomy): Eukaryota > Metazoa > Arthropoda > Insecta > Phasmatodea > Phasmatidae > Clitarchus > Clitarchus hookeri. Next base: position 532,941 of record NQII01000725.1, read on the forward strand.
CGCGGATACAGTTATGCCGTTAGGTTGCCAGCACAAAGAGAGGAAATAGTTCTAAAGTTTTAACGTAATTGTTAATTTATCGCTTACAAATGGGTTTCGAAAAGACTTGTATCTTATTATGCCAATTATTAATGACGTGATGCTAACGTACTTTGATTTCAGTGTTTCTTGCATACTCACATGATCCCGCTCAAGGTGAAAGTAGAGCGGCCATTTGTTTACAAACCTTCGTTCCATGTGTTGTTGGCGAGATGTGGTCGACACACGTGCCAGAAAATTTGTGCGATTATGTTGTTTAACCAATAATAATTCATTTACTGGTTTTTTTTTACTAATATCCTCTCTTTATTATTTATCGTTGTGCCGATTTCTTTAGTTTCTGATACCTGTATAAGAGATTACTCGTAGTGCGTTCTCACGTGTTTAATATTTTTTAAATTTATTTCAGGTTTGCTTAAAATTTTATTTATTGTATTTTACGTTATATGTTGCGGTAGTTTTTGTGTGCAGTCATGAGTTCTAGCAAGGTGAATAAAAGATAAGTCACCAACGCCAACAGGACATCATTAACCTCACCGAATCGTTGTATTCCCTAATTAGGCGAGGGGAAATGAAACCCTGCAACGTCGCGGAAAGAGCGGCAGAAATGTTGAAACGCTTCAGATCCACAGTTCTAAGGTATGTTAAAATATATGTAGTATTAACCATTGCGTTTGCAAGTTGTGTGTGCTAAGGTCAATTATGTTGGCCTACGAAATGTGTTTACAAGAACATAAAGAAAATTTGTTAATAACTTGATAACATCGTCGAACGTTGTCTACGTGTCTTTTTAACGTTTTATTTGGGTAATTATTAAGTGTGTTAGTTTAGGTTAGTTTAATAGGTGGCAGGTATTGGTTACTATATAACCCTACAATCCTAGGTTAGTTAAAAAATGTAAAATAGTGATTCACTCATCGTGGGGTTAGGTTCTGTTAGGTTAGGTGGGCACATATTACGAAATTAGTCGGACGTTAATGCCCCTCGTATATTCGTGTTCTGCATCATTAGCAGAGTGGAAATATAAGATTTTCAATGAATTATTTTTATTTTTACAGGAAACCCTATAAACTTAATAATTACCAAAATAAAACGTTAAAAATACACGTAGACAACGTTCGACGACGTTATCAAGTTATTAACAAATTTTCTTTATGTTCTTGTAAACACATTTCGTGGGCCAACGTAATTGATCTTAACACACACAACTTGCAAACGCAATGGTTAATACTACAGATATTTTAACATACCTTAGCACTGTAGATTTGGAGAGTTTCAACATTTCTGCCACTCTTTCCGCGACGTTGCAGGGTTTCATTTCCCCTCGCCTAATTAGTGAATACAACGATTCGGTGAGGTTAATGATGTCCTGTTGGCGTTGGTGACTTCTCTTTTATTCACCTTGCTAGAACTCATGACTGCACACAAAAACTACCGCAACATACAACGTAAAATACAGTAAATAAAATTTTAAGCAAACCTGAAATAAATTTGAAAAATATTAAACACGTTATTAACGTGTTTAATAAAAAACGCACTATGAGTAATCTCTTATAATGATTTCAAAAGCAAAAGGAATCTGTACGAGAAGGTTAGCACAAATTAAAGTCATACGTTATGAAAAATCAAATACTACAGCACGGCCATCCGGGGGTCTTATGAGAGATTGGCGTTGCCATGTTAATGTTGTTGGATGGACTCCTTGAATGTTGACACATTTCATTGCAAAGTATTGTGTCTATAATATGTAATCAAAGTGAAAGTTTTTCTCCCCCACCCAATCCCCCAGTCAAAATCAAACCTACACACACAAACACACAGACACACACACATACACACATACATGCACATACGTGCACATACAGAGAGAGACAGGCACGCACACGAAACATCTAATTTTTAATACTCACATTTTGGGTTTATATAATGAAATGTTTTTCGCTTGCATCACATATTCTTTTTTGTGAAATTCTTAAAATTAAAAACTTTACGCTTGTGGAATAACCATTAATAATATATACATTACTTTTATGATGGGTACGTGCATGTACGAACACATGTACACACACACAGTGGAATGTAAACATTGCATGTAAACATTGCCATGTGACTGCCACATGGCAATGTTTGTTTACCCTTTGGCAGAAGGATACGAAATGGGCTTGAAAGTAGATCTTTAGCAGGGCTTCAAGAAAGTCTCTTCCAGTCATGAGCCGACTATACGTGTGTGAACATCGTGTATTCTTCCACATAATGCGAAATTAACATTGCCATGGGCCTGGTCACTTTATTAATGCAGCAATAAAGTGAAAATGTGAGATTATTAAAAAAAAAAAAAAAGTTAATATTTTACAAAATTGCTAATTCTTACATTTGGACGCATTAAAAAAACTAATAGTATAATAAATCATTTCAGTTTTTAACAAATGTTTACTTTAACACTTTTAATTCAACGTTAATATATGTGCAACTACTTTCTCTCCGTCTGGCACCAACTTTACTCAGCGCACGCCACTTAGTGCGCCGTTAGAGCAGCGATATTCTTCAAAGGTTGATTTCAAAAGTGCTCACTTTATCGTGAACGGCCTTTACCTGCAATAATTGGTGTTGTTATTTAGCATCGCAGTAGACTTCGCAATCACACGTATCCCCAGCCGTCGGTAATTGTTTATTGGGTGGTGCCTTGGTGTAATCTATTCGCGGTGTCTCCACACTTTACCACAGAGTAGGTACATACACAGATACGAAATGGCGTGGTGGTTCCTGCGGCGTGGACGTACCCGTCCTCTCATTGGTTGAGTGAAACTCTAGGAAAGGGCCCTGTGTCTGACTGAGCTGCCACGCGCTGTTGGCTACGCAGTCGGGTGACACGTAGGTTTTCAAGGCGTTCATTGGCTAACGGCGTTCCGACATGTTGCTGGTCAGTGACGCTATTTTGACGGCATGTGCGGCTGGATTTCGTGGAATAAGCGGCTGTTTCAATTCTGTATTCCTATGTACTCTATGATCGTTCTTTTTAAAAATATAATCTCATTAAAATAACGCAAAAAATATTTCCCAGAATTGTGTTTACCTCTACCAGTGGGCCGTTGTGACTTCTGTGATTTTTTAAATTTATATTGTTGACTTTTTGAATTGAAGTAAGTATACATGTGCAATCCGAGCTTTAAATGCTAGCGGTAAAATTAGTTAATTTTTTTTTTTTTACCTGAAAGAAATATTTGCAATTTGGAACTGGAAGAAAGAGAAGCTCAGAAACTATCATTCGGTTTTCAGCTCTGAAAGAACTGAAGAACAATTAAAAAGCTTTGATGAAGTCCTTTGGGTGGTAACTAAACGTAAAGGCGTAACTGCGTGCAAGGATGGAAAGCACGATGACCTAGGTTTCGAATTCGGAACCTGTACTCTTGCTTCATCATTGCTACTGCAGCCGAGTCAACATTAAGTGAGTGTGAGTGAGTGAGTGAAGAGATTTGGACGGCTCTTAACATAGAGGTATTGAGAGCCGGTGAGGGCGAAGCAAGGTGAGTATGGAGCAGCGCCGGAATGAAATGGTGAGGGGAAAAGGGAAATCCCCGAGAAAGCCCGACCAGCGACATGGTCCGGCACGATTCACACTTGCGAAAATCCGGTAGTGACCCGGCCGAGGATTGAACCCACTTCACCTTGGTGGAAGGCAAGCAGGCTAACCGCTCAGCCACCACGGCCCCTCATCATTAAATGAAAACTATCCATTTAAACGTAAAGGTTTACTGGCAAATGTACAATATTTTCATAGCGAATTTTAAAAAACCGTTTTTATGTCTTTACATAATTTTTTTTAAAAATTTAGTTACAGTTAACACCGAGGAAAATTGGATTCAGTTTCTATTGTTTTTGTACGCATTGGAATTGCAATTTACCTGATAATAACATTTACGTCGTACAGTGCTTGCGACTAATATCAGACGAAGAATGTTTCACGCACCCTTAACCAAGACGAACTGATTGCAATCTCAACTCTAGGCACTCGCAATGACACGGTGATGGGCATTGCGTGATCGAGAAGAGCAATAAACTGTTGTATTAGCCGAGTTAATCGTGTTTCGTGCCAGAAGTTCGTGAGTTCAGACAGTCGTGCCGGGAATGACGAAGTGCAGGCAGGCCGTAAAGCCGGTCTTTTTTTTTTTTAACTCCTTCGTTTCCATCCAGTCGCAAAGCCACAGTGTGGTTTCACGGCAACCTTTGTGGCATAAACACCACAGCGTTATAAAAATAACAAACGCGTTAATTCATGAAACGGGCACTCATTGGAGCGAACCGGTCACCGTGAATCCATCATTCCATTCCAAATCGAACATTCCCACGTATTCATTTAAAGAATCTATACAAGTTTTAATCCACACGTAGAAATATTGTCCGCCGCTTCATGCAGTACTGAAAGAAAGCGACGTGCCGAGAAAGATGATTCGGCTATGTCGAAACCGCAAGTTTCGTGTTTTTGCACTGGAGATCGATGCCACGGCCTGCAGAAATGTTAATACATTTAAATAAACACAAATTTAAAACTCGTGAAATTTTTAAAAATTTTGTGTAACGGCGGTTTTTTTTTTTTTTTTTTTTTTTTTTTTTTTNCAGCCACCACGGCCCCTCATCATTAAATGAAAACTATCCATTTAAACGTAAAGGTTTACTGGCAAATGTACAATAATTTTCATAGCGAATTTTAAAAAACCGTTTTTATGTCTTTACATAATTTTTTAAAAAAATTTAGTTACAGTTAACACCGAGGAAAATTGGATTCAGTTTCTATTGTTTTTGTACGCATTGGAATTACAATTTACCTGATAATAACATTTACGTCGTACAGTGCTTGCGACTAATATCAGATGAAGAATGTTTCACGCACCCTTAACCAAGACGAACTGATTGCAATCTCAACTCTAGGCACTCGCAATGACACGGTGATGGGCATTGCGTGATCGAGAAGAGCAATAAACTGTTGTATTAGCCGAGTTAATCGTGTTTCGTGCCAGAAGTTCGTGAGTTCAGACAGTCGTGCCGGGAATGACGAAGTGCAGGCAGGCCGTAAAGCCGGTCTTTTTTTTTTTAACTCCTTCGTTTCCACCCAGTCGCAAAGCCACAGTGTGGTTTCACGGCAACCTTTGTGGCATAAACACCACAGCGTTATAAAAATAACAAACGCGTTAATTCATGAAACGGGCACTCATTGGAGCGAACCGGTCACCGTGAATCCATCATTCCATTCCAAATCGAACATTCCCACGTATTCATTTAAAGAATCTATACAAGTTTTAATCCACACGTAGAAATATTGCCCGCCGCTTCATGCAGTACTGAAAGAAAGCGACGTGCCAAGAAAGATGATTCGGCTATGTCGAAACCGCAAGTTTCGTGTTTTTGCACTGAAAATCGATGCCATGGAATGCAGAAATGTAAATAGGTTTAAATAAACACAAATTTAAAACGCGTAAAAATTTTAAAAATATTTATATAACGGAGGTTTTTTGTTGTCAATCGAGTCTGATTGGCTGAACTCTTCAAACATTAAATAAATATTGAAACCGGTTCAGTATTTAAATGTTATATGAAAACTGGAGCCATCCAATTTTTCCAGAAAAATATTACGTACGGCGTTTATGACGTTTCGGAGACGTAACACAACTGTCCAACTTTATTTGACCGAACTTATTGGAAGCAGTTTGGGGGGGAACTTTGACAGTGCGGCAAGGGATTATAGGCTGTTCATGGTAAAATGAGCACTTTTGAAAGCCCTGCTTAAGATCTACTTGCACGCACATTATGTGTTCGTCCGCCATGTATTTGCTTATTGTTACAGTTATATTCATTAAAAAAAAAAATTGCTTTATTAATCATAAATGATTGCCTAACGCTTTAAATTCATGGTTTTGTCCCGGAACTACTTTCCCTCCAGTCGTTACCAAATTTACTGGGCACATGCCGGTCGGCGTGCCCGTTAAAATACACGCAGGTAGGGACAGTGTCATTTTTCCAAGGTTGATTTCAAAAGTGCTCTGTTAACCCTTAACCGCATATAATAAACTGCAATCCAATAGTCAACATATAGTCTATTCGCGGTTTCTTCACACTTTTTGAAATCAAACCTCTGAAAATTCACCCCATGTACGACGTGTTTGGTTGTTTCCTGAATATGTCGCGTATCACAAGCGTTTTAAACTTCAGTTGACATAAAAGTACTATATTTTTGGTTAAATTGAAACTTAATTTATATTTTACCTATAAAATATAAAATTTCATTTCTGATTAATATGAATTAAAACAGTGAGAAAAAAAAGGTATTATGCTAAATACTATTACACTGAGTGCGTACGAATGCGGTGCGCTGTCCCTTTGGTGTGACTTTACATACTTTTATTCTAATCAGGNAAGGTTTATTCTAATCAGGTTGCGAAGTTGATTGCTCTCAGCTTGGAAACTAAACTTTTCTGCCGCTAGTTAAGCGCTAGTGTCGTATGTGTAGAGGATTTTCTCTATTTTCTACGTTACAAAAAAAACAAAATAATTGCAATAATCATAAATCAAATATATAATAACTACGTAACTAAGTAAAATTGTACTCTTTTATTGTTCACGTAGCTTAAAATTTCATTTAATAGTGACCTCTATGGAAGACTGCGCACCTGACGGCGGAAAATTCCCCCGTGGCAAACTCCCCGTAAGAACACTCGTTTTGTTCCTGGCCTGAGTAGAAGTAACCATTACTCGGGTTAAGCTTTGTCTGCACGAGGCGGAGGAATATCCTGGTAGTCGAGCTTGAGCAGGGCTTCAGTAAATTTGGTAAGCAACCGCGAATGGACCACGGCATAAATGTACGTGTGTGTTTGAAGTCTGTCTTGTTCTCAAAATGAACCCGGGCAATGCACGCAGCCGCGCCTGGCCGTGGCGCGCCGAACAAGGACGCGGCGCGCGGAAGACAGTGGGAGGGACTGGTCGGGTCCCGGCGGGCGGCACGTGAGGTGAGGTCAGCCGGCACTGCGCAGGCGCAGTCAGCTGTTGGCGGCGACCTTGGCACCCCGACACGGACATCGCGTCACCGACGACTCCAGGGTCCCCGCGAGGGGGTGCGTGTGGGCCGCGGAGGCCCGGCCTTGGCGGAGGTCGCCGCCCGGCGCACACCTCTCCTTCACCGCTGTCGAGGTCCGTGCTACTCGGGTCGGGAACAAAACGCTATTTCTTAAGGGAGAGTTTGACGTAGGGAAAATTTCCACAGCTAGGTGCGCTTCGTTCAAAACAGGTCACCTATAATTAAAATTTTAAGCTGCGTGGATAATAAAAGAGAAAAATTTCAATTAGTTACGAAGTTATTCAATATTTTATATATAATTATTGCAATCATACTTCTTTTAAACGTAGAATATAGAGAGAATCTGGTATCCTACATGCAACACTACCGCTTACTAAGAGACGAAAATTTTTGGTTTCCGAACTTTTAACACTGATCTTCCCAACTTGAGTAGAAGTAACCTTACCTCTGTCTCTCACCTCCGACGACTGCACTGCAGACAACTTTTTTTGCGAGAAAGTTCCTCCACCGGGAGAGGCCGCGGTGGTGTAGTGGTCAGACTACTCGCCTCCCACCTAGGCGAAACCGGGCTCGATTTCCGGTGGGGTCGCTTCCGGATTCTCGCATGTTGGGAATCGTGCCGGACGATGTCGCTGATCGGTGAGTCTTCTCGGGGTTCTCAAGTTTCCCCCCGCCCTTGCAATCTGGCGCTCGAGACTCCGATGTGAAGAGCCGCCCAAAAATCCTTCACTCACTCAATCGTCGCTCCGGTGATATCACACACCTGGCAGCTAAATGCCGTACGATACTCCAGACTCCCGGCAAAGAAGCACGCTGTGGCTTTTATAACTCAGTTGGCCTGGCCCAGAAGGTTATTCGCACTCCGAGTCACGCAGAAGGGGTGGTGGGGTGACGACCAGAAAATTCTCCCAAATATCTTCACTCACACATTCCTCCACGGGGCGGTCGCTCCTCAACTTTCCAGCCAGCAGGGTCGTTGACCCCCTCGCCCTTGGGAGGTCAACCATATTAAAGCATTTCTGATTTAGGCTGTTCACGGTAAAGTGAGCACTTTTGAGGCCATAGTAACTGTTTCCTTTCAGAGATTTTTTAATCCTTTAAAAACCTTTTTAAATATATATTGCCGCCTAAGTAACAAATACAGTGTGTGTATTCCACCGTACTTCGAAATTAACGTCTATGGCTAAAATAAAATATAATGGATTTATTGGAAATCATTCCAAATGCGAGGGCTTTCAAAAGTGCTCACTTTACCGTGAATAGCCTATATCAGCATTTGAAAAATGTCACTGCCCCCACCTGCAGTAATGTAGCCTATTTTAACGGGAACACTGAGTGACATCCTCCAAGTTAAAGTTGGTAACGACGGAGGGAAAATAGTTCCATGATTGAAATTTAATTTTAAAGTTTTAGGTTAACTAAAATTATTTATTTTTGCTAGCATGTTTTTTAATGCACATAAGTGCATTATTAATGCATTAGCAAATTGTAAAATATTTGCTTTTTTAATAACTCCACAGTTTAACTTGGCCGACTCATGGGCGAAGTAAATTTTGTATATGGAAGAAGAATCCACAGTTTGCATACAAACACAAACAGGGCTTTTAAAAATGCTCAGTTTATCGTGAACGGCCTTCGACAAACATAACTTGTGGTAAACGTTTTTACCTACTTAGTTTTAAAATATTCGTAATATTATAAAGTACTGTATTTTAATTTTTTGAAACTATTCTAATGTTTTATTTTGAGCGTTAAGTTTTTTCTCTGCTTTTATAATTCTCGTAGACTTTGCAGGCAACATTTCAGTACAGTATTCTCTTGGATATTTGTATCTCTCGTTAAAAATCTAGGAGGCATGCGTGAAATTAAGAGTTTCATTAGTACATAACTTCACGCACAAACATGCAACACACATTAGAAGAGAGAGAGAGAGAGAGAGAGAGAGAGAGAGAGAGGACATTTAAATGAACGTGGGTGTGATTACAGAGAAAGTTTGGCACTTTTTCCCACATCCCCAGATCTCGTGACTGTAACATTCAACGATTACAAATTAGTTTTAGCCAAAATTAAATTAAATATTTATTTTCGCGGCATGAAGCAATATTAGTTACTGCTAACAGCAGTTGCTTACCGCCATAAAATACACCTGTCAGATATTGAAACAATCGCAAACAGAAAGCAAAAGAGATCAATAAATAAACTATTTTAAATACTTTAATAACGTATTCGCTAGACACACGTTCAAATACACAGCACTTGAAAGCTGTTTAACTGCAGTAGATACTTCCAGTACTAATTCATATGTAGACGTTCCAAAAACTTCGGTTGCGATGGGGCCGAATTGTATCGTTATTCCCGCAAGAAACAGCTTAGTACAATGCCTGTAAAGAGATAATCGCACGCAATGAAACCTTGAACCTGAATATTCCAGTCTTCTCTCCTGGTGTGCCTCATGTATTATGGGGAAATGAACAATCCTGAAGAGACAGAAATGTGACAGGCCTAATCTGACATAGTAGAGTAGAGAGATTTGGACGGCTCTTTGAAGTGCGATAAGTATGGAGCAGCGCCATAATGCAACGGCGGGGGAAACAGGAAATCCCCGAGAAAACCCCCCGACCAGCGGTGTTGTCCGAAACTATTCCCACGTGCGAAAATCCGGGAGCGACCCCTTCGGGAATTGAACCAGGCACCGCAGTTGATAATAGAGCAAATACGTTTGGTCCTGCTTCGTATCGCCATATGTGCCCACCTTCGACGTGTCTTCTGAAATCACCAGATCTGGACAGAAAACCATCAGGTTGGCAATTCCGCGAGGGTCACGGCGCACCTGCCCCGTCCTGCACCTGCGGCCCGTGGCGATAGTGGTTCCTCGAACTGCTCGCGCCCCCTCCTGCACCCTCGGCGCTTTTATCGGCGTTCAAACAACTGCGACAACCTCCGGAGCGCGTCAGCGGTTTTATCAGTCTTCAAACAACCCCCCGGGGGGGGTGGAGAATCCCGGTCTTCCTCACAGCATCACCAGATCCGGCCCGGGAGGAAAAGACGTGTGCTGAACTCCGCGACGAAGAGTCGAGTGGTGTAGTCAGCTCGTGGTTACTTCCAACTTTCCTGAAGCCCTGCTAAAGGTCTACTTGCAGGCTAATTCCTCCACCTCATGCAAACTAAGCTTAAGGTGTACCAGGCCCGCCATCTTGGATTTACGAAATTTTCGCCGTTAATAGCATTACAGGTTTTATATTTAATTTTGGCCATCGAAAAAGCGTAGGCCAGTGCTTTGCGCATGTTCTAAGACATGTATTGCTATACTTTCGTTGCCAGGATCATTTCTGTAACTGCCGCAAGAAAAAAATGCTTATTTCTTGCCGGCAGTCACTAGTAAAATTGTTATCAACGTGGTAGAGTTGTAACAGTTTGAAAAAGCTTTAGAAACTATTATTTATTCCACATCGTGCGAAAGGTTTAGTGAAACATTCTTAAATGGAAATTATGGCAAAAAATAGTGAAAATCCGATATGGCGCGGCCTGATCCACCTTAACCTAGCGTAGAAAATTACCCCAAAGGGACAACGCATTGCTTTCGAGCGCACTCAGTTGAATAATATTTTCCATGAGAACTATTTCTTACTAGTCAATACCAACACACATATTTCTTCCCTATTTTTATTCATATTAATTACAAATGAAATATTATAATTTATATATAAAATATAAGTAAAAGTTCTCTTCAATAAAAAATCAGATACTTTTATGTTAAAGAAAGTACAAAATGCTTATGACACATGGCATATTTATGAAGCAGCCAAAACAAGTAAATAGAAATTGAGACAGCTGGCACAAGGGGTTGGAGGTTCGACACTCAGATGGATGTCATCTGGGAGTGGACCAATGGTGGCATCTAGCAATGGAACGGCAGTGGCATCTGGCAGAGGACCAGAGGTGACCTTTGACATTTGACCTTTGACTACGACATTGACCTCAACATTTTCTGTTTTCCCCGAAAAAACACATAACGTTTCTAGAATTTATCTAAAAATTTCTCCATTTTCCCTCCAAATTTTGCAACATTTCCTACAAAAAGTTTTCTTAACCAAAATTTTCATGAATCACTCAGTCTAAAAATAGCATGACCTTGTTTCTAGAACGTTCCAGTTCATGCTTTGTCATTCCACCTCGACATCTTGTTTCTGGACGTGACATGGGTGCCAGAACAGGTTTAAATAGTGTATACATAAAATATATATGGAAATTATTTTCCTAAATGTTATACGCATGGGTATGTCTATACGAGAGGTATGTGTTCGTTATTGTTAACTCCTGCAGCAAGCATGTTGGCAAGACACTGAAAATAATTTTTCGTAGTTTTTTATCACTACAACCTGTGCTATGAATTGTTTATTACTACAAATTATATGCAGTAAAGACATATGTATTCGAGATATAATAAAATCCTAAATAATATATAAATACGAAAGTGTGTTTGTTTGTTTGTTTGTCTTTCTTTCCCGTCGCAACGGAGCAACGGATCGACGTAATTTTTTGCGCAGAGATAGTTGGAGGGCCGGGAAGTGACATAGACTACTTTTTATACCGATAAAATATCTAATTCCCTTGGGGAAATTCTTATTTTAAAATGAAAAAGTACACAAATTGAATAACAATGCAACGTCACAACCGAGCAACAGATTGACGTAACAATGCAACGTCGTAACCTAGCAACAGATCGACGTAATTTGTTGCACAGAAGTAGTTGGAGGGCTGAAAGGTAATATTGGCTACTTTTTATCGCGAGAAATATCTATCCATAACAGAGAAATACTAATAAGCGTTTTTACCTTATAATTTCTCAATAAATAAATACGTTAAATTCAAGCTGTTGTTTTCCCATACAGCATACCATTCCCGCCTATACTTTAAGAGATATCAAACATTTTGTGAAAAAGTAATTTTTCGCGAGTCGGTTGACCGTACGCAGACGTGGAGAGCCATGGTGTTGGCTGGTGAAGGGGGGGGAGACTTTATTTAAATAAAAACCTAAACAATAATTCTTTAGTCCACGCGAACGGAGCCGCGGGCATAGCTACTGTATAATAAGTGTGAGACGACGACTCATGTCGGGAAGAATGGTTCACTTATAAAATGGATCATATCAGCAATGAGATGTTTCATATGCATAACTATGCTAAGTTCTCTTTTATTTTACTTACTACAATCATTTTTCGTTATAATTGTACGCATAAATAATAGTAAGCAAAAAAGTTTTTTCTCTGTAGGATAGCAAATGATACAGCAGCAGAGTGCTTTCCAGGCATTAAAACTGCATGCCTACACCCTGTGACGAGCAATACCGTTATCTTCCAGTATTTAGGTCTGAACAACACATTCCAATGACACATTTACCACAGACCAGGAAGTCGGAGAAAGTCCTTGCCTACACACTGCAGTGATCAATACTGACATTATTTTTTTTTTTATAATAATACCATGATTTTTGTATTAGAGTACCAAGTTGTAACAGTTATTTTCCAAGCACTAGTAAAAATTTTCTTTATACTTGTACATATGAATAATTGTCAGTAAACGAGTTATTTCACTTGTCTGCATATGTATAAAAGAGGCAACTATATCTTAGAAATAAAACACTAAATTAATTTACAAAATCAAATTTATTTAAAAAAAATTCCTTTTTACAAATATGTATTTTTTTATACAGTAAAACATTTAATAGTTTCTTCATTAATGGACTTCTTCGGGCGGACGTCTCACATTGACTGTTGTCCTCACCTTTACTACACGCGTGCACTTGGTCCCTTGCACGAGGCCTAAAACCAATATCATGCATACAGTTCCCCAGACATTGGAATCAGGGCTATGTAATATACACTTGTAGAGGTACCAAGGAAATGTATATTTACCTTAATACGTAATTTTTAATACATTTATTTGAAATAATTTTTCAATATTTCTTCTAACCTCTTTCAGCTACCTCTACAAGTGCATATTACGTAGGTGGACATGAAAACCACAACATCTAAAAAAATCAAAGCGGACGAAGGAACGCGCAGAAATACCACAGCCAAAGAAGAAGAGTAATGTGGGTAGATAAAAGAAAAACGATAAGTTGGGGAATGTGCATAAATTAAGAAAAGCAAGTACGATACTACCACCAGTAACTGCAGTGCATATGTCACTGACATGAATACCATTTCACATTCACAACTCAAGGATAAGTGTTGAAACCCCCCAGTAAATAGATATAAACCTCAGGTTGGACGTCCAACATAGACGACGAAATCTTACACACGAGAAAAATTATGGAAGTGGAGTAGTAGTCACATCAGATAAAACTAAAACAATGCTCCGTGATATATTGGCGACACACCTGACAAGTTGATGCCTTGCACGAGGTACAGTGTGATGCTGGAAAAATAACTTAAGAGCTATGACATTCAACTATTAAAATTTAAACATTTCGACAATCGTGAGAAAAAATTTAAATTTGGGAATGAAATGACCTCAGGTTCAACATCACTGGGGAGAGGTATTTCCAGTCTTTTATCATCCATCCAGGACAATGCTAGCTTATTACTGCATTCGGGATATACCTGATGATGGCGATATCTGATAGTATTTACATACACTCTTATTTGTGTTTGTTGCAATAACATATTTTTGTAATCATTAAATGCTAACTTATTGTTGATGGTAGATTTCTGGATGCCTTTAGCCTTTCTGGTAGTTTTTCTGATACATTTGTAGCTATACAATTTAGCCCTGAGACCATCAAATTCATACATCTCAACCCCACCACACTCATCCATAAATTTACCCACCACGTTCTTGTTAGTGGGTGAATAGCATGGGCGAGTGAGGAGTTAGGCACTCTTGCCGAATTCCATCTTGAATCCTGGGATGGATGCTAAATCCTAATAAAAGTCCATCGTCTCAATTTCATAATAAAGCTGTCTGTGTCCATATATGCCAACTGAATATTTACATTATATTTCTTCATCGTGACTTCATAGAGGAAGCGATACATCAAGGTCTTTGATAAGTCTAGTACCACAAATCCTGCATATATGGGCTTGTCGAACTGTATATTTTCTTTGTTCATTTTCATTAATGATATATTTCCATCATAAATTATCCTGTCTTTAAAAGATGGGTTTGCAATCACTTTTTTAATTCTCTATTCCTCGCTTACAAATTCAATGTTTCGCATTTTCCTTTTATTTTCATCAGCTTACCGAATGTTGCATTGTTGGCAAGTTTGAAGAAATCTTTCTCAAAGTCATTATCAGCAGCTTGATGCTTTTTGGTATTCATATCAATGAAATGTTTGAACTATGTCTTTTGATTATATTGCAAAACTTGATTAATCTTCTTTATTTGTAGGCCCTGCTCAGGTGCTTGTTTCAAATTTACAAAGTGCACTATAGAATTGTTCTTATCTGCCAGAGTTGTCATTAATTTGGTCTGCTTGGCTCTGGNGGGCACTCATTGATGTGTAGCGATGGTAAATCTGTATGGCCTTTTTGTATACTGGTCGGGTACTGTACATCCACCTCCAGTATGTAGTCTACGTCACCATTGTCTGGCAGAGCCATCACATCCAGGTTGGTGCTCACCCATTTAAATCCAGAATATGGAAGGGGTAATGACGTCGCCCAACCATACAAATTGTTGGTGTCTACATACTGGTGGTATGTTGATGGTTTCTCTGCTTCGTGTATGGTAGAAGCATGTCTGCTAGACATTGACGTTTAATACACTGAGATATGCCGCCCCATATGCTAGACTCTGTGGTTAGGTACATGTTATATTTGGCAAGCAGTTCTAATTCCAACTTTGTCTTTCCCACCATTGCATTAAAGTAGACTCTAGGGTCAATCACATAATGACCACAGTCCAAGACATATGTTTAGACCCGGCACCTGGAAATTCTCAAAAACATCAGTGAGAAGAAAGGTGTCCATTTTCACATAGATGTCGGAATATTATCCCAGTGTGCAACATCCAAATTTACTTAATACATTTTTTGCATGAGCATAGTCCTCATCACTAATATCACTGTTAGTGAGTCGGTTGTGGAAGGATTCCTTAATTCCTTAGCAGGCAGCTACATCTCTTCTAACTTCTCCCATGAGTCAACATTGTCATAAGGAAATATACTCTTTCTTACAAGTAGCCTTATTTCTTCAGTGCTGAAAAATTACTTCGTAGTTTTAATTCGGAGGCAAGCAGATTCTGTGTACGTGTCTATGAATTGAATACTGAATTTGTCCCCAATCGACTTACTGAATGTTATTCATTTTCCCTCTGAATTTGGGATGGCTTTGGTGTCATATGCCAGTTATTTTACGATGAAATGTTCGTCATAGCCAAGATTATGGAACGTTACTGATAATTTTTTAGGGCGACGATGAAGCATGTTGCATTCATTGCAGGTAGGCCCAATATAGTTGCTGGTAAGATGATAATGGGCGTGGACTTTGAGGTTCTTCATTGTGAAGGATACAGAGCAGTAGCAGCAGGTGTTGGCCAGGTCATATGCAGACCTTTCATTAAGTGTCAGCGGTATCATTGGTTATGATGCACTATATATCTCCTGAACCTCTTTACCAATCATCACAATGTCGGACATGAAGTTTTCGGCTGCATTTTCCCCTCTAAGTTGCATTCAAACCTGACGTTTTTGATGCCAGTATAAAATTGTTGTTCACACAGATGTAAATTCCATAACTGTACGGCTCCTGTTCCTGGTAGGCCATTGTATATGATTGGTTGGGGCCAGGCTCACATGATGTAACAGGCTTCAGCATGGTTTCAAAATCTGCATATATTATTATCTGTAGCTTAGTCACATTTTGATAATTCTTAAATTTCTTAATGGGAGGCATGTTGTTAGATGTTGCCTGAGTCATCTCTACTCTCGCTGGATCATGAGGCTCACAATATTTCAAGTGCTGCTCAAGAGTTTCTTCTCCAGTGAGGCCCATAATTCGCGGAATATCATAATAGTACGTGAAGCACGTTTTGCATAGCGTATATATAAATCCTTTATGCCATTTAAGGTGTAGTGGTTGTTCCTGCCATCAGTTAAGAGTAGGAAGTCGAAATGTTCAGGTTTTTCCTCATTGCATGTACATATAGGCACCACCGTCTCTTCTTCGAGCAAATAAATATTCGCAGAAACGCCAGGGTTATTTCTCTCAAACAGACATATTTGTCTCAGAAGTGTGGGGAACTCGAGTCCACTGAAATCAAATTTTCCTTCCACATATTCCATTGTCAGTTTTGAAGCATAAAAAGATCTAGCTAATACTCGAAATGTACATGCTCATGGTTACCTAGCAATGGTTCAACTATAGAACATATGGAGTTTAAAAACGAAATAAAAATTGTTTCTGGGAAACAAGGAAATATGTTTCCTTCCAAATAGTGAAATTCAAATCGGAAATGAATCTCTGCGTGCAGTCGCCGGCCATTACGAATTACTCTTCACGATAGAATGTACAACGTATTCACAAGTTGCTCTACGACTGTACAAGAGGCTGCTCAAACTAACGAGTGCACATTTAAAAGACAACGATCAATCGAGCAATGAGTATAGGATACTGCTCATGCGAAATTCAGCATTATTTCATGTCTGTTTCCAGAGGTAAACATATCATTTGGTTCTGGTCTGCTGGCAAAAATCGAAGATGGACATCAATCATCTAGATTATGTCTATTGGGATAATGTTACCGACTTGTTGATAGATTGTGGCTGCTGATTGCTTCACAAAGAGCAGGAAATAATTCCAATCTTCTGGAGGAATTGCATGAAGGAGGCTACATACGATGAGTCGGGCAGAAATCGCTAGCGAACTGCACTTCTGTCCGGAATTGAGGAACGGACCAAAAATGATTTTGTGAAAAAATAACTACACGAAAAATGCATTATCTTGTACACACAAAAAATTTATTTAATAGATTTTTTTTTTTTTTTCAGAAAATTATTGTATAATTTTTAGTATTATTACTTACTCATGGCTGCATGCGTACTTCCTGGTATGGGGTATAATAAATATACCCATTCCTATACTGTTTCTAATTTATATTAATAAAAAATTCGTAGTACTGGTTGTAGAGATAAAAATAATGAAAAGTTATTTCAGTGTTTTTCCAACATGCCTGCTGCAGGAGTTAACATAACGAACACATACCTCCTGTATAGACATACCCATGCCTATAACGTTTGGGAAAATAATAATTTCCATATATATACTTTATGTATACATACTTTAAAACTGTGCTGGCACCCATGTCACATCTAGAAACAAGATGTCAAGTTGGAATGACATGAAGTATCATAACAGGGCAATGAACTAGAATGTTCTAGGGTGGAATTACAGAGTATGTTAGCAGAATGACAGCAGGTGACAGGCAGAATGACAGAGCATGAAATGTGCAATGACAGAGCATGATAGGCTTAATGACAGAATGAAAGGTGGAATGACAGAGCATTAAGTACCACGACAGGGCAATGCACCTTAACATTCTGAAACAAGATGGTTGATGTTGGCCAGTCTTATGAGGGGTCAGCTATGGCGAATGTAGGTCAAGGTCAATGTCATCCAATATGGTAAATGTAGATCACGATGAGAGGACAAGGTCATACAATATTGCGAATGTCGGTCAACATTAAAGGTCAAGTTCAAGGTAATCCAAGAGGGTGGCCTGCCCTCTGGGCCTCGCTCCAGGAGGGAAATTCGAGAAATTTTTAGGTAAATTATAGGAATTTTCAATGTTTTTAAGGGAAAATAGAATATTTTGAGGTCAAGTTAAAGGTCAAAGGTCAGGATAGTCAAATATGGCGAATGTAGGTCAAGGTAAAAGTTCAAGGCCATCCAATATGGTTGCCTGTCATCGGGTCCTCTGCCAGATGCCATGTCCATTCGAGCGTCCGACACCCCATACTCCTGTCTCAGAACCCCATTATCTATCTACTCAAACACATCATGCATGGGATGATTTTTCAAAGATTTTATTCAAAAAGTGTAGACTGTAGTCAGTTCGCAGTGCCTTCACACATTTAAAATCAAATCTTCGAAAAATCACCCCATGTATTATGCGTTTGGTTGTTTTTTTTAATATGGCATGTTTTACAAACTTCTTACACTTCTGTTAACATAAAACTATCTTATTATTTTTTTAATTAAACTTTTTATATTTTATGTATAAATTATAATTTTTCATCTATAATTGATACGGATAAAAAGAGAGGTAAATTTGGTGTGTTGGTAATGCCTAGTTCTCATACAAAATATTATTAAACACTCAGGCGACCACACACGCTTGATCCCAGGTTTCTTAAACGCTGTGTCCGGAGTTGGCTTGAACTTCTTTAACCCTAGAATGTGTACATATGTGAAGATACTGTATTTATAACAATTCAAAAAGCTACTCAAAGATTACAGTGTAATGCACAAAGTGGTCCGTCCATTTAATTTCTTTCGCCCATCCATCACTTCTTTAAATTTCTATAAGGAAGGCCAACTTTGTGCTTTTTCCTTGTCTTAGAGTTAGGTCAGGTAAAATTTATTCAGTGATAATAATCATTCGTTAGATAATTATATAATTTTTCTGCCTTGTAATTATGGTAAGTAATAGTTTTCTTATTTTAATAACAAATTTAGATGAATGGATACTGTAAATGAAGGAAATATTAGAATATTTTTATTATTAAGATTATATGATAAAGTTCAGGAATCAGTTTGTCAAGAAAATGACATTTCTGTCAAATTGGGTCCGGTGACAAACGAGAACCCAGACTACGTCCCATCAAACTCGCGTGTATTTCAAACAGGAATCGGCTTGCTGAGTAAAAAATTTCTTCTTCAATATACGCGGTGATGAAACGCATTGCAAAACTACGTGTAGTACTTTTAGTAACTTAGTACTTACTACCTTAAAATATGAAATTAGTGTGATAATGGAAATTAGCTGGTAAACAAAAGACGCATGGCTCACACTGAACTACGACGTCTTTGTTCACTGGTTACGTTATTATATTGTTCGATAAATTAATTTTTTCAGATGACACCCTGATAGTACATTGAAACCGTTGAATGAAAATGGGACCTTAATTGAAGAAAATAATTCAAATTTAAACTATACCGACATGACAGAATTATGGGATTTAATTACAAGGTCATATAACTGAAAAAAAAAAATTGTTTTATTAAATTAGAATTTATAAAAGAATGCCCTCTCAGTTGTCGGGATAAATTTCCCTACTGCAGGGGAATTAAAAAAAAAAAAGTAGCTACCAGTCCGAACCAAAGACAGCTTCTGTCTATAGGTACTGCGTCATTCCACTTAACTGGAGACAGGCGGCGCCGACCTACACAAGTGCGGCCCCGTCTCCTACACGAATACCTACCGCAGTTTACGACACCGACGGCCGATACTATCGTCGCCACTTCCCACGGCCCGGTCCTACACCGCGCGACGCGCTTCGAAGGCAGTGCGTGCGAGAACATCTCGCGAAAAGATTTCGATACAAGATACAGTTCAAAGCACTGTAGGGTCGTCCAGTTTCTCTGATTGGCTAAAAAAATGTTCTGGCCCGTGTTAACCGTTTGTGCACGAATCACGAAGGTTCAGTGTCGGAGTTACTTAGTCCTGGAGTGGCTTGGTAAAAGACGGACACGGCGCCAGCAGCCGATTCAGGTATAACAACAGCTGAGGTGTGTGTATATAGTATTGAAGTCTACTGTGTGCTCCGATTTTTACGCGAAAAGTCACTGGCCCTAGCCATACGCGTTAGTATCTTATTTTTGGTTAAATTTAACTTTTAATTNCGCGTTAGTATCTTATTTTTGGTTAAATTTAACTTTTAATTACATTTCACCTATAAATTATAATATTTCGTTTATAATTAATACGAGTAAAACACGGAGAAAATAGGTGTGTTGGTAATGCCTGGTAATAAATACTTCGTGCATGAAATATTATTAGTCTGAGTGCGCACGAACGCGGTGCGTTGTCCCTTTGGTGAGATTTTCTAGACTTGGTTAAGCTGTGATTGCGTGAGGCGAAGAAATATCCTGGAAGAACTTCAGCAGGGCTTCAGAAAAGTTGGAAGTAACCGCGACTGGAGTATAGCGCAGGGACGAATCAAGAAGTATTTTTGCTACACGCGAAGATGTGTTATCAAGCCCCCCGCCTGCCGAACTACTACTCATTACAAATCGTTCTCCTTCTAGGTCTGTCTGTTTGTAAATATTTACGAAAAATTTAAATTAAGTTCAATTAGGTACTGATATAAGAGTAAACTAAACTTCGTTATTTTTTTTTTCATTTTAATTCAATAAAGACACATCGCATACGATAAAGAAAACCATACAGTACTTTAGGGTAAGCATACGACAAAATTTAACAATCTACTTAAAGAATAATAAAATATTCAGATAAAAAATAATGGCCAAAAAAAAAGTTTACTTCAGCTTCCTGGGAGAGAGAGATATCAAAAGCGCTTATCTTCTGGTGAGATATATTTATTTAAGATTATAAAAGACTGGTATTACAATATTTTTTCTTAGGTAACGCAAGATGAAATGGATAAGGTTCCGTGGACGCACATCTCTCAGAGATCGGCCCACTATGCAGCTACATGTTTCGCATGGGCCTTAACCCGTCCTTGATAGTGCGTAGCGCGTTCAACAGTATCTACATAAAAAATTAAATTTGTCTTTACATTAAGAAGAATTGGTTCTTTAACCCGTATGGTCTCTGATTCATTTCCGAGCTCAAGTAATGCAACCATACAATGTATGTGTCGAGACGAGAGTATTTTCCGCAACAAGTAAACAACATGCTTAGTGGAGTGGATAGATTTGGGCTGCTCTTAAGGTGGCCGCCTGGTTGAAGGAATTTTGCACGTGTGAGGCCTTGAAGCGTGGGAGCGCTAGGGGCGATCGAGACATGCACATCAACTCTCTCGTCGCCTCTACGTGCAAAGCACTGAACTGGCGGTCGATAACGCGCCTCTATGTGACTTTCAGCGGAGCACCTTCCATTTTGTGATGTGATAATAAAAATAAAGGTTTGATGCGCGTCCCTATTCCTTCTTTAATGCTTTGTACTGGAATGTTCATACCTAAAAAATCACCGCGAAAACACCAATTTGAGCCATTTTCACTATCAGAAAAACATGCTTTAGAGTGAAATGGAAGAACTGAAAAACGTATACAGACACGTAACGCTTCTAAAACGTTATTCGTAAGTATATTACACTCAGACACGCCAGATGGTTTTTTAATAAAACTTTTTCTGCTGGAGCTCTGCACACCGTTTGGCGGCATATCCAGGCGGTCACCTTAAGACCTGGACCTTGAGAGCCGACGAGGATGAAACAAGGAGTATGGAGCAGCGCCGAAATGAAAGAGTAGGGGAAACTGGAGATCCCAAGAAAATCCGCCGACCAGCGACATCGTCCGGCACGTTTTCCACCTGTGAAAATCCAAGAAGGGGCAGGGACTCGAACCCGGTTCGTCTTGGTGGGAAGCGAGTAATATCACCACTACTGGCGATTGTCGCGAGCTTGCTGGCGGCCTGGGCCTGCTATAATTAGGCGTTATATGCATAACCGTGAGAGGTGAAAAACAGTAGAGTACATAGAATGCCCGAACCACAGAGTAAAGCTGGATTTACAATAACCCGACGGTCTGACAAAACAGCTCCGACACCGAGCAAAATTTTTCATTAGCCAATCAGGAGCAAGGTCATCCCGGCACAATTGCAGCCCCAAGAGCCCGACAAAAGTATATTATATTTCTACTTTCGTCGAGTCATACCGGTCATACTCGCTTGGCAGCAGAAAAAAAAACCATAAACAATCTTACAAAGCACAAGTTCGTGCGGATTTCACTACTGTGGTTAATTTCACACTAGAACTATTTTATTTATGTGTTCATCTGGTTATCTTGTAACAGAAAGCTGTTCAATTTGAAAAAAAAAATTTATATATGTTCATGGAAAAATAACTGCTCCAAATTCCAAAAATATTTTGTTTAACAAAACAACACAGTGTACAATGATTTGTGATTTATTTGCATTCCATTGCAAGTTACTGGCCATTCTAGGATTTTCCGAAAGCCACGTAACACTTCTCTGACAGAAACTGTCGGGGTATTGTAAACACTGAACTAATTTTGGTGGCGGAAATGGTCGGACTGAAAAGTCGTGTCGGACTGTCGGGGACGAGCTCGTCGCGGGCATTGCAAATCCAGTATAACAACACGCAGGAGAGAAACTGCGTGTCGATTCCTTTGATGCCGGCATACCCACTCGCTGATTGGTTGCGCGAGGTTCTGGAAGCGGGTTTTAGGTTCTGGGAGCGGGCTTTCGGTTCTGGGAACGGGCTTTAGGTTCTGGAAGCGGGTTTTAGGTTCTGGGAGCGGGCTTTCGGTTCTGGGAACGGGCTTTAGGTTCTGGAAGCGGGTTTTAGGTTCTGGGAGCGGGCTTTCGGTTCTGGGAACGGGCTTTAGGTTCTGGAAGCGGGTTTTAGGTTCTGGGAGCGGGCTTTCGGTTCTGGGAACGGGCTTTAGGTTCTGGAAGCGGGTTTTAGGTTCTGGGAGCGGGCTTTCGGTTCTGGGAACGGGCTTTAGGTTCTGGAAGCGGGTTTTAGGTTCTGGGAGCGGGCTTTCGGTTCTGGGAACGGGCTTTAGGTTCTGGAAGCGGGTTTTAGGTTCTGGGAGCGGGCTTTCGGTTCTGGGAACGGGCTTTAGGTTCTGGAAGCGGGTTTTAGGTTCTGGGAGCGGGCTTTCGGTTCTGGGAACGGGCTTTAGGTTCTGGAAGCGGGTTTTAGGTTCTGGGAGCGGGCTTTCGGTTCTGGGAACGGGCTTTAGGTTCTGGAAGCGGGTTTTAGGTTCTGGGAGCGGGCTTCAGGTCCTGGGAACGGGCTTTAGGTTCTGGGAGCGGGCTTCAGGTCCTGGGAGCGGGCTTTAGGTTCTAAGAGCGGGCTTTAGGTGTGATTGATTACTGTATGCTGCGGATGGTTTCCAATTGGCTGGGCTGCCGGCCGGCAAGTACGTAACCAGGTGCTTATTGGCGAAAGACGTCCCAAACATTTCGCTGGAGCATGTGGCTGGAGTCGGTGTCACGAACGGCTGTTCACGGCAACAAGCACTTCTAAAGTTAACGGTTGAAAAAAAAAAAAGCCCGTTACTGCGTGCATTTCAGCGGACACACTGACAAAAATTCGTGTTTCGGTTCGAATTGTCATTATACTTGCCTCAGCCAAAATTTTAAGGATTAATTTTAATTCGTAACCATTATTCACATCTTTAAATGGCGCATACAAGTATAAATACTACTGTGTTTCACATTGAGCGTTCAAAATCAAATTTATTCCAATTGAAAAACTTTACGAATTTAGGTACGAAATAAATATAGCTGTCATAAATATAAATGTTGTATTTTTCTCCTTTTCCTTAAGAAAACTACGCAAGAAATTCCTAAAAATTATGTTTTTAAATATTTTCCCTACCTTTCAGATTTAGATGTCATGTTTAATTAAATTAATTGTGTAAGCCAATGTTTTGCTAAACCAAGTTTTACAACGGAATATTAAAAAACCTGTGGATATATTTCGTTATATTTCCACTCTATAGTTTTAAGAACATAGTATATTCTTTACATAGGTTCCAACAGTACAAATAAGAAGCTTTTACACGATTGCAATTATTTTAAGAAAATTTGAATTTTTCCATTTGCTCACATAGACAACGGAAAAATCCGGTACACATGCGACATCACTGCATCCTGGCAGCGAGAATTTTAAGTTGCCAAACCTAAAGCATTGAGCTTCCCAACCCGAGTAGAATAAACCTTATACATAGCAATGTTACATTTTCGTATGGTGTAAGGATAGAAAATGTGGGAGAAAAGCAGAACCTAAGCAGTGCTTTCAAAAGAGCTCACATAACCGTGAACAGCACTTTACTCAGTGGCGTGTGGTGAACTGTTGCACGGTAAGCTGGCGTTAGCTGTGTGCTGTACCCTGTTGCTTGCTAGTTTCAACTTCCAACACTAAAACGTAGTTCGGCAGGTATCACCACAGGACATTTTTACCCTCCTTACCTGCTCGCTGCGAATGGTCGAAATACATTTAGTTTCCCTAGGCTCCACAGTGGTTATTGGTTTTTGCTGCGTCCACCGAGAATGCACAGCAGTGAGCAAGCACCAGCTTACCTTGCAACAGTTCACCACACGCCACTGCCTAGAGCTAGTGATTTTTTGGGGGAAAAAAAAATAAATATATATATATATATATATATGAGTACACGTTAGACTTCAATACTATAAGCACCCAACGGCAGTTTGTCTGCGTTTTCGCATTTGACCGGGCCACTCAGAGTTCGGCAACATCGGGGCACGGCTCCTACGTGATTCGCGTGCAGACAGTTAACGCGTGTCAAAAAGTAATTCAGCCAATCAATATAGGTAAACGACCCTACGATGTTTCTAAATATAATTCTCTTGATGTATTTTCGCGGAATTTCGCCACCCCTACCTGCGGTCCAGTTTTGTTTCGGAATCGCCTGAGGTACGTGTTATCGATCTGTAGTGTACTTGATGGTGGCAGCATTCACGAGTGTACTGCAGACGGGAAGGCGTGGCGCTGCGCGTGCGCACTCGCGTAAGACCGGTGGCTTGGGCGACGAACATCGTTCACGCGGGGCGGCGGTGGGCGCTGTGCTGGGGGCGGAA
>NQII01000725.1:567943-584033 GCA_002778355.1 Clitarchus hookeri
AAGATGTGATGTTTTACCGGATTCCCGATATTCACGGTACACTCGTGAAATGGTCGTACGCGAACATCCAAATGTTATCGCTACCTCGGAGATGCTATGTCCCATCTCTCGTGCGCCGACTATAACACCACGTTCAAACTCACTTAAATCTTGATAACCTGCCATTGTAGCAGCAGTAACCGATCTAGCTGACGACCGCATCGCGTTACTCTGATTGGTTCCATACCTCTTTTATTTGCATACGCACGCCTATACCAGTTTTTTTGGCTCTTCAGTGTATAATGCTTGGTGCGGGGCCTCTCAGTACAGCCGCGAGGTAGTACGTTCACTGCTCGGCTGACCAGCCAATCAGGGTGGCGACTATTTCAAAGTGGTGTTGGTACTCCCGCAGTGATGTCTGGCCATCGTCACTGCTGGCTGCGCGGCACTAATGCCGCAGAGATTATGTCCATCCTCCGAGGTTGCTGTATTCGGAAACGACTTCCATTGCTCCCCCACTTTTCTCGGCTTCTGATGCGGCCGTAGTAGAACTCCGCTGCTGAAACAATTCCTGCCTTTCCTTCTTCATCGTACTCATATCCTACTCAACGCCGTCCATCCTCCCACCGACACTGTCCGTTCTTTCGTTTTCGCAGACAATTTTCTCGTCCACGCCGTCAATTCTCATACTCACTAACTCGCTAATGCCTTCTGTTCCCCTGTCTACATTTTAACTTACGGCGTCTATTTTCTTATCTACTAAATCAATTGCATTGGATATCTGGCTGTTTACGTTCTCGTTTACGCTATTTACAGATTCCTCCACGATCTTTACATCTTCTCTCAAGCTGTTCGCACCTTCAGCTCGCTTGGCGGCTTAACCCCTCAACTAATGCTCGTAGTGCTTCCAGTTCTGCAGATATTTTCCTAGTTAACATTCACTGCGATGGTTGTACAAAACAGTTTTAATTTTGCGTCCCACAACTATTATAACTAACAATATTTAAAAAATTTCAAAGTATCTCTAATTACTAACCTATTTATTGCCTAACTTGATTTATAATTGATTAATTAATAATTGCCTCCCTCACACTTCTTACGCTGGTGTTACAGACG
Organism: Clitarchus hookeri; assembly: GCA_002778355.1. NCBI lineage: Eukaryota > Metazoa > Arthropoda > Insecta > Phasmatodea > Phasmatidae > Clitarchus > Clitarchus hookeri. Next base: position 569,039 of record NQII01000725.1, read on the forward strand.
CCATAGGGGTATATCCGAGTTTGTAAGGGATGGATGTACACTGGGTCTGAATGTGTTAATGAAATAATGAAAGTAGTTATAACATTGTTTAATTTACATTTGTTTTTCGTGCAGATGTCAAAATGACAATAAAGTAATTCGCGAGACGACAACTCAAAATAATTGTTGATGTTATTAGACTGTAATGGACGACATTTATTTGAGTTCGTTACGCGGTTCGCCTGTATCTTCAGCTTCGCCTTTCAAGATAAAATCTGACGTCAAAATAGCCGAAGTTAAACCCGAGTCGCAGGTGAACCCAATACCTGATCACAAAGACATAGCTACACGTCGTTAATGTATCGTCATTCAATGAACACTTTAACTGAATCAAAACTTTGTGTTGAAATATCGTTTTGAAATCCGTACAAATCAATATTTTGAGTTAAAATGGTCAGAACTATGCTTAAAAAATAATAATCGTTATTTTTAAAATGACCTGGTGTTTTTAGCAACTCATTATCAATGTCATGTCACTAAAATATCAAATATAATCAACAGCTTAAAATAAAGTATTTTGTGGGAGCGAGGCGTGTTTTTTCTAACCTACTTTAAAACTGATAGGAGATTCGGAGGTCCATTGTTAAGGATGGCACCTAAGGGCTTCTCAGAGCTAAGCCCTATACATCCAGGCATGCAGGGAAGACATGAGCACATGCTGATGGTTTTACTGGGATTGGGCAAACATGGCCGCGACATGCTAATCTATAACTGAACTACACTGAAGAGCCAAAAAAACTGGTATAGGCGTGCGTATGCAAATAGCAGAGATATGGAACCAATCAGAGTAACGCGATGCGGTCGGCAGCGCCTATATAAGACAACAAGGGTCTGGCAAAGTTGCTATATCGGTTACTGCTGCCACAATGGCAGGTTATCAAGATTTAAGTGAGTTTGAACGTATTGTTATAGTCGGCGCACGAGAGATGGGACATAGCATCTCCGAGGTAGCGATAACATTTGGATGTTCGCGTACGACCATTTCACGAGTGTACCGTGAATATCGGGAATCCGGTAAAACATCAAATCTTCGACATCGCTGCGGCCGGAAAAAAGATCGTGAACGAACGCGATTAACGACGACTGACGAGAATCATTAAACGTGACAGACGTGCAACCCTTTCTCAAATTGGCGCAGATTTCAATGCCGGACTGCCCTGCAGGATTCATGGTGTGAATTGCCTCCTGCATACCTTCAGACATTAGTCGAGTCCATGCCACGTCGTCTTGCGGCACTTCTGCGTGCTCGGGGGGCCCTACACGATATTAGGCAGGTGTACCAATTTTTTTTTTACTCTTCAGTGTAGAAAGGGAGGGGAAATGCCGACATAGACACTGTAATAACTTATCGGCAGGAAAATAACAATTGCATAAATGCATGCAATTCATGAAGTAGAAAAAAATCCTTCCTCTAGAACGGAGGATGGGAAAGGATAATCTTTATTAAAAGGGTGGGTGAAATACTATAAGAGAAAGATTGTCCAACAGTTCTTTTTTTTTCTTTAAAAAGTTGACGTGGGTTTTATTTGTACCTGCTGTTCACGGTAAAGTGAGCACTTATGAGATAGGCCTTAGAAATATGTCGCTGCCCTTACTAGCATATATTTTACCGGGCATAGTGACCGACATGCGCCCAGTAAAGTTTACGACGGATAGAAATTATAGTTAAATGTGCAAATGTTGAATTAAAAGTGTTAGGTAAACAAACTGTATTACGAGAATATCGAAACGAGTACTTTAGCTTTATAATTTTTTTAAGAGGATGCAAGTGTAACAATTAGCAAATTTGTAAAATAATGTATATGTGTTTGTTTTATAATTTCACAGTTTTACCTCACCGACCCATGAATAAAGTGATCAGGTCCATCAGAATGCTAATTTTACATACGGCGGAAGAATACACACAAGTAGATCTTAACCCTTTGATACCTACTTTAAATTACAGTTTAAGGTGTTGCAAACGAGAAATTTTATAAAATGTATTCTGAACTCAAGCCGATACAAAACTTTTCCCGCTGCCACAACGAACGAGCTGTAAGTGTTGTGTTTCGGCTATAGTAATATGAACCATTCATGACCCGAACTAGGACACGCGGTTTATGAATCAGTCATTTGCATGAAATATCGTCGGCCATTTATCCTCGTAGTGTAGAGACCGGCCAAAGAAATAATCATGTACGTTTTGTACACAATTGTGTAAACTGGGTCTGAAGGTGTTAAGGTGGCAGCCTGGGTAGGCCGCCGAACGGAGTGCAGAGAGAGAGAGAGAGAGAGAGAGAGAGAGAGAGCTCCAAGACAAAACATGTTATTCAAAAACCGTCTAACGTGTCTGGGTGAGGTCTGCTTACGAATTGCATTTAAGAAACGTTACGCATCCTTATAGGCCTTTCAGTTCCTCCATTTCTCTCTAAAGCATGTTTTTTTTTTTTTTTGGGATAGTGAAAATGGCTCGAACGGGTGTTCACGGTCATTTTTAGGTGTAAACATTCCGCTACAAAACATTTACAAAATGAATAGAGACGTGCATTAAAACTTTTTTTTTATTATTACGTCATAAAATGTGCAGGGTCTGCACTGAAAGTCTCATAGAGGCTCGTTATCGACGGCAACGCTGCACGCCATTTCAGTGTTTTGCGCGTGGAGGCGATGAGAGAGTTGATGCGCATGTCTCGTTCGCCCCTAGCGCTCCCACGCTTTTAGGCCTCACACGTGCAAAATTTCTTCAACCAGGCGACCACCTTAAGAAGGGCTTTCGAAAGTGCCTAGTTTACCGTGAACTGCATATAAATAGAGATAATGGAAAATCGCGAGAAAAAAAATTTGAGCCAACATATATTCTCTAATACTCTTACTAGTTTATTCTTTCATGATTGGATGAACAAGGTTTTGACTCCGCTAAGTTGTCTGCAGACCAATCACGAACGTTCTGCCTTATAGTACCAGAATCCTCATTGGCCGCGATAAACCACGATCTCTACATACGAAAGTGAAATGGGGTGGGGATGGGGGTTAGGCCCTGTCCCCAGCTCATGAAAGACGTAGACATAGCAGGCGGGACCTGCCACAAGGGCTGGAGAAGCAAAGCCCTTGTAGCCTGCTCCTGACATGCCTGCGTAGTGTCAGTTGGCTGCTTGTGGTTGAGCAGGAGGAGGGGTGGAGGGGGGAACCACCGCTGGCGCCTGTACCCCGGCGTGGCGCCAAGCTCACCCCTCTGTCTGCAGGGCCCCCAACCCTCACACACGTGCCGCGACTACACAAACAAACGCACGCGCTGTTGCCTCCCGCCTCTCGTTAGCGTCGCAGCGCATTAGGAGAAAAGCACTGTCTTCCGACTGATGCCGTCTTCTTCGTTTTGAAAAAAAAAAAATGTTACAAAATTATTATAGTATATTTGTGGTTTCTTCACGCTTTTGAATCAAACCTTTAAAAAAACACACCATGTATAACGTGTTTGGTTTTTTTCTAAAACATGTATATATATATCACAAGCGTTTTGTAATTCAGTTAACATGAAAGTACTTTATTTTGGTTAAATTTAACTTTTACTTATATTTTATAATTATATAATATTTTTTTTTTTATTTATAACTAATATTAATACAACAGTGACAACATAGATGTGGTGTGTTGGTAATGCCTATTAAGCAATAGTTCTTATGTAAAATATTATTACACTGAGTGCGCACGAATGAGGTGCGTTGGCCATATGGTGTAATTTCCTAAGATTTGTTTATACGAGGCTGACGAATATCCTGGAAGTAGAGCTTTAGCTGGGCTGCAGAAAAGTTGGAAGTAACCTTGAATGGAGTATAATACCATTGCACCCATTATACAGAATGATTCTAAAATCATGGGACAAATATTGAGGGGTGGTAGAGCTAACTAAAACAAACAATTATTGTATAGGAATATATGGGCGGAAGTGACGCGTTGAGGCACAAACACAAAAATAACACATGAAATGCAACACATTGTTTATTTACAACGTCGCCGCTAAATGCCTTTTTACAGTAATGTTTATAATAATTGCTCAAAATTGCTACCACCTACAGTAATGCAAGCTTGGTAGCGTCGGTGGAGTGATTGGCGAACAGATTCAAATACGGCGGGTATTTCACGCACGCGTGCAGCCGCACAGGATAGTCGAGCGACGAGATCTTCAATGGAATCAACTGGAGTCTCGTAAATGAGGGCTTTCAAATGCCCTCATAGGAAAAAATCGAGACTCGATAAATCTGGCGACTGTGGTTGGTGGCCGTTAATATGTTATGTTTTTGTGTTTGTGCATCAACGCGTCACTTCCGCCCATATATTCCTATACAATAATTGTTTGTTTTAGTGAGCTCTACCACCCCTCAATGTTTGTCCCGTGATTTTAGAATCACCCTGTATATACACTACATAGAGTGCTTAAGGTTTCCGCCCACCTGGCGCTTGAACTGCGTTGCAGAGTTTTTGAAATCCGGGGTTTTTTTTTTTTTTAATGAAACAATTAAACGTGCCCCCAGTATGTTTACCTGCGAAAAGATATCACGTCCCAGACGAGCCCAGACGAGGAAGGAATGGTACTTTTAAGTCACCACGCATGCTTTAAATATTATTTTTGAGACATTCAGTATAGTTAACAAACGGCTTTATTTCAGACTGCCGTATCTTAAAACATACCAGCCCGGACACGAGTCAAACTACGATAGCCGCATATATTGAATTTCGCTACGGACTTTTCATTAATAAAATGACAGGCTCAGCGCTGAACGTTCCTCAGGATGACGCAGCCCTACGAGAACACTGAACGGCTGTTCAGAGCCCTTGCGCGTAGCGGCGATGGCGCTCTTGCAACGCGTGCCAGTGTAACCCTTATAACTCCCGCGCTTCTCTGCCAAAAAAGGAGAAAAATTAGAAGTTTCTGATATAACTAATGAGCCTACTTTCCTTATCATGGGTGCAATTAATTTTTAAAATAATTTCTTTAGAGCTGAGTTGGTAGGAAGGACTTGACTTCTCTTTGAAAGCAATAACTTTAGAAATGAAACCAGAAACTTGTGCTGGATGGTAGCAACAGCAGTGAGACAATAACAAGTACACACATGCATTGCAATCACTTAGGAGCCCATATATTATCATTACAGCCCGACTGGTGCTGGAAATCGGGGTGTCGAGATTTTTTTTTTTCGTCTGTTTGTTACAAAGTGCCGTTTACCTCGCGGCCCGTGCGAAGTGACGTAGTGTGTAGGATATAGTAAAGGCTTGGGTGTGCACGCGCTCTGTGTATATTTCGTTTCGCCTTAGGTTGACGTCCATAAAGCAAGTTTTTAGAAAGATGTACGTTTATTTGTTTTATCATTATAATGAACATGCAGCAGGACTGTGGCCGCGGTACTGGGTAGACTGCCGGTATTTTACACACATGGTGAACCAACACACGCAAAAAATGGCCACGCTGATATCGTCGCTCCTAACAGCGACCTTAAGCACTTCGAACATTCTCTGGTGACGAGTGAGGGAACTAAATATTGCCACCTACGGCGGCCGACTGTCGATGGTGATGGAGGGCATGAGAAGCAAGAGGGCGGGGTGAGAGGAATATGAGAAAATTCCGAGGGATAGAACGAGAGAGGCAGGAAGGATACCAGGAGGACTATGAGAAAACCCTTCCAAGGGACAAGAGGTAGGAAGGAATGAGAGAGCGTGAGAACAATACAGGAGATCGGGAGGACTCTGAGAAAACTCCAGGGGTGGGAGATGGTAAAGGGGGTTAGGATGTGGGAGGTTGGAAGGAGATTGAGAGGACTCTGAGAAAACCTAAGGGGGGAAAGAGAGAGAGGCATATAAGAAACCCCAGGGAAGGGAAATGGGAGAGGATGATAGGAGGTGGGTGACGACGAGAGAAAGGACGAGCGAGAGAGGTAGGAAGGTGACCGGGAGAGCGCGGAGACGAGAGAGAACGAGAAAATGGGAGAACTATGAGAAAACCTTGTGTGGTGGGGGCAAGATGTAGAACAGGAAACATATGCGAAAAAATTCTAATGATAGAACATGGGAGACGAGAGAAACTGGCAGTAATATTAGAAAATTCTCCAAATAGAATGCAAGAGCATGATGTGCTGATTGGAGTGATGAAGCAGGAGGGAGAGAAGGGAAATCCAAGATGACCGCTGCTGGCGAGGAATGACAGAGCAGGAGGTTTCTGCGTGACATGATCCAAGATGGCGGTCGGCTCGTCCCTCGTCCTCAGCCCCAGCCCCTGCACCAGAACCTACCATTTGTTACTGCTTTAGCAGAGATTCAGAAAATTTTGTAACTAACTGTAAACATATTCTGTAATTAGGGCCAGCAATTTTTCGCAAAAAAATTGGAGCACACAGTAGACTTCAATAGTATATATACTCCTCGGTTGCTATCATTCCTCCATTGACTGCTGGTGTCGCTACTGTATTTGACCGAGCCACTCAGAATTCCGTAACTCCAAAACTGAACATTCGTGATTTGTGCGCAGACAGTTAACACGAACCAGAACATGATAAGTAAATTTAAAAATATGGACGACTCTACAGTTTTTTGAACTGTATCTTGTCTCGAAATATTTTCGCCAAATCACTTCCCGTAGCTATCAGTGTAAAAATTGTTTTGTACTTTTACAATAAAAATCCCTGGAGACCCAGTTGCCACGGAAATACTCTGTAAAATCTGCAAAACGTATATTTGTAATATTACAAATTATAGGCTTTTATAACAACTTACATTAACGAGAATTTGACATAAAAGTATTTATCTTCTTCCAATAAGAAATTATATGAACTAATTACAGAGAACAGGAAAAAAATTGTTTGAAATTACAATTCACGAAAATTAAAAGCTACACCCTGCCACCACGAGGACTAAAATCCGCATCCCTTTCGTCATTGTCCCACACCCTTAACCACAACACCAACTTGACTTACAAGGTTTCTATTAATTTTTGTACTATAAAAAACAGTAAATACCTAGAAAATATTAGTGAAGTTGTTTGGTTAATTAGATTGAAGAAATTCAATTTTAAGAGGTCAGTGCAGATATGAAATATTAATATTTACAGTTAATGAGTAATAAGAGCGGTACGTGTTTGAGTATTTTAGATGAACAAGTTTTCTACGTTATTCAAACTTGCAATACATTTCTTTTTGCACGCAACTACACTTTATATCACCCCTAGTTTTTGCACAAACAGCTATATCGATTTTCCGTTGTTGAATGTCCGCCATTTTGCTTGAACTTGTGGATACGCGTCAATGTAGTACAAACATGTCTTGAGGTCTATTACAAACACGGAGGTTGTAATAATACAAACGAGTAATTTTACAAGAAAAGTTTCATATTCTTACAAACATTTGTAAAATTACAAATAATTCCTAAGTAAAAATTACAGAATTTTTAAACAGTGAATATCATTAATTTAGATGATGGTTTGTCGCGGGAAAAGTTGACTGTTTGCTAGGATGCAACGTACTGTACACACACCCAACAGTTTTCTTTCCTTATTGGCTGTCATGCACGTACGAATGTACTACCCCATTTCACTGGTCTAATGAGAATTCTGATAATGTAAGTTGCAACGTTCGTGATCGGTCTGTAAACATCTTTGCAGTCAATTAAAAGCTCTGACCAAGCTCGAAAAGACTAGGAGAATAATAAAACTGGTGAAGAGTGCACGCACATTGGAGACCTGATGTGACAGACTAAGTCTGTGTGGCCATGGGAACAGCCTGAATGTAAGATCAAGACCTGATGTGCACTCTTCTATAATGAATCGCTCAGTAAGTTGTCTCCCGTTATACTTTATTGATCAGGCGCGGGAGGAGACGATCTGGTCAAAACCCGCGGCACTAAGCGTGTCGACAACATGTAAACATCTTAGCCGAGTCAAAACCTTGTTTTTCCAATTATGAAATAATATACTAGTTAGAATGTTGTAGAATATATGTTGGATCAAAAAAGGTTTGCGATTTTCCATAATCTGTAATGACGATAGATGAGGGAAGGTGTTGCAGTCGGCGCCCAGCGAAAGAAGCTGGTACCCCAGGTCGGGCCAGAGCGCCCCTCTCTCGGAAGGGTGTGTGGGCCGCGACGAGTGGGTCTGCCAGCAGAGGCAGAGGATCAAGGTCCTTCGGCGCCCGGCGACGCCATAGAAGGCCGCGCGCGACCCACGGCCGATCGGCCAGCGAACCAAGCCTTTCCCTCCCCTTGACAGTCCCTGCTTATTTTCCGCGGAAAACGTCGACGATCAACTCCTATATGCTGTTCACGGTGAACTGACCACTTTAGATAACTTTACTCAAGATATACTTGAATGCACAACTTATGTTATTGAGTGAGTGAAGAGATTTGGAGGTCTTGAGAACCGAGGTAAGCATGGAGCAGCGCCGGAATGCATGGCCGGTGGAGCGGAGGGAGACAGGAGATACGTGAGAAAACCCGCCGACCAGCGGTATCGTCCGGCACGATTCCCACATGCGAAAATCCGGGAGTGACCCAGCCGGGGATTGAACCGAGTTCGCCTTGGTGGGAGGCGAGCAGTCTAACCACGCTGCCACCGCGGCCCCAATAGATGTTATTATTCCACCTAATAACATTACAATGGACGTGATCACTTTATTTACTCCCTGCTCAAATAAACTATGAAATTGTTAAACAAGTAGATATTTTACAAAATTGCTAATGCTTACACTTATATGAATGAAAAAAAAACACAAAAAACAAATCATAACAGAATTCGAAAATGGTTACCGATAGTCTGTTCATGGTTACCTCCAATTTGTATAAAGCCCTGCTAAAGTTCTGCTTCCAGGATAATCCTCGGCCTCAAGCAAACAAAGCTTAACCAAGTCTAAAAAATTACACCAAAGGGACACTCCCGACAACACAATACGCTGCTGTGTTCATGCGAGATTCTTCGTTGTCTTTGTTTTGTAAGTTTTGTGTAGCGGATAACTAGCCCTGTCGTCTTTGGTGTGTTGTTGGTTGGTCGCATATAGTTTTTCGTATAAGTATATATGATATATTAGTTTTCCGATTTTAGCTTGCTGGCCTGTTTTATTTGACTATGTTCCTTCATAGAATTTTCTGGCTTTGTACACACACACACACAAATATATATATATACACACACACACACACACACACACACACACTTGACTACAGCATTCCTGGCTTGCATTCTGTCGTTTCTGACAAAACTGTTGTGTTNTATATACACACACACACACACACACACTTGACTACAGCATTCCTGGCTTGCATTCTGTCGTTTCTGACAAAACTGCTGTGTTCGAGTGCGTTTATTTGTTCTTACATATTTTGTCAGTTTTATCCTATTTTTCGATTAGGTTTCTGACCTGTGTGGTTTTCTATGTGTTATTTGATGGTCGTGTATGCATATGTATTTTTTTTTTTCGCAACTAGTTGCTGTCCTGTTTTTGACTCTATTCCCTCTTGGAATTTCCCAGTGTTGTATACATATTTATTTCCTCGTCCATACGTTACTTGTTATTTAAGTATTTTTTTCGTGTTCAGTCTTGTTTTTTTCATGACAGACATCTGCATCGCAATGGCGAATGTTCAAAATTATCCATCTAATGCAATACGTGACATCTGACCAGTGAAATAGTCAAACAAATACTGTTATAAAAAATAACTCTATTATATGCTATACGACATACGTAGGGCCAGTGACTTTTCGCGTAAAAATCTGAGCACACAGTAGACTTCAATACTATATACACACCTCAACTGTTGTTATACCTCCATTGGCTGCTGGTGCCGTGTCCGTCTTTGACCAAGCCACTCAGGACTAAGTAACGCCGACACTGAACCTTCGTTATTCGTGCGCAAACGGTTAACACGGGCCAGAACATTTTTCAGCCAATCAAAGAAGCTGGACGACCCTACAGTGCTTTGGGCTGTATCTGGTCTCGAAATCTTTTCGCGAAATCTTTGCCCCTAGTTATACGTAATGCACAAAAGTCAGTATTATACACCAGTCAACAGTTTCTCTAAACATATACAGAAACAAAATATTATTTGTAAATACAGTCATTAACAGTGTGATTTTATTATTTCAACAAGGGACGCGGGGGTGTTATTTAGTGGTTAGATTACTCGCCTCCCACCTAGGTGGATCGGGTTAGATTCCCGGTGGGCTTGCTTCCAGATTTCCGCAGGGGGAATCGTGCCGTACGATGCCACTGGACGGCGGGTTTCCTCGGGGATTTCCCATTTCCACCTACCCTTGTATTCCGGGGCTGCTCCATACTCACCTCACTTTACCCTCATCGGCTCTCATTCTCTTGATGTTTAGGATGAATGGGAGCTGGGATCCTGGTTACTCCGCAACCATCAATACATGTAAACACCACACGAATTTTAAATTAATTTAGCATATAATCTAATTAAGCTATCTGCACCGCTCAATTTGTATTTGAAAGAAGATAGTTAGGTTTTAACCAATGCAAAATATTACTAACGAAATACATTTGACTTATTTTAAAAAAAGAAGACAATTAATTGGAATCACATCAGCGTGTATGATATTTTATTGCTGTCTCTGGTTAAGCCATAGTGTATAAACGTTTGTGTCGACATAAAACATAATACTTATGGTTTGTAGACTTTTACCGGACCCGTGAAGTTTCGCCCCAGAGGTCTTGAGATTGTCGTATTAACTAGCCGTGGTGAAATCAAGTTATTTTGGAACAACAAGTCAATTAAATTTCCTATCAGGACATTTAATTAAAATATGCGATAAAATAAAATGAAATTACAAAATGAAAGTCGGTATTTTGTTGCCAGTTTATAACTTCGGTTTTCGAAACGTAAATGTGGTCGTTGAAAAGTGTTGAAGTCAGTAAAACTCGATGTAGGAAGCTCTCTGTTTTACGATATTTATTCTTCTGTGAAACTGTGTTTTACATTACAGCGACAATGCTGTGTATTTTCTGAGCAGATTGCTGTATTGAAACCCCTATCACTTCCGCTTAGAATTCTTAAGAAACGAACACACGCGAAGCTTGATCATGATATTTTCCATCGCCGTTGCAATGCTTACGTCAGGTCTGGCGTGACCTTGAGGGGGTTTAAAATTTTTTCACTGATCGATAAGGCTGACTTTTTCACGAACATCAAGGACGCCGTCACCGTTAAGCACAGGGCTCTGAACTGGCGCGCAGTATTCTCGTCATGCCGCGTGTACCTGTGGGACCATAAGCGGTGACCCTTTGATGTTATTGGGGGGTTCTCTCGGGTACTTTTATACGTCCGTGATCCGTATCTTCAGAGATACAACGCATTGCCGTTTTTTTTTAGCTGAGTGGGATGCTCTGAAACGGTTTTTTTTTCTCCTGTGGGTGCCGTCATGAAAGTACTCAGAAGTTCTCATCTGAAACTTGTGTTCTTCTCGTAGATCTGCACGTTGAACCCCCCGCGTTTAGTAGTTTCGTTGGGGGAAATGTGTGTTTGTGTGTTTTCGAGACGTCGGGGATTGCACAATAGCGCCTGCGCGTAGACCAACAACTGTACACCCGTGCCGAGAGTGCTGGTCGGTAACTTTCCCAGCTGGAACAGCAGTGCATCCTGTTCGACGCTGGCAAATCCAGGGAAATACGCCGTGAGGTGATTCCTTACGCGAAAAGAGAAAGAAAACGTAACGAGACTCATGACCTACGATGATCAGAGGACCATTAACATCACACGTTACAGCGCAGCTCCAACGTGGACAGCCTACACACATGAGTTAGTTTCAGGTGTCATCATCTCGCTCATGAAACATGCCCTACAGGGACTCGGAGTCGCTAGTAAACCCTCACCACTCTGGTAGCTTCATGCCGCGTCCCCCGGTTGACCAGGAGCATGAGTGTATGCGTGGCGGCAGCCGATGAACAAGTGACTTCTGCTCGAGTACGTTGATGGCTGTGGACTCTAGCTTGGTGTCGCAAACCAAGATAAGGTGTCGTAACATTGAGATGTGGAAAATTTAGGTATCCTTGAGAACGAAATTTACGCAGGAGTATACAGTGTTCACGGTTAATTCAGGACTTTTGAAAGCCCACTGTAAGGCCTAATTTTCTCCTCTTTTGTATCCTTCCGCCATATCTCAAATTAATATTGCTATGGAATTAATGTTTTCATCCGTGCGTCAGACAAGTGAAAACGTGAAATTTTTAGGTGCCTAAATATATTACTAATATGGTTTTTCGTATCCTATATGTGTAAAAAAAAAAAACTCTTTTTCCCATAAATTTGAATGCTACCCTCTCAATACAGCGTGTAGACTTGGGACTATTTTTCTTAAAACGCTGGAAATTTAACCGACAGTGTAACGAAATTTGAGATTGAACGTAGTAGAAGTATGACCCAACGCGCATGCGCGTATAGTTGCGCGCGCACGACAGTGAACGTGGTAGGGGCATGACCCAACGCGCATGCGCGTATCGTCTAGCTATACACAAACGCAAGGTACACAACATAGCACGTGGTTATATTTAAAGCCGACAGAAAATCAGTTCATGTAATAAGCAAATTGAAAAATATTTAATTTATGTTAGTAATACATTGTAAATATATATATATATCTTATTAATTAATTTTACTTGCATTGTGCCGTGAAAAATTTGTTAGTGACAAAAATTCTATAATAAAATTTGAAAGTGTTTTCAAGTATTTGAGGTTAATTAAACTAAAATTAACCTCAAATACGCAAGGTACACAACAGAGCACGTGGTCATATTTAAAACCGACAGAAAATTAGTTCGTGTAATAAACAAATTGAAAAACGTTTCACTTATATAGTTTGAGTTCAATTATGATGTGGGACAAGATCGGAATGAATATAAGCGTGAAATAATAACATACTTAATAAAATTGTATTTTAGTCACGCCAAAGAAGTATAACTTCTAACGCGCGTACAAAGTACACGCACCCATTATTTTTTGTTCATATAAGGGTGTGTGGATTTCGCCAGAGCTTTTGGCATCGGCGTAGATTTTTCAATTCCTAACATGCTCGGGCCACAGTTTTTTACCCTTTGTCGGTTGGGGCCGCGGTGGCTGAGCGGTTAGCCTGCTCGCCTCCCACCGATGCGAACCGGTTTCAATCCCGGCCGGGTCACTCCCGGATTTTCGCACGTGGGAATCATGCCGGACGGTGCCACTGGTCTGAGGGTTTACTCGGGGATCTCCCGTTTCCACCGCCCTTTCATTCCGGTGCTGCTCCATCCTCACCTCGCCTCACCCTCATATGCTCTCAAGGCCTCGTTGTTAAGGGCCGCCCGAATCTCTCAACTCAACCACCTACAGCTTCTGACCAGACAATAACGACCGTTGTGGAGTACAGCAAGCGTTTCTTGTGTTTTCAGGAGCTCCTATTATTGTTAATAATGTTGTTGTTACTATTAACCAAAATGTTATTTCGTTAATAGGATAAAATGTTAGTCCTTGAAAATTTCTTTTATATATTGGTATGATTATTAAAATTGATAATATTAATGCGATTACTCCGCCTAATTTTCTGGGAACTGAGCGTAAGATTGCATATGCAAATAGGAAATATCATTCTGGTTGAATATCTGTTGGAGTTACTAATGGATTTGCAGGTGTAAAGTTATCTGGATCTCCTAATAGATATGGTTCTATTAATGTTAAGTTTGTTAATAATATAATTATTGTAATAAACCCAACAGTAAGTGAATAATTCACGCAAGAAAAGAACCGCTGCTCGTGCAGTGGTGGGTGCGGGTGACTCACTTCTACCTTTTCCTTGGAAAACCAGTTTACGCGAGCAGGCCTCAAAGGTTAAGGCAGGTCGGCGTCCTTGACGATCGATATTTTACGAATGATTTTATTTTAACGTCACTTCGATGTCACGTCTTGCAGAATAATTTAAATCCACGTTAGGGGCCATGTCTCACATCTTCGTCCAGTTGATCTTTAACTTTCCTTTTTCACTGACCACTAGTTGTAGACTGTCAATCTAACACGCACCACCTACCAAAATATAGGACTAGTGATTTAATAACACATTAAAATGCGTAGTATTAAAAACAACTTTATATGCAGTAATTTTATTGTCAAAAAGTTAAAAAAAAAAAATTAAAAGCAGTGTTTAATAGGTATATTATTTAAAGAAAGGGGTTGCAATTATTCTATCAGTTGTGTCAAGTTTCTGATTTAATTTTACGGAGTCACTTTTCCATCTAGATTTTGCTGTCCTTTCATCACAATAACTTCATTACTATATTTTAATGCTGTATTGATCAGAAAACCACTATATTCAAGGACGCGTACTTCCCTTAGAAATCATTTAAGTGTAGTAAGTTGTATAATGCTAGCAAACTGCTGAAGGGAATCTAGATTGGCTGGTAGCGATTTAATAAAAAATATTTTTGTAGTTAAAGAATTTAATTTTTTTTGTATCTGCTAGTAAATAAGTCAGATATAACATTTAATGGATTCGGGAAGTTAAAATGCTTTTAATGCCCTCAGTTTACAATGAGTCTTTTTTTAATAATTATTTCTTGCCACGAAATTCAGCCAAATAAAACTACATAATAATGCCATTTATTTTAAAATTTCAGATTAATGCTAGCGAGTATCGAACAAAACCACAAAAAAAAAAAAAACTACGTCTTGCTTGATGTTGTAGGTAGTAGAAATGGTCACCCGAAGAATATTCAATCTAGCACACAAATTTGTGTTCTTGATGCTTAAAAAAATACTTTAGAAGAAGTATTGTTCTTTCAGACAAAACCAAAACGACTCGAAGCTCCAAAAATAATTGCTTGGTGCCGTGAATGGAAGGCGGCTGAAATGACGAGTAAAATAGTCGCTCCGCTGTTAGCCACACTTAAGGTGGTTCCCTAATAAAGAATTGCAGACGCTTCAAGGACACGTCTGGCCATAAGGGAACATTGCGATTCCCCCCCCCCCC
>NQII01000725.1:584086-595955 GCA_002778355.1 Clitarchus hookeri
ATTTCCGCAAATTAAGTCAATGTAACAGTAAGATATTATTACCCGCGATGCAAGCCAGTGGATTCAACCTCAGATATTACTTTGTATTTCTCTCCTGTCTTTTATGAAGACTGTGTGGTGAAGCCCAACAACGCTATTTTTTTTTTAGCCATTCTCACTTTATTTTCTCTTGGAGTATACTAAACAGAATAAAAGTAAAAAGTGGCCCTGGTAGATAATTTTTTTTTACTTTCCTGAAAAAAAGTAGTTTTCCTAGAATATTTACCGAGATACGCGTAATAAGCGCATTCACTGATTTCACAGATATTATTGAATATAAGTTAAGTCCCCTTCAGATTTGAATAACAGAGGCGGTGCTCAAAGTGGAAAAATGTTTTATTTCTCAATTTGCATAAGGGATTAACTCAACGCCGTTTTAATCTGGATTTCAGTCGCTGTCACTTCACGAGCTAAGTAATTATCTAAGAACACGTCTTATCAAACTTCAACCTGTGTATAATTTTTCACTTGCGAAGTGACTGGTAGAAATTAATGTCTCTTTTTAAAAATATTAGAGTGTGATGCGAAGGGATCGGAGGATTACGCAGATACGATCAACTGCAAACTTATATTTACCAAGCAGAAAGAGCGGTGTCATGCGCCGTCCCTTATATGCGACGTTGCCACATGTTGTTCAACACCTCACAGTCGCTGTGCAACTGTCTACGTGTCGTAGAGGAAGGTTATGTTTGACCGGTGCTGCACTCTGCGAGGCTCTGTGCGCAATGATGATCCCTGAGAGCACCTGATAAATTGTTTCATGGTATCGTTTGGTCGTCTGGCTTGCTAGTAGGGCCTGTGCATAACCATTTTCTGTAACCGATTAAATATTTTATTTAAAATATTTTATATATATGCATATATGTATGCGTGCATGTTTTTTGTGTGTTGGTTTGATGGTTGTAAATACAAATTACATCTGCTCAACAGTATTTGCTTTTAATTGCAATAAAACTTCCCTACATATGCAACTAAAAATATTTAGGAGATAATTACCAAGATTTCGAAATCAATTTTATATACTTGCTAAGTGAATAATAAATATAATAAAAGTTAATATTATCATGTGTATGGCAGAAAACAGCATATCTGCCTGTAATACTTATAGATGTATAAATCCCCGAATGAAAAATTAATGAATGCGGAAAAAAAATAAATTGTAGTAGATTGTAATATGAATATAGTGTTTGGTCTGTACAAAGTTATATGGTTCAAACAAACGTATTTCACATAGCGAATGCTCTCTACTAACAAGAAAACCTTGGTTGTGCAAAGGTTTGGTAATAAAATACAAATCAAAATTTTGTTTAATTTTAACAGATGCATACAGAGTTTAGATTGCCTGCAGGAGAGTTTAATTGGAATACTTTAAAGGATTCTACAAATTCCGTCTATCTCCCCTGGATATTACTATAACAAATATGTATGTTGCATACTGATTTGTGGAACGACAGAGCATGAACTGGAAAATTCTAGAAACAAGATGGCGGCATGGAATGATAGAGCATGAATTGAAACATTCTTGAAACTAGATGGTGGCATGGAATGACCGATCATGAAGTACCTGGTGGCTGGAAGTCAAGGTCAAAGGTCATCCGTGATGATGTACGGAGAACAAGGTCAAGGGCATCCAAGTTGGCGGATGGAGGTCAAGGTCAACCATGATGGCGGATACAATATGGCGGCTGATCCCCACATCCACTCCCAGAACCCATATGTTGTCGTACATACCAAATAATACTACTTATTTGATTTAGAGCACATTACATGTGATTAATTCAGCTAAGTTAATTAGGAACATAGAAAACTTGGTCTCCCATATTCTGAAATTTTCGACTTTTCGGTGCTATATTTTGAAAAGTATAACCATTTGACTACAGATATTTACATTTATTTGATCATTACATAAATCTCTTTCACATAACGAAATAAAACATTATCGTGAAATATGGCCTCAACGATTATATGCTATCCGTAAAAAGGTTCTCTAATCGTTGAGAACGCGCAACGTCAAGGTTTTATGCAAGTTGGTTGGTTGCCGATGGACGAATCGCTGCGAAACCAGCACGGGTAACCTGTTTCGCGTTATAAAAGGTAACGAGACAGTCGCCGTGTGACATCAAGCAGCGTGTGCGAATGATGAAGGGTATTAACGCTCGCAGATGGCTCGTGTTGGGAGCGTGGAACACAGGCTGGTGCGAGCGCTTCCCCAGGGCGACGCAGTCCCACGCGCACTCATCTCTCCCCCACAGTTGCCAACTGCTAGGAAGAAAGTCTCTAAATAATTGTACAGGAAATCACCAGAAAATACATTTCAATTACAACTCAGACAAAATGTATTAAATGCATCATTTATACAGCTTGAAATATTATTAATTATAATATATTCGTTGTTTCTTCGCACTTTTTTTTAAGCAAACCTTTGAAAAACAACCCAACGTATGACATACTTGGTTGTTTATTAAGTATTTCATGTATCACAAGCGTTTTATACTAAATTTAACATACACATACCTTGGTTTTTGGTTAAATTAAAATGTTATTTATATTTTATTTTAAATTATAATATTTCATTTATAAAAAATATGAATTAAAATAGGGAGAAATTTGGTGTGTTAATAACGCTTAGTTATGCAAAATATTATT
This sequence comes from Clitarchus hookeri, assembly GCA_002778355.1. Taxonomy (NCBI): domain Eukaryota; kingdom Metazoa; phylum Arthropoda; class Insecta; order Phasmatodea; family Phasmatidae; genus Clitarchus; species Clitarchus hookeri. The sequence goes on from NQII01000725.1 coordinate 586,772, forward strand.
ACACTGAGTGCGCACGAATGCGGCACGTTGTCCCTTCGGCGTAATTATCTATACTTGGTTAAGCTTTGTTTACACGAGGTGGAGGAATATCATGGAACTTTAGCAGGGCTTCAGAAAAGTTGGAAGTAACTGTGAATGGGCGCTATCGTTCGTTACAGTTGTTTACCAATATATATATATATGTATGTATATATATATATATATATATATATATATATATATNTGAAACATGAAACAATGAAAAATTAACAGCCCGAAACCCTCATTTGAAACACTAAAATAACCTATTCATCAAGCGGTGTGAATACTTCAAGCAGGCTTACTTCCCAACTTAGAGATTCCCAGAACTTTGCTTAGGAAGGAGCCAAACCTGTAGTTATTTCCGATATAGACAGACCACGCGACTATCTATAAAGAGTTAAGGCCCCCGTCTACCTGGAACTTTTTCCCACGTTTAGGCCGAGAAGCGCGGGAGCGATAAGGGCGACACTGCCACGCGCATCAAGTACGCCATCGCCGCTAAGCGCAAGGCTCTGAACTGGCGTGCAGTGTTCTCGTCGTGCTGCGTGTACCTATGGGACTTTCAGCGGTGACCATGTTATTTTATTAGTGGGAAGTCTTTATGAAGGTTCAGTGCAGGCGCCTATAGTAGTTTTGTATGTATCTGATGCGTGCATTTTGAGCTACAGCGCCTTGGAAAGGCAGTTTTTTAGTGGGTTTGGAGTACTCTGAATTGATGTTTCTAACGTACGTGATATTTTGAAAGTACTTAACAGCTCTCGTCTGAAGTGTGTGTTCTTTTCGTAGATCATCACGTTGGACGCACGCTTAATAGTTTCGTTGAAAAATGTGTATTTGGAACACACTGCAACGCAGTTCAAGCGCCAGGTAGACGGGCGCCTTAATCACATGCAATAAAACATGTATTTTGCATGTCAAGATATTCCCATGCTCTCTCCAGGTGTACATGCAATATAATGCGGGGGAATGAGCAATCCTGTAGGCACAATAATGCGATAAATCAGATGGTAGAAAGAAAAATACCCAGTCTCCCTTCAAATCACCAGATCTGCCACTCATAGTNAATAATGCGATAAATCAGATGGTAGAAAGAAAAATACCCAGTCTCCCTTCAAATCACCAGATCTGCCACTCATAGCCGTCGAGTACGCTATTGTGGTAGGAGTGGTAAGGTGTACAACGGGGTGTCAATACTTTATCTCCCCCTTCCACCCAGCCCTGGTGACCGGCCACTAGTTCAGTTTATATTAAGTATAACTTTTAGTAAACTCTTTGTCTCATTGTAGTTATGATATTTTAACGTATTGTATTAAAAATTTTTTTGTAAAAACTGTTAATGGTTGATTCAGAATTTTTTTTTTCAAGCGCTCTAATAATATTAATTGCCTTAGCAAGCAAAACTTTGATACTGTGTTCTCTAAAATATTTGTAACTCGTGTCGTCTAAAACCTTGGCATACGTGAAAATAAGTGTCATATTCGTACGTAATGCACAAACATGCAACACACCTTAAAGGTNAATAATGCGATAAATCAGATGGTAGAAAGAAAAATACCCAGTCTCCCTTCAAATCACCAGATCTGCCACTCATAGTCGTCGAGTACGCTATTGTGGTAGGAGTGGTAAGGTGTACAACGGGGTGTCAATACTTTATCTCCCCCTTCCACCCAGCCCTGGTGACCGGCCACTAGTTCAGTTTATATTAAGTATAACTTTTAGTAAACTCCTTGTCTCATTGTAGTTATGATATTTTAACGTATTGTATTAAAAATTGTTTTTGTAAAAACTGTTAATGGTTGATTCAGAATTTTTTTTTTTAAGCGCTCTAATAATATTAATTGCCTTAGCAAGCAAAACTTTGATACTGTGTTCTCTAAAATATTTGTAACTCGTGTCATCTAAAACCTTGGCATACGTGAAAATAAGTGTCATATTCGTACGTAATGCACAAACATGCAACACACCTTAAAGGTNTCTAAAACCTTGGCATACGTGAAAATAAGTGTCATATTCGTACGTAATGCACAAACATGCAACACACCTTAAAGGTGTCGGACCCCAAAAAAATAATAATTTTATATTTGTACCAGTGTACCAAACATTGTTTAACTCGCAATCATTGCACGTGAAGACAGCACTTTATAGTAGCCCATGGCATTTGTGTATGTTGTGAATTTTTTCATCTGTATAACTCAGTTAGTATTTGTTGTTACGGCTGCAACGAAACAGAAGAATTTTGACATAAAATTATTCAAGAAATACAAAGTGTAAATTTGTTTTATTTGAGGGAAATGACATCGCATACAATGCATACGAGTTGAACAATGTTCGGTACAATGATAAAACAATTAGTTTTTCGGGGTCCGACGTTGGTGTGGTCACAGAAAGTGCAACTCTTGCCCGCCTCCATTTTTTTTTTGNACAATTAGTTTTTCGGGGTCCGACGTTGGTGTGGTCACAGAAAGTGCAACTCTTGCCCGCCTCCATTTTTTTTTTGGAAGCAAGACGTCGGAGTCCATGCACCGCCACCATATTTTATTTTTTACAGAAATCGCTAACATTNTTTTTTTTTTGGAAGCAAGACGTCGGAGTCCATGCACCGCCACCATATTTTATTTTTTACAGAAATCGCTAACATTTTTACTTGTCGGAGACGTGGAATTCGGCTACCAGGCCATCTTCTGGAGATCGCCACGTATCTGGTGAGGAGATGGCCATGTTGGCAGCTCTGCGGTCTCCACGGCCTGGAAAAAGGCGGTGCAGTCGGCTTGCACGTTAGCACCTTGCGTGTTTGGACAGGGGGCGTGGCGTTGTTCCCTCCCACCCCCTCTTGGCGTATAGTGTAGGGGGGAGGAGGGGGAGGGGGAGATGCACGCGTGTGTCTCGTCACTGACAGACGAGCTAGGCACTTCCACTTCCCCATGTGAGCACGACGCGAGCCGGCCAACCTTCCACTTCCTGTTGCTACAGCTGCGCGAGCATCTATCTTCACCTCTGCCCCCTCGCGATTTTTTTTCCTGCTTCTCTTTATAGGCTGTTTACGATTAAATTAGCACTTTTTTTTAAATCAACCCTTTTAAAAATGTCACTGGCTACCTGCACGCATCTTAAGGTTCCCGCCTGCCTGGGGCTTGAAATGCGTTGCAGAGTGTTTAAAGTACTCGGTTTTCTACTAATCTATTTAGCGTATGACCAATGTGCTGCTCTACGGAAAGAACACACACTGCAGACGAGGGCTGGTTGAGTGCTTTCAAGACGGCATGCAGACTATAAACACCATTTCAGGGTACTCCAAAATGGCTAAAAACGGCCTTTTTCAAAGCGCTGTATCTCAAAATATACGCGTCAGATACATGCAAAAAAACTACTTAAGGGCTCTGCATTGAACCTTCCTACAGACTTTATCCGCCAATAAAACGATAGGGTCACTGCTGAAAGTCTCATAGGTACACGGGGAGCGACGAGAAGAACACTGCACGCCAGTTCAGAGCCTTGCTCTTAGCGGCGATGGCGCACTTGATGCGCGTGGCAGTGTCGCCCTTATAGCTCCCACGCTTTTCGGCCTCGAGCGCGGAATAAAAGCTCTAGGTAGGCGGTAGCCTTAACGGGCACTTTGCTCTACATGCGCACTGTAGATTTGGCATCGTCGGGGGACAGAGTATATAGTCCATTTACGGTTACTTCCAACTTTTCTGAAGCCCTGCTGAAGTTCTACTTCCAGGATATTCCTCCGCTTCATATTAACAAAGCTTATCGAAGTCTAGGAAATTACACCGGAGGGTCAACGTACAGCATTCGTGCGCACTCAATTAAATAATATTTTGCATGAGATCTATTTCTTACTAGTCGTTAACAACACACATATATTTTCTCCCTGTTGTATTAATATTTAATACAAATTAAATATTATATTTTATTTAAAATATATAAGTTAAAACTCAGTTTGAGCGAAAATATGATACTTTTATGTAAACACCAGTATAAAACGCTTGTAATACACGACATGTTTAGGAAAAAACTAAACACGTCATACATGGGTGATTTTACAAAGGTTTGATTAAAAAAGTGTAAAGAAACCGGGAAGTCACTATAGTTCCATGTTTTAACGTTTAATTAAAAGCGTTAAGTAAACTTTTGTGACTGCTGAAATGAATATTTTTGCTTTCTGTGTAAAAAATTACAAAAATTATGTACGGGTTGATACTCTGTGACCCATCTCTAGTCTGGGGTTGCCGCGTTTTGCCTAAAGTCATTTTGCTCTACCTGCCCGGCCACTGCGTCCACGATCGTTCGCACGTTGCAAAGGAGTGAAAGTTATGACAGGTACTGTACAGAACAATGCATCGGTGTCCGGTATGCCGAGTCTCTTCCTTATGGCTAATTTTATTTGTTGAATTCTCTGTGACGCCATTGCCTTTTTTTTTAAACGTGGTTTTATTTACTAACCCGAAGCCCGCCTGTAGAAATCACTCAACTGTGCCGCGCGTTCTCGAACAATCGACAAGGAAACTGCAATCGGAAAACGGTTTCCAACTGGCTGGCTTCGAAAACTGTCAAAGGCATACGTTTCTGTGAATACTTGTGTTTTGTCTACGGAAGGTTGCAGGCATTTTCTCTACACAGCAGTAACGAGACGTACGGTGCCTGATAACGGAACAGCACCAGGAAGGATGTCATCGAAAGAGAAGTTGTCCCAGAGCACCTAACAGTAACGTCGTACGCATAGAAAACATATACAAGCAATTTAAATCTGCGGGTTATCTAGAGGAAGATTTATCCACCATTAACTGAGTAAGCAAGGCAGTATTGCGACATGAAGCCGGTCTTAAAAAACGTGGCAAAGCATACAGAAGAAATGAAAGGTATACCAACTTTACTTGCCTTCTGTATATTAATTTGAGATGCGACATGAATGTTTCACATTAATGCACATGGTGCACATGGTGCAGTCCACGCAAACTCCGTTTCGAATTCGTTTCTTCGCGGTTAATATTTTTGAAAGGGCTGCTCATAGGTTCGTATCAGTTAACAGAGCCGTTTTTTTTAAATCCTGCATAGGATTTACTTTCTGCCCGTTTTGTATCCTTCTGCTATATGTCAAATTAACATAGTTATTATTGACCGGATCGCTTTATTCATACGTCAACCAAGTTTAACTCTGGAACGGTTAGAAACGTAAATATTTTATTAATATGACCATGTTTATTATTATATGCATAAAATAAATTGAAATTAAATTTAAAAATAGTTCAGGGGCGGAAAATTTTAACGTAACACTGGAACTACATATTGTCAGTGGGGCCGTTAAAAGTTTGCATTGGGAGTGTTCAGACTAAAATCCTAGAATTGCATTTCCGAAAATTTATTTTTATTTTCTGCTTAGTGGTCTATTTTGCAGTTTGCTAGAACTGTATAGAGTAGTTAGTGACATTGTCGCTACTCGTGTATGTGATCCGGTATCCATCGTATTTATCAGTGTATAGTGCAGACAACACTAACATAACTATCCCTATGTTTTCCAATATTTTTCCGGATATTTCAACATTTGAATATTTGCTTTATAAATATCGTCTTAAAACATTTTACAATGTATATTTTTGAACTATGCAAGAAAAACTATATATTTGTTGTTTTGATCAATGCATGTTGTTGTATTCATAATACGATTTTTTTAACTGATTTGTGATATATCTATTATATGTTAAGTTGTAAGGTTGGAGAAGAAATTATAACCACCATTTCAAGTGCCATAGTGATTATTTTTGGACGTTATAAGCAACAATAATTATTGTTCATGTAACTTGACAGAAAACATTAAAACCGAAAATGTAATAATTATTTAAAATAAATATAACATCGGTACGTACCGAGAAATGTTTCCACTATCGTACATTTATATCAATTCTATCGAGCACTGTTCCAAAGATTGCTTTCATTAGTGTTCTATTATCCGCGAACGGAGTATATTATCCTTTATTTTTCTGTCCTGTATGCACCTTCTAGCACCATATAATAATTAGTTGTCATTAATTTTAAAAATTTGTATTCGAGCTTTGTTAATGTGACTCAACGAAACTGTCAGTAGTACAAATACAAGGATATCACGTCAATTATTACTTTCATGCATATTAACAAAAGTATGCTGTTCATGGTAAAGTAATTACTTAGGAAAACCCTGCTTAAGATCTACCTGTATGCAGGTCGGGTATTTTTTTCCAATATATGTAAAATTAATATTGCCGCGGGCCTGATCACTTTATTCGTGCGTCGGTCGAGTAAAACTGGGAAAATAACAAAAAAGTAAATATTTTACAAATTTGTTTCTTCTTACTCCTACATGTAGGGGCAGTGATAGTTCACGAAAACATTTCGATACAAGATACAGTTCAAAGTACTGTAGGGTCGCCCAGCTTCTTTGATTGGCTAAAAAAAAAAAAAAAAAAATGTTATGGCCCCTGTTAACCGTTTGCGCACGAATCACGAAGGTTCAGTGACGGAGTTACTTAGTCCTGAGTGGCTTGGTCAAAGACAGATACGACACCAGCAGCCAATTGAGGTATAACCACAGCTGAGGTGTGTATATAACTATATAGTATTGAAGTCTACTGTGTGCTCCGATTTTTACACGAAAAGTCACTGGCCCTACCTATATGTATTGAAAAACAGAAAGCAAAATAACTCATTTCAGTATTCACAAACTTTTAAATTCAACTACAAGACGTGAAACTACTGTCTCTCCGTCGCTGCCAACTTAACTGGGCACATGCTGGCCAGTGTTCCCAGTAAAATTTTATTCAGGTCGGAACAGTACCATTTTACAGAGGTTGATTTCGAAACTACTCATTTAACAGTGATTTTACTGCCCATAAATTAAACATCTAAAAAAAAAAGTGAACAAATACAATTACTTTTACACTTTATTCAGATGACGTATGTGAGTTTATGTTACAATACATAATGATTACGCGTGGCGGTTCTTTTCCAGAGGTTGGTACCCTAAGGTACCCATTATCCGAGAAACCAACCGCGGCTAATCACCAATCATGCAACTCGAATGGGAGGAGGTTACTGTAGTATCGCGTATCAGCGTGTTTGCACGTTACGGACAAGTGAAAAAAAAAAAAAAAAAAATCATGCTTGTTGTGACGTACCCCGGCATTTCACAGCGGGGCGATCATCGATCAAGTAAAAAGAACGCACGCCCGTTCGCTGCCGCCTTAATTCCGTTAATTAGAGGTGGTGGGGAGCGCGGACAATGAGGCGTGCGGTGAGGGGTGGGGCCCGCGTATCACGTTTCCCCCTTACGCGTGCAAACTGATCTACATGCGCACGTGGCGGCATACGGGCGTATTGTCGCAGGGGAGCGCATGCGCGGCAGATGCGCGCTCCGTACCCCCTCCCCTTCGTCCCCTTCCATTCCACCCAGACAGCCTCGTGATCCGCCCCGCCGCACGCGATTTCACCTGGCGGGGTTATTAATTCCTGATGGGCGGCAGCATCAGTCATTTGTTTCAATAACTGTCGCCGGAAATAATAGCAGCGAATTAAAGGGCGCAGTGCGTGCGTGCGTGCGTGCGCGCTGACAGTTGCGTGGGCCGGTCGACGCGTGAGGGTTGCGAGGGGAAGAAAGGAGGGGTGGGCGAGTGTTTATGGTCCTATGGATACAGGGAAGTGGAGAGCTTGGTACTTACGTTTCTGCTTGACGGTCCGTTCAATATTATTACACATTTTTTTTCCCGCGAAGAAAATAATTTAGCCTAATAAATAAATAAAAATGTCTACTTTTTTTTTTTTTTTTTNTCTTGCCCGAAGGGAAAATCTGTAGTTCCTTACCAGTTTAAGGGGCCGCGGTGACTGAAAGGTTAGACTACTCGCCTCCCACGAAGGCGAACCGGATTCAATCCCGGCCGTGTCACTCGTGGATTTTCACACGTGGGAATAGTGCCGAACGATGCCCGCTGGTGGGTGGGTTTTCTCAGGGATCTCCCGTTTCCCCCACCCCTTGCGTTCCGACGCTGCTCCACACTCGCCTCGCGTCAACCTTCATCGGCCCTCAAGACTTCGGTGTGGAAAGCCGCCTAAATCTCTTCACTTATTCATTGGGGAAACTAGTGAACGAATAAAGTTGCTTATCAAATTAATGTAAAAACGGTTATTTGCATGCGTACAGAGATGAAAATAAGTTTGCGATTTTTTTTAAACCCTTTCAGACCCACTTTAATTTGCGGTTTCACGTGTTGCAAAAAAAAAATGTATGATACGTGCTGTACTTAAGCCGATACAACACTTGTTTCGTTGTCACCACCAATCAGATGTAGGCTATAATATGTTCGGCTACAGTTATATGAACCAATTAAGGGGCCCGCCTGCTTGGGGATTTTTACCGCGTTTGGGGCCGAGAAACGCGAGAGCTGTAAGGGCTACACTGGCACGCGCTACAAGTGCGCCATCGCCACTACGCGCAGGGCTCTGAACTGGCGTGCAGTGTTCTCGTAGTGCTGCGTGTACCTATGGGACTTTAAGCGGTGACCCTATAAATTTATTAGTGTAAAGTCTGTAGCAAGGTTCAATGCATGTCTCTAGAGTACTTTTGCGTGTATATAACGCTTATAATTTTTAATACAGCGCTTTGAAAAAGCTGTTTTTGACCATTTTGGAGTGCTCTGAAATGGTGTTTATAATGTGCGTGACGTCTTAAAAGTAATCGACAGACATAGTCTGAAGTATGTGTTCTTTTCGTAGTTTAGCGCATAGGACGCACGTTCAATAGTTTCGTGAGAAAACCGGGATTTCAAACACACTGCAACGCAGTTCGAGCGCCGGGCAGGCGGGCCCCTTAAGATCTAGACCAGTAAGACGGTTTGCGAATCATTTACCCGCATGTGAGATCATTGGTCATTGAGCTTCATAGTTTGCAGTACATACAAAAAAATATCCTACACTTGCGTAATGTACACAATTTTGTGCACTGGGTCTGAATGGGTTAACGTTTATTCTTTTTTTCTACGCGATAATCTTGGCTATTTGTTTTATACATTTTTACCGACGGAGCAAAAATTCCACGAGTTCAGTAAATTGCAGACTAGAATCCCAGTCCTCTGCATAATCGATTGTAATGCTTTTGTTCATTGGCTTGTCAGCCAATAAAAAATATGGGGGGGGG
>NQII01000725.1:595990-612286 GCA_002778355.1 Clitarchus hookeri
GGGGGGGGGGGGGTATAAAGGATGAATTTGGTGAAAATATAAATTTTTTTGTTTTATAACATTTTAATATTTACATTTTTATAATTTGGTGAATATCGTCAATGTTGACTGACTACAAATATTGTTAATACTTTTTATTATGTTTCTCAACGGGCCAATTTTTTAACCCTTTCATTCCCACGTTAATTTATAATTTCTGGTGTTGCAAATAAGAAATTGTTTGGTGCGTGCTGTACTTAAGCTGGCAAAGAATTTGTCTCGTTATCACAACCAGTAAGCTGGAGGCTCTGTACTAGGTGATCAGTGATATGAACCAATCATAACGTAGAGCAGTAACAAGGTTTAGGAGCCAGTTACATACAGGGAAGATGATTGGACACTGAGCCTCGCAGAGTACAGCANGATTGGACACTGAGCCTCGCAGAGTACAGCACTGGTAAAATATAAGCTTTCTGTGCAACATGTTGAGGATAGTTTACAATGGGCATGAAAGGGTTAATTCGTGAGCACTTGGTCAGTTAACATACAATAACTCAGGGACTATTTGCTGTTTATCTTGATAACATCCGAATGATACTCAAGGAGATTAGCATTAGAGTGCTGGAGTGTTTTGAGTGGGGTTTCAATTCATAATTTTTTTTTTGTTACGATTTCTGAAAAACTACATTTTCTTACTTAAATAAACAGCAAAGCCCAGTAACTAAAATGCAATTNTTTTTTGTTACGATTTCTGAAAAACTACATTTTCTTACTTAAATAAACAGCAAAGCCCAGTAACTAAAATGCAATTGTTATTTATACTGAAATGATTATTCGCATAACGTATAATATAACGTATGGAACCCTTTTACTCACTTTGCGTAAANTGTTATTTATACTGAAATGATTATTCGCATAACGTATAATATAACGTATGGAACCCTTTTACTCACTTTGCGTAAAATGGCACACGCATGAAAATTAAACGTTATGTAATCCAGAACAAAAAAAAACTTTGGTTTGGTCTTTACATTTTATTTAAAATTCGTTAGTAAATATTTGCAAGAAAACAATAAATATGAAGGAAATACAGCATTAAGTCTATCCGCGGTTTCTTCACATTTTTGAATCAAACATTTGAAAAATCACCTCATGAATTACGTGTTTGGTTGTTTACTAAATATGCCAAGGATCACAAGCATTTTATACTTGTGGTAACATAAATAATTGAAATTAAATTTTATTTATATTTTTTCTTTAAATTATAATAATGCATTTTTATTTTATGTGAATAAATACAGTGAGAAAATAGATGTNTTATTTATATTTTTTCTTTAAATTATAATAATGCATTTTTATTTTATGTGAATAAATACAGTGAGAAAATAGATGAGTTGGTAATGTCTAGTACGAAATTGTTCTTATGAAAAATATGATTACTCTGAGTACACATGAATTCTGTGCGTTGTCCCTTTGTTGTAATAATTTTATTGACCTGTTTAAGCTTTGTTCTCATGAGGCGGAGGAATATCCTGGAAGTAGAACTTTGGAAAAGCTCCAGTAAAGTTGGAAGTAACCGTGAATGGAGTATAACTGCAAGCGAGTGTATTCAAGTTTCCTGTTTTACAGTTTCGTGAAACACAACGCGGTCAAATCCACAACGTTACGCCGCAGAGCAAACAGCAGTACAGAGGCGAAATAACCTCTAATTCCTTGAACTCCAGCCGCACACGCCACCAAAATAGCGTTACGAGCCATCGGCTTGCCCGAACGCCGTTCACCAATCACCGCCTTGTAACTTACGCGCCGGCCAGTAGCCCCTGCCAGCAAGACACGCTTTGCAGCACGCGCTAGCCAATCAAACACAGGGGCCCACTCCTAGATTCTCGTACAACCAATCAGAGAATGAGTACGTCCACATCAAAGGAACCGCCTCGTTATTTCGTCTCTGTGCAGGCCTATTTACTGTGTGGTTATACCGCGCCAAGGAAGACTTCGGTTAACTCATTGTCTAATGATTACTTTCCTCCGAGCTAAGCTTTCGTAAGAAACTACAATAATCACATTGTCCGCAATATTTCGCATGGGATTAAAATTCCCTGTATTAAACCTGGTTTGGAAATAAAACTACAAACAAACTTTAAATATTTCATACGTGAGATTTGAGAGCCGGTGAGGGTTATTGAGGTATGNTAAATATTTCATACGTGAGATTTGAGAGCCGGTGAGGGTTATTGAGGTATGGAGCGGCGCTGGGGGGAACGGGAGATTCCCGAGAAAACCCGCCGACCAGCGGCATCGTCCGGCACGATCACCACGTGCGAGAATCCGGGAGTGTCCCGGCCCGGGGATTGAAACCGCTTCGCCTTGGTGGGAGGCGAGCAGGCTAACCGCTAAGCCACCGTGGCCCAATGTTCCGAAGTAGAATTAGGTAGGATAAATGTAAACATTTAAGGCTAACATAACTTGGCCCAATCAACGAGTTGGGTGAAAAAGTGTAACAGCCTTGGTACTGTGGATGCAACACGAGAAAAAAAAGTATGGCTTATGTGGTAAATTAATGTTGCCATATAAGTATTTCCATTATGTTATAGGTCTGTGAAACTAAAGCCTACATTAGCTTGTTGACCATTTGCATTTATCGGCTTCAACAACGGATCTTGAATTAATTATATTTCCCTCCAAGGTTTTCATATTTAAACGCATTTAAAAAGTGATTACTACTAAAATGTAATTGTTTAGGTTTGTAATATAACCGAACTCGCATATGAACTCTGTAAGGATAACTACGTAATAAGACTTCAGGTAGGCGCATTAGTGAAATGTAGAAGATTCAGTATTCTTATAAGCTGATATAAAACTTTTTATGAACGCTACAGATGTTAAAACCAGGTCGTGGATCAAGGACTCTGAATTGCCTGAAACCTCGCAGGCTTCGAGTTGAAGCAATTATCATCAATTCGCTTTAAACTGTGTCAGAGTCGAGTGATCTCTCCAATTGGCCTCTCTCTCTCTCTCTCTCTCTCTCTTTCTCTCTCGCACTCTTTCAATTCCAAACGAATCCTCGTCAAGACCTTTTTACTCGCTGTTTAAACAATTACAGCTGTAGAATCTCAATGCGATGATGATGCAGTGAGAACCGCCACTCTTCGGTGTCGGGAAAGAAGGTTGCTGAACTTCAGACGAGGGCACGCAACACCAGTCACTTTAGAAGACGACGTACTGTGTCGGTCACGCACACATAGAAGTGATATAGACCTGTTCACGAATATTTAAGAACTCTCGAAAACAACCACTGAAAAATTATANCACGCACACATAGAAGTGATATAGACCTGTTCACGAATATTTAAGAACTCTCGAAAACAACCACTGAAAAATTATACTGCCCTTATCAGCATATATTTTAAGGGGAACATTGACTCGCTTGCAAGGGCGAAAACAAGAGGAATGGGAGAGAGTTTCTCGGTTAACCCTACACGTACCACGATTGAAAGAGACTAAGTTGTCCGTGATTCGCGAGAAGAAACCTGGAATGTGTGGTAGTTAAAAAATCACCCAATCACTAAAGTGGATCTGAGCTCCAGTGTTTTGGACTACATTAAGTCGTTAAATCTTTTCGCGAAAAGCAGGTGGCGCCATTCATTACCCACAGAAATGTGATATTGGCGCTAGCCTCTTACTTGCACAGTAACGACCATGATTTTACTTATTCCGCAACACGTCACACGTGAACGAGTACACTCGGGATTTTTCAAGTCGTTAAAGTTGAACGGAGCTCGTTACTGCTCTAACGTAGGCGTGGCTTCATTACTGAACTAAACGCGCTCTCGCAGATAAAAACGAATGGTTTCACTGAATGCGTACCCGGAAGAATGATGTCCGTTGAAAACGCTTTAGCGACCTCTGACACGATTGGAGATCGTAGATTATGCCTAGCTTTTAAACCGGGCAAAGTTCCTTCTATACTGCGTAATATAATCGCGCATCTTTGTAAATTATATCACAGTTTACGAAATTCGTATGATGTCGGTAGTGATATTCACCGGCCTGCAAAATTTGGGACATTAAAAACTTTTGCTCGAAACTGCGCAAGTACCAGCATACTGCTCAGCATACTGGCAGCAACTGTTTATGTCTGTTAGATATANTTTTTTTTTTTTTTTTTTTTTTTCTGTATACAATGTAGATTATTAAATACGCTGGATGTGCAGCATCATATAAAATTCATATATGTTCAAGTTTTGGAATCCGTGTAAAACCTCTGTCACATTTTCAAAGTTTTGCCTTAAAATATACACGGCCAACAGTGTTTCTGTCAGACAAATTTAGCTGAATCATCTCGAAAATTTTTGAAAATCTGTCCTACTGCGAAATAATTTTTTTGATTTGACTGACCTGGTATGATTTCTTGTGTAAACATAATTTTCAAAACTTCACTCACAATGCTGATGTGTTACCCTGCAGGAGCTCAGAACAGGAAGGTATGTTAAAATTACTGGGAGTTCTTTTTGTACTTCTAAATTAAAGTTTAAATTTGTTACAGGTATTTACTGTGCAGTAAAATTCTTATGCCTCTAATTTTTTTTTATTATTGTTGTTATATGTGCACCTCCAAAAGCAATAATATTCACAAAAGTTTAACATAAATAAGTAGCCCCTACTTATTTATAGTGACTTTTCGCGTAAAAATGTGAGCACGCAGTAGACTTGAATACTATATACACACCTCAGCTGTTGTTATACCTCCATTGCCTGCTGATGCCGTGTCCGTCTTTGACCAAGCCACTCAGGACTGAGTAACTCCGACACTGAACCTTCGTGATTCGTGGGCAAACGGTTAACACGGGCGAGAACATTTTGTAGCTAATCAAAGAAGCTGGACGACCCTACAGTGCTTTGGACTGTATCTTGTCTCGAAATCTTTTCGCAAAATATCACTGCCTCTATAAATAAGTAATCTCAGTTTTTCCCCCATTTATTGTTCGCCGTCTTAAAATTTTGTGAAGTCGGAAACATAGACCACAGTATGATGACGCATGCGGATTTTCGTCTACTGCGCATGTGCTTAAGACTAGCTCACTAATTTATAGCTAGGGACAGGATAACTGCATGTTTTAAACTGGCTGTAGGCTAAACTCCACGGTCCTACGTGATTTCGAGCCTCAGCTTTGTGTTTATTGGCTCCTGTCCCAGTTTTACCTCAGGCCAGGTGGCATGGGAATTTCATGTATGTTATTGATTCAGAGTTCACCTTGGTGTGTCTATTAAACTGTGATACAACTGAAAACATAACAAAAACATGCGTGTGTTAAAAGTCAAGCCTGTCCTAAAATTGATTCGCNTAAACTGTGATACAACTGAAAACATAACAAAAACATGCGTGTGTTAAAAGTCAAGCCTATCCTAAAATTGATTCGCGGAATTTCCCAGTCCGTAATTACAGCCGATAGAACGGCCAAACTCACGTGTCTGAACAGTGTCTTGACGTTTGCTTACGTTTGATTTCAAAACAAACCTGCATTTTTTAAGAAAAAAGTTATGATATTGTGAGTAATTTTATTGTATCGTAGTTGCATAAGAGTTTGCTCAGAGAATGTCTGCTGACATGTCAAAGCAATTATTTAAGTAACCATTGGGCTAACCTTAGTGTAAACCACGTGGTTTGATAGGTTCAGTGGAAACACGCCATTCAATGGGGCGACATAGAGATGATTACTATGCAGCTGGTGGGAGGCTCAATGGCTGAGCGGTTAGACTGCTCGCCTCTCACCTAGGCGAAGCGGGTTCAATCCCCGGCCCGGCCCAGCCACTCCCGGATATTCGCAGGTGGGAATCGTGCCGGACGATGCCGCTGGTCAGCGGGTTTTCTCGGGAATCTCCCGTTTCTCCCTCACCCTTACATTCCGGTGGGGCTCCATTCTCACCTCTCTTCACCCTCATCGGCTCTCAAGACCTCGCCTTTAAGAGCAGCCCAGATCTCTTCACTCACCCACTCACTACGCAGCTGGTATGCTCACTCTTTCCTTATATTCTCTCTTCGGTAGGAAACGACGTTCCCGTCCTGCACTATTCTGATTAACTAAACCCGTCCAACATCGAACACATTCTAGAAATGTTTATTTTACTCAAAATGTTTAACGGAATCTGAACCATCCAACTTTTTTTCCTCGGAGATACACGGCAGTTTTAATGACGTTTTCATGACATCTCATACTTGTTAAAGCTCATACAGAAGCCATCATACGACTCCTTGACTGAAATAATTTTAGAAAACTTATCCGTACAAAGTGACATTCTCCGCCGCGTGTTAGAAAAATAAGTCGCAGTCACCTTCATTATTGGAAGCTGTAAGGCGAAGATGCTGAAGAAAACGATAGATTCAACAAACAATAACATTGCGTTTGGCTGGGCTTGGATTCCGAACTTTCGTTGTAGAGCAAACTACAGCAAATTTAATGACAAGAAGCACAACGGTTCGCAAGTCATGAAGGTCGGGAAACATTCACGTTTCCCGAAACCACGTCGCGAAAACTAATTGATTTAATATTTTTTAAANAAGTCATGAAGGTCGGGAAACATTCACGTTTCCCGAAACCACGTCGCGAAAACTAATTGATTTAATATTTTTTAATATTTTTTTTTTATTTAATATTTTATTTATTTTTCAACATATGACACTGTACAGGATTGCATGTCAGGAACAGTTAAAAAATTTCATGCATACCAGCTCCTAATATGGAGCTCTTCTACAGAAGTTGACATTTGAAAGAACAATAACGGGATAAGNAATTTTTTTTTTTATTTAATATTTTATTTATTTTTCAACATATGACACTGTACAGGATTGCATGTCAGGAACAGTTAACAAATTTCATGCATACCAGCTCCTAATATGGAGCTCTTCTACAGAAGTTGACATTCGAAAGAACAATAACGGGATAAAATAAGGAGCAAACATAGTGAAGAGGAACCGGGGAAAAATTATCCAAAACCCCATGAAAACTAATTGACTTAGCGTGCAGTTATATACACCATTTGGATAGAGCAAGGTTTACATGTCCACTGAAAAGTCTGACAGGATAAATAATAACAATATATATATATTTAAACAAACGTAGTGTTAATATTAGTATTTAAGCAGGCAAATGTGCAATACAAAAAACTGAAACAGCTTTTTTTTTTTTGTAATGTATCAAATGAAATAAAGAAAATCTACAAGAAAAAAATACGCTACTCCTCGTGGACAAGTGTACAAGAAGTGGACTTGACCACTACTCTCCCGTTAGTGGCGAAGGCATGAGTCACGGAAAATAAAAATTTAAGTCTTCAGACGAGGATGGCCGTGCTGATTGAGCTGTACCGAGAATGGCAAAAATGACTCACTTCACGAGTACCAGCTAGCCGAGAAGGCCAGCGGCCTGCTTTCATTTCCGGCGCATACCGAGTCCGCGAAGTGAATTATAACGGGCGTATTTATAACTCTCCGTCGAGATCGTAGACAGCGCACGAGATAAAAAGCTCACGTCAGTCACACAGTAACCAATTTCTGTGTTGCAACATTCTAAGTTTTTTTTTGCTCACTGTTAAAATTGCGAGGCTCGGAATATAGGTTGGTACATGCTGTTCATGGCTAATTGAGCACTTTTAAAAACTGTGCTTAGGATTTACTTTTCCTTCTAATTTTGTGTCATTCCGCAATATGCAAAATTAACATAGCCGTGGGCCTGATCACTTTTATTTAAGCGCCATCGTCTAAGTAAAACCGCGAAGTTGCGAAGAATGTAAACGTGTTACTAATGTGCAAATTCATAATTTAATACTGTCACAAGACGCCATGGGCGTATTCGAGTTCGTGAGGGATGGAGGTCTTAGTAATATTAAAATACTAAATTTAATTTTTCATTTATTTATACTGTCGTAAAAATACACACAGCTAAATATTTACAACATTAAACTTTCTACCGTATCTGCACTACTGCTAACACTTGTTATTCTCAGTGAGTGCAATATTTAATGTCAATCCCAATTATAAGTGAAGTCCTCACCACTATCTCCATATTGGTTAATCACTGAATTGACATTTATTATTAACACATATTCAATCCATATTTCTATCACTCACGCATCCAGTTCAGTGCATAGTCCCGCGCGTCAGTCTCATTCTCCACTGTAACGATGCTCACTGTCCGCAGACTTCACTCTCCCTGGTCGCCGTTGTCACCACTCGGCGCTCCGCTGGCTCGTCGCTCCGCCGTATTCGCACGCCTGGCTCTTCGTGCAGTGCTCAGAACTCTAAATTGTCGGCTCGGAGGCCCGTCACGGCTCGAATATACCATCCGGCCCAATACAGGAGCTTCCCCGCAGCGCGAGTCTCGCCGAGAGGCTAGGGCGATGGCCAGAACATTCTTGCCACGATAACCCCAGTCATCCAAATACCCGCAAGGACAGAAGTCGGGACGAGTCCCGGCAGACGTATCGCCGAAGCGGCACTCGCGGCGGCAAACCTTTGTAAATATCCGCGCCCTCCTCGTGTCACCGTTATTGTCCTTGTCACACTGCCTCGCGCGCTCGAGCGGAACGGTGCCAGGGTAGCGTTTCACAGCGGCAAAATGTAACAATTTAATAAAACAATAAATACTATCTTCCGTGGCCAAACATTTCTACATTTACAATGGAATCTCAAGAGTTAACATCTATTTTTTATTAATTCACAATCAACTTAACTTGGAGCTTGCATTTCAGTGTGTAATGTAGTCTAATTTCAGTTATGAGTGCTGATTTTTTTTCCATAGTTTGCTTACGAAAGTGCTCACTTTACCGTGAACCGCATATACATATACTGCATATAAAAGATATAAGATTTGAAATTTTATTACATTTCCCTTGGCGGTATTTTTAACGAAACTGCATTTATGTTTAATACTTTCTCACGTTTTCGGTGGCCGTACAAGTTCACGTAGCAACTTAGAAAATGGGCTGGAGCTCAATATATAAGAATTTACAATCTTATTTTGCTTTCCTGCATAATTGTGCAACGCAAAACCCAAAATGCCAAAACCCAGTAACAGAAAAAAGAACATTTTTTTTCTTAGCAACACAAATTTGTTAGAAAACTAAATATAACTGACAGCCCACGAAATTTATTTATAAATCTTTACGTGCATACCAACAGTCATGGAAAGTAAACCCGAAAATTACGCATAATACAAAAAATATAAACAACACAGGTACGTGTCCATAACATAAAAATTTATTATTTAAAAGCATTATACCATTTTTCAATATAGCCTTTTCGCGGCCCTTGTTACCTTTTCCTTTCAGCCGTTTTTCAACCTTTAGCCACCTTTTCAAATAAATATTGCCATGCAACTAATAAACACAGTGTGTATATTCCACTGCACTCGGAAGTTAACGTCTAAGGCTAAAATATATTTATTGACTACTATTCAAAATGAGAGAGGTCTCAAAAGTGCTCACGTTACCGTTAAAAGGCCTACAGTGTGATGCTGATACGTCGATCCAATGCTCAGGACATGCGCAGAAGAGATGAGGAGGGGGGGGAGGGGAGATATGAAAGAGATCTTGAGAGCCGATGAAGGGGAAGCGAGGTGAGAGTATGGAGTAGCATCAGAATGCAAGGGCGGGTGGAAACGAGAGATCCTCGAGAAACCCCGCTTATCAGCGGCATCGTCCGACACGAATCCCACGTGTGAAAATCCAGGAACGACCCCGCCGGGAGCGTAGAAGACGAAAAATCATTCTATCTCGCCTTTATTCCGTGGCAGCAGTATGAGTAGAGACCTGAGAAATTCGCGAGTTCAATGAGCTGTAGGCTATACTCTATGTTCGTATGCAAAATCATGTAGATATCACTGTTCATTGGTTGCTTGTTGTATTAGCGAAAGACGGTGATTCGGTCTGCATTTTACTGTGTATTTATTATAGGCTCAGAGTTGTCCAGGAGGTGTAATTTAACGGGTAGACCAATGGTATTAGCAATACAAACGTACGGGGTTTGGAATTATAGCTTGTCCCGAAATGAAAACGCGAATTTTTCAGGTCTCTAAGTATGAGACGACCGCAGAGTTGCTAGTTTGGACGACATTTAGGGGGGGGGGGTAATATTTTTACACGACATTGTAATATGCCTGTCGACGGCCAACTGTTGCAGAAGAGAACGTCTAGTATTTTTGTTTTCTTCGCTTGCATGAACCAGCGCAACCAACATTTGTGAATACGTCCAAGCTCGAATGAGATGTTTCCACCATCTCCCATTTATGCACTCCTCGCAGTCGGCCCGTACATCAAAGGCAAGATACCGATAGGGGGAAAAAAAACTGCCAATTTATTTCTAAAATCGGTCATCGCAGACGTATTATAAAGAGCCATTGTGAATTGGAACGAATTACTTGTCGACAAGGTTTGCTATTGTTACCTTCGGATTGGCGGTGGAGAAAGAGGTAGTTCGTAATATCTTTAAAGTTGCTTTCTCGTTTGCTTTATATTTTTTTACTTTGTGACTTAAGCAACTGCGGTGTAACGAGTCAAAGAGCAGCAGTGCTTGTTTTTTTTTTGTTTCGTTTGTGTTCGCAATTATTACGAAAAATTAATAATTAAACTGGTTAGTAAAGTAATTGTACGTATTTCATCTTAGTTTTCTGTTGAGTGTCTAACATTAAGAAATTATCCTTTAAAACTGTACAGGATTTGACATTTTTTGACTATCTGTAATATAGGATACAATATAAACCTAAAATAATATATTTATTCCAAAACAGAAATAACAATTAACGCGGTTCCACTGTAAATCAATCGCAGCTTAATTGTTATACTCTATTAGCGTTTCTTCAAAATTTTTTTTTAACAAAACCTTTGAAAAATCACCGTATGAATGTGTTTGGTTGTTTCCTAAATATATAATGTACCACAAGAGTATTATGCTTATGTTAATATAAAAAGTACCATATTTTAAGGGATCGCGGTGGTGTAGTGGTCAGACCACTTGCCTCCCACCAAGAGTTCGGTTCGGGTTCGATTCCCAGCAGAGTCGCTCCCGGTTTTAGCATGTGGGGATCGTGCCGCTTTTCTCGGGTATCTCCCGTTTCCCCCGCCCTTGCATTCCGGCACTGCTCCATACGTCTTCACCCTCATCGGCTCTCAAGACCCCGATGTTAAAGAGCCACCCAAATCTCTCCACGCCACTCTTATTTTACGTTAAATTGGACTTTTGCTTATTTTATATTTATAAATTATGATATTCCATTAATAATTAATAACAAAAACAGAGAGCATATAAGTGAGTTGGTAACACCTAGTACGAAATATTTCGTATTCAAAATATTATTAAACTGAGTGCGTTAACCATTTGGTGTAATTTTATAAACTTGGTTAAGCTCTGTTTGCACAAGATGGAGGGTTAGTCTCAATGTGGAACATTAGCAGGGCTTCAGAAAAGTTCGAAGTAACCATGAATTAGTAATGGGGACATACGAACGACGAAGGATCAGATGACGTGGCTTTAAGAGGACGCAATACCGTAATTGAGGTCTGTATGTTATTTCTTAACATTATCGAAAAAACAAGAAAGCTCTATCCTAGATAACAATCTTTGGAAAGTTTGTGAGTGAATATTTTGCCATACGTATAAATTTCGGAAGAGCTGCTTCTTACATCGTAAACGTGTATTTTACATTACAGCGCAAGTTAGTAAACTCTGGCATGAAGTTTGCTCACAAAGCTGAAAAAATACGCTTTCCTAGGATTGCAAAAGTCTCTTTTTTTTGTATAGGCTTACAATAACAATAACATTTCAATAACATTCTTTGTTTCATTTAATTTGCCTCCGCTCTTTTAAAAAATACGTTCAAGTGTCGAAATTTTTTTTTTTTTTACATTTTCAGCATTTTTGGTATTTCTTTTTGTTGTAATTCAAAATAACTCTCTGAAAAAAGTATGCCAAGGAGGGATATTAATTTAAAAAAATGAATGAAGGTAACTATATTAATTTTGAAATTTATGCCAAGTGAATTCCTTAAGCAGCAACTCAAAATAATTGTTCATACCTTTAAAATAACAGGAAGAAATTTTTCTTGGAAATGTATTATGTGATTCATCCGTATTTAAGTTAAAACTTTTTTTTTTCATAAAAAAATTTAAAATAAAAAAAGTTATAATAAACCCTTGCCGTACGTATCTGAGCTAAATAATTTGTAACGTGCCACTCTTGTGGCTTGAAGAAAAACTTCAGCTGAAATCAAACTGTGTGTTGAGATTATTATAATATTTTTTTTTTCTTCAAATTTGTATGAAGCAGACTTTGAGTTGAAATTATTATATTTCCGATACAAAACATGATTCTTGCTATTTTCCTTTTTTTTTTTTTTTTTTTTTTAATCAATTCACTGTTCATATTGTGTTACGAAACCATAAAATACCCTCAAAATGCAGAGAAAAAATATTCTATTGAATGTTAAATCCGCAAGATTAACATTAATTTTTCTTTCTATGTGCTGCAACACGGGAAAAGTTTTATTCTAACAAGTACTGTCTCTATTTTTTTTCATAACTTACTCAATGGAACCTATGAGAAGAGTTTATGTTGATACGAGATTTAAGCTGCAACCAATAATAAAAGTTTGGTGTGTCAGCAGCAGCCAATAGCATCATTCAAGGAAATCCGCTGCCCGTATTGGTGCCAGTGACTGACCTGGTATAACACCGCGATCATAATTTTGCCCATCCTGCAATATGTCACATGTGGACTTGTACACTCAGGGTAAACCGTAGACGGAAAATGGGATAGGGTGCGCAACATGAGCTGCGCAGTAGCCAGTCTCCGTGTTTAAACATCGTACTGCTTTTCTGCGAATGGTAAAGGATGTTGGGATAAAAAAGGTAACTGAAAATTATTGCTCTATTATGTTGAAAAAACTTAGCGATTTATATGTTTATGTGTATTATATTAATATATGGACGCCTTAGGGACGTATCTGAGTTCGCGAGGAATGGAGGTCTTAATAAAAATAAAATAACTCAATTTGATTTCTAATTTATTCACACAGCTATTATTTACAGCATTAAATTATCTGTCTCCAATATTCCTCTTTTTATTTAACAGTGAGCGCAATATTTAAAGTCTATTTCAACTCTAAACTTAATTGTCTCCGTTTGGTTACAGTCATACTCATCATTAACACGTGTTCAGTTTATCTGTTGCCACCATTTGTAATGTCTTTCAATCACGCATCAGTCCAATAGTCCAGCCTGCCAGCTGCACTCTTCACTGCTTGATACTCGCAGTCGCAGATTTCCCTTAAGCTGGTCACTTCTCTCGCTGCTCGTCTTCTATCGCTCGGAACTAAGCCCCTCATTCACTCAACAACTCCTCCGCTCGGAGGCCTATCACACTTTTATAGCGTTCGCCCTGATCATCTGGAAGGTTCAACGCACCCCGAGTAGCGCTGAGAGAACGAGGTCAGTATCCAGGGCATTCTTCAGACAAACGCAGAAAATAATACAACCAGGGTCAGCAGCGCGCACCGCAAAAAGAATTATCGTGTCGGCTCGCTTTCTGTAACAGATACGCGGCCACCGGCCTGTTGCTCACCTGTTCATTCGCAACAATCCTTTGACTTGCTGCCGTTGCTATCTTACAATCTAATAACATATTTGTACATTTACCGTATCAGTGTATATGTATAGTGAAATTATTTTCCGATACACGCATGGTAACGGCCCTACAGTTGCTCAGGAAACAGTTTAGGATGTTTACCAGAACATTATTTTTTTTACAGTGTATATTGCTATCATTCTCTTCCACTCGCTCGCGCGGAATGCGAAGCAGCGAGCGCGTAACAATATGTTACAGTCGATGGTGTGTGATACCAGACATGCCACAGAACACCATCCAGGAACGTGCATGGTGCGTGGAACATTATTGCCGGAACTATGGGACTGGAAGGAATGGTGGCCGTTCCCTGGCATCTGTAGTGACTGCGTTAATTTTATTGGAAAATTTTAAATGAACTTCAAAAAAGGAAAGCTATCTTTTAAATTTTCTTTTTGAAGTGCAGAACTGAAATAATGTTCCACGCATCATGCACGTCCTGGATGGTGTACTATGGCATGTCCGGTGTCAAACAGCACCTACTGTAACATATAATAAACATACAAATATAAATTGCTATAGCATTATACACCAATATTTTCCGTTACAATTTTTTGCAACATTCTGTAGTATCAACAACAACGTTGATATATTTTGAGGTTTGAGCACTACTTATGTAAGCGAGTGCTTTCAGATGTTTGTACACTTTCTCCAACCTAGGGCGTAACTTCTCCATATAAATCACTGTTTTAACCTTTAAAATAAAGTATTTCCCTAAAGAGAAAGCCCGGGACCACCACTATATAGGTGGTTATGGCGGTTCTCTTAGTGCACGCCCTAACGATGAAAGCTTTGCACGCCTATGCTGGCGAGTAGTTATAGTTATAGATACGGAAATGTTGCGGATTCATTTGGCAACAAGCCAGACTCCACCGTCATTTTTGTATTCAAGCCTCAGTAAGTTGCTCATTGACTGATGCTCCAGTTTTACACCAGCCCAGGTAGCACGGGGTTTGGTCGTGTTTTTCTTGCTGAGTAGTTATTGGTTCAAATTCGTCTAGGGCGTGGCTAACAAACTGCGGTACAATGAAAAGAAAGCCAAATGCACGTGTGTTTGAAGTCTAGGTTGTCCTCAAATGAACTCGCGAAATTTCCGTCTCTCTAGTTATAGTCTATTCGCGGTTTCTTCGCACTTTTTAAATGAAACCTTTGAAAAAATCACCGCACGTATTACGTGCTTAGTTATTTCCTAAATGTATCATGTGTCACAAGCGTTTCATACTTATGTTAACATAAATGTACCTTGCCTTTGGTTAAATTGAACCCTTTTGTATATTTCGTCTATGAATTAAAATATTTTAATTGTAAATAATACGAATTAAAATAGTGAGAAAATACGTGGGATGGTAATGCCTAGTGAGAAATAGATCTTTTGCAAAATGGTATTACACTGTGCGCGCACGGATGTGGTGCGTTGTCCTTTTTGGTGTAAATTATTGTCGGACTCGGTTAAGATTTGTTTTCATGAGGCGGAGGAATATCCTGGAAGTAAAACTTGAGCAGGTGCTTCAGAAAATTCGGAAGTAACCGTGAGTGGACTATAGCAGGCGTCGATTGGGGAACGGCTCGGCGTTCCACCGTGCTGTTGGCCAGTGACGCCATTTTACTGGCGCGTACTGCTAGAGTTCACGGTACAAGCGGTTGTTGCTCCTGTGCATTCTTAAGGTTCCCGCCTACCTGGAGTCTTTGTCCGTGTTTGAGGCTGAGAAGCGCTACTGAGAGCGACACCACCAGGCACCATCAAGTGCGCCATCGCTAGAGACCCGGAAATTCAGCGAGTTAATTTTAGGACAAGCTAAACTTCAAACACGCGCACCTTTGACATTCTTTTCAATTGGATCCCAGCTTGTAAGCCACGCCTTGGACGCATTCGAGGCAATAACTAACCTGTACGAAAAAAAGACAGCCGAATCTGTGTTACCTGGTCTGGGGGTTAAACTGGAGTAACAGCCAATGAACAACTAACTGAGCCCCGAGTACATAAAGGATTGTGGAGTCTAGCTTGTTGACGAACGTATCAGCAAAATTTCCGGGTGTCTATCTATCTCAGAATTGGCGTGCAGTGTTTTCTCGTCACACTGCGTGTACCCACGAGACTTTCAGTGGTGACCTTGTTGTTTTATTGGTGAAAAGTCCCCTCGGTAGGTTCAATGCAGGGCCTTTGAGTGGTTTTGTATGTATCTGACATGTATAGCCACTTTTTAGTTATTTTGGAGTACTCTTAAAATGATGTTTCGTCTTGAAAGCACTCGACAACCCTCGTCTGAAGTGTGTGTTGTTTTCTTAGATCAGCACTTTGGACGCACGTTTAATAGTTTCGTGGGGACAAATAGTACTTCAAATACACTGCAACGCAGTCTTAAGTACCTATTCTGTGATGTGACATTGACAGTTGTACTTGCGATAGGCGAGTCGATGTTGGGGGTAGAGTACGAAAATCGGTCTAGCTCGTCTTCAGTCTACGTACTCTAGGGGTTGACGATGGCGACGCGATGGCGTTTAGAGGGAGGGGCTCGCCCATAGCAGGAACTTGTAGTGGACACTCGAGACATGTCTGTGGAGCCGGCGCCCGATAAGGGGCTGGTGAGCCGGAGATTGCGTCGCCTGGCCGGAGGGGACCTCGCTTATCTCCGGCACGGAATGTCGGT